>CM061533.1:179071400-179503939 GCA_030545055.2 Neoaliturus tenellus | reverse complement strand
AAAGGAGAAGAACTTAGACAATTAATAAACAAACAAAAGGATTTCCATTATATTGTATCTTGGTGTCTAATAAAAAGTATTTATAGGGGAAGAACGTTTGCGTTGATACCTGTTGCGTGTAGCCAGTGTTGTAGTGGCAAATTTTCCAATGTGGGAACGCTTCATATATTTGTCAAATTCCCTAAAAATTAAGATAAAATTTCCCTGATTGCGTACGATAGCAATAGCTTTTTTTTTTTTTTTTTTTTTTTTTTTTAGGGAGAGGCGGAAAAATGCATTACGCACACAGGTGGCCAGCCTGTAGTGTGGGGCTCCCCTAAAAACGAGTTTACCCACTAAAAAACCTCCTCTACTCTTTAGGAATCTAACCTGGAATTGTTTGTCACATTACGTCAGGCTAGGCCTAAATTTGGCTTACGCCCGTGGGGCTCGCTCCTTATCCAGCCGCTCGATCAAGGGATCTGGGCCACTTCGCGGTCCAGATCGGTTTTCTTTTCCAGGAGGATGCCCCGGACGAACTGTGACAAACAATCCCAGTTGCCCTCATCCTCCAAAATCTTTTGGCAGACCGAGTCCACCGAAAATGCACCAAAGATTTGTGTGGCCTCCAGGCGGGGCCCTTCCCAACGGGGACAGCGGAAGAATGTGTGTTCCGCATCGTCGGGAACACCCGGGCAATAAATGCAGTCCGGTGAACCGGTCTTTCCCATACGGTTCAGGTACGACCGAAAATAGCCGTGACCTGTCAAAAATTGGGTCAGGTAGTAGTCCACCTCCCCATGCCGCCGTTCCACCCATGGTTGGACCTGCTTGATAAGTCGCGCAGTCCATCGTCCTCGGGTGTCGTGCTCCCAGCTGTGTTGCCACTGCTGGAAGGTTCGGGAGCGCTCTTCTGTTCTTGCCGTGTCCTTGCCGATCTCGCCTTGTCTCTGATAAATCGCTTTCCTCTCCCCTGCTAAAAGCTTGACAGGGATGACTCCGGCGACCACCAGGACGGCAGGCTCGGACACTGTCCGGTAGGCGGAACACACCCGGAGCGCAGCTTGACGCTGAACCCGGGCGAGTCGCAACCTGTAGCACTCCTTATCTAGAGCGCCTGCCCACACCTCTGCCCCGTAAAGAAGCACGGACTGGACCGCGGACATCAACAGACGTCTTCTGCTGGATCGGGGACCCCCGACATTGGCCATCAGCCTACTAAGGTAAGTCACTACCTTAGCGGCCTTGTCCGCCGTACGGAAGATCTGATCCCTCCAGCTTAACTTGGTGTCAACCATAACCCCGAGGTATTTGGCGGCACGAGTTGATGTGACCACCTCCCTTCCCACTCGAAACGGGACGACGGTGTCGATCCTCTTCTTCGTAAGAATCACGATCTCCGTCTTACTGAGAGCAAGTGAGAGACCGTGATCGGACATCCAGTTGTTGACCACCCGCATAACTCTGTTCAACTTCAGTTGGGCCAGCTCAACGTTGCGTGCAGCAATGAGAGCTGCGACGTCATCGGCGTACCCAACCAAAGTGGTTTCCTCAGGCATCTCGGACCTCAGGAGGCTGTCATAGGCAACGTTCCAGAGATCCGGGCCGAGTATTGAACCTTGTGCGGCACCAGAAGTGACTTCCATCGTCCGCGTTCCGTCCCTCGTGTCATAAATCAGGCTTCGAGAGCGTAGATAATCCTCGACGAGCCGCAACAGATATGCAGGAATACGAAAGGTGTTGCGAAGCGCATCCAACATATCGACCCACCTCGCCGAGTTGAAGGCATTCTTGACATCAAGCGTAACAAGAAGCACTACTCGGCGGGAGAAATGGTTGTGGCTCTCGGCTCTCTCCACAGCTCTCTGAACTTCGGTGACAGCGTCGATCGTTGACCGTCCCTTTCTGAAGCCGTACTGACGGGGGCATAAGTCCCCGGCAGCTTCCACGGCAGAAGTCAGGCGGGAACGGATCAGCTTCTCGAACAGCTTCCCAGCCGTGTCCAACATGCAGAGAGGCCTGTGGGACGACGGCAGCTCGGGATCACCTTTGCCCTTGCTGATCAGTACAAGCCTGGCTGTTTTCCAGGGAGCCGGAAACACCCCTTCTACCAAACAGGCATTGTACATTCTCAACAACAAGTCAGCGTTGATTAAAAATACTTTCTTTAAAGCCTCACTGGGAATCCCATCCGGGCCAGGAGCCTTGTTGCTCTTCAGGGAGAGAACGGAGGTTTCCAGCTCCTCGAAAGTGAAAAGTGGAACGTCCTCTACCCGTCCGAAGTCAACCGGCGGTCGCTGTGGATGTTCAGGAAACAACGCAGCGACGATCCTTCCCATGGTGGCGCCCTCCATGATGGAAGGTGGAGAGCGGGCGCCGAGTTTCTGTGTTACAAGTTTGTAACCCAGGCCCCACGGGTCGGAATCAACGTCGTCACGAAGTCTCCTCCAGCTATTCGCCTTGCTCCTGTTGATCGCCTGGCGGAGAGATTTTCTCGCAGCTTTATAGGCCTCCGACTTACGAACTCTGTCTGCGGGAATTCTCGCTCTAGTGGCGGCTCGTCTAGTTCTTAAACATGTTCTTCTGAGCTCCGCAATCTCTTCAGTCCACCAGTAAACGGGTTGTTTGTCGCGTCGGGGTTTCCTTCGCGGCATAGACTGGTCGCAGGCCGAGACGATAAGTTCCATCGTGGATGTTACTAGTGCCTCGGCTCCAGCCTCACCAGGATTCCCCTGCGCTCCCCGAGAGATGACTTCGGTGAACTTGACCACGTCCAGTTTGTTGGTGTTCCACCGGCGTGGCCCTTCCCGAGATGCGGAAACTCGACGATTTGCCTGATCATGCAGGTCAAACACGATGTATTGGTGGTCGCTACCCGTGTAGTCCTCGACAACCCTCCAGCCAGAGATCCTCGGAAGGAGCGACTCAGACGCAAAGGTGACGTCAGGGATCGTGCCTCTCTGCCCGGGGCGCCGAAAAGTAGGTGTGTCGCCCTGGTTGAGGACGACAAGACCGGCCCTGGCGATGAAATCCAGGATGTATTTCCCCCGGGAGCTGGTAGAGGGCATTCCCCACTCGACGGCCCTGGCGTTGAAATCGCCACCAACGACGACATGCCCGGTGGTGCCGAGAACGCACTCCTCTAGGCTATCTATCTTGTCGCGAAAGTCCTGGATGGCCTCGTTGGGTGTGAGGTAGCAACTGAAGATAGTCACGTCCCTACACCGAACCCAGACGAAACCTCGGCCGCGCCCGTGACTCCGCACCAAGACATCCTGTGTATTACGCGCCCAAAATGCAGCAGTACCGAGGCTGTCGGAGATCCAAATGTTTGGGTCTCTGTCCCGATACTGTTCGCTGATAAGGAGCGCGTCAGCACCAAGTTCTCGGGCGAGCTGATCTAGAAGGTTATCAGCTCCCCAGGATCTATGAAGATTGGCCTGGAGGATGCGAATTACCGGCCGCTGCCTTTTGCCTGTTCAAGTGCGGCTCTGAAGGCACCGCACTGACCAGACCCGGGTAAGTGACCGAGGGCACTGGAGCCTGAATCCTTGCAGAGGAAGCAGGATGGGCTCGAGGAACATTCCTTGCGTTTGTGGCCCTGGCCTCCACACTGGAAGCAGTTGGCACTCCTGTCGGGCCCGTTACAGTTTCGGGAGGAGTGGCCGAAACCGAGACAGCGGAAGCATCTCGAAACTACCACCCTCCGTTTGAGCCTGCAACTGACCCAACCGACTCTGAGGTGCTGAAGGCTAAGCAGCTTATTGGCGTGCTTTTCGCCCATCTCAGCAACAGCCATCCTGAGTTGACTTCGGTTAGGCTTTGTCAGCCATACCCTCACTCCATCAGCCGGTATCTCCGGGAGTGCCACCTGGATCGCACGGGTCACCTCATCTTCGGTGGAGAGGGCATCAAGGTCCCGAATCTCGACCGAACATTTCGGTTCTAGGGCCTTGATGGAGCCTTTGTCCCCAAGTGCAGTCTTGAGGGAAGCGGCAAAACCGATCTTGTCACTCGACTTCCCCAGTTCGAGGAGGACATCCCCGTTCTGGGTTCGCCGAATAGACTTGATAACGGTGTCGGTCTCTTCCGGTTTGGCCTGCGATCTAATCTGACCCAGAACATCAGCAAAAGATCGCCCCCCTAAGGGCTTGATCAAGATTGCCTCCGTCCTGGACTTCTTAGGCCTGGGTTGTTTAGGCTTTCTGACAGACTTGCCAGAGGCCTCCCACGATAGCAATAGCTATAGGCTATGTATTTTAAGCTAATTGAATTCACTGAGGATACAAGAAACTATTTAAAAATTTGGATGATTTTGTGAAAATAAAAATAAAAACCAGTAGGCCTATAATTTTATATTTAACTAACTTTATTATTTCACAAAAGGAGGAATTTTTAAAAAAGGTTATTAATATATTTATTTACTACTTTTATGTACGCTAACCCCCAAAATAGGAGGTCTCCACACGAACGCCCATTAGGCACTGAAAGGAGCTCGTGGGGGAGGGAGAGGGAGAGCAGGTACCGATACCATAGATTAAGCATACTCCTCAAGGAGTATTGAGTATTCCTTGAGGAGTATGCTTAATCTATGCCGATACCGTGTGCTCGTGTGGTTGAGACGAAAGCTGGGGAATGGTTGCTTTGCTGGCGAGGGACGGGATGCCCGCCACCGTATACCGTACTCTGTGCACAATACAAAGTTCAAGCGAGTGTGAGGTTATCTTTGGAAACAGATAAAGTAAAATCGTGTTTACGAAATTATTGCATTACAGTATTTATTGGCATAAAAATATTTTTTTATTTTGTATAGTTTAATTAATATTTGTATTTAAAATACATATGAGCTATTTTCCCAGATTTTCCGTGAACGGGGCAATGGGATTTTCCCGGGTTCTTGAAAACCAGTGTGGGAACGCCGTTCCCACGCGTTCCCGCACCACTACACCACTGCGTGTAGCTTGACTCTTGCTAATCCGTCAAATTATGTTGAAACTGGAAGTATAGTTAGAAACTGATCTTTACAGACTTTTGCCCTATAGAAATTGTTGGCCCAATGTCATGAAACGAAGAAACAAAAATTGTGTTCCAACACCTATTCAAAAGATCAACTCCAAATCCCACAGCCCAAACAATCAATCCCAGACGCAACCTCTTGTCCCTTGTCCGACATTCTTACACCTCCCACTTCTCGTTAAAGTCGGCAACAGGCCTTAAGGCCTCCTTTGTGTGAGACCTGTTCTTTCGGCGGACGAACTATATTTACTTGTTTGAAAAGAGGCCGAGTCGTCTGCGTTTCTCACGGTGGGCACGCACACGCGCGCGGGTTTACACATTCACACGCGCGCACACACGCCTGCGGACCGCCCAGTCTACCAAGGACAGCGGGCCCCCTCCCCACCCTCCCCCACTCAACTCTACCACACACACCGCCACATTCCCGACCATTGTATATATCCATTACGCACCCCTTCAATTATAAACTTAGTTTTATTCATTGCTTGTAACAGTTATGATTGGAAAACAAATCGAGATTTTATCGTGTGACCTCTTTCTTTGAGGAATTATGAGGAAGAAAGGCGACGAGGTGAAGGGGAAGAGTTCGATATAATATGAGAGATACTACGTTCTTTTCCTTAGAAAACTTATTTACGGCGTTTTCATCGTACCATTCTTCTATTTTATTGAAGGATATCAAGTATTTACCCTCAGTAAACTTGAAAAATTCATCATACGACCAAAATGTCGGAAAAATGTTTTAATTTAAATTAAAAATAGATCGAAACATGTTGACATGATTCCGCCACTTAAACAAAGGGGTTCAACCACAATTGTTTCATTTCTATGGTTTACAGTAATTATGATGGAAGCATTTAGTTAAAAAAATTAAAAAAGCTATTAGGAGTATAATAGGTCGATAGTTAACAACAACTTTCTTATTACCTTTCGGTTTATTCATTTTATGTTTAGGCATTTAAATGTTTATCCCAAATAGGAAGTGTAACATTATATTAATTTGTATTGTTGGTTCCAGACTACAAGTTCTGCCGGTACACCGCAAGTATGATATCGGCCGCCAGTGTCGCCGCTGCGCTGCACGGCCTCGACTGGACCTCCAAGAACAACGTTCCTCTGCCTGACCTGCTGCTGCGGTTGCAAAGGATACTCCATATTGAGATGGTGAGCTTCAATAACAAAAAAACCATGTCCATGAACGCCAAGTATGGATGTATTTGCATGTCGTAAAAATGGCTTGAGTTTAAAGTTAACCCAAAACTCAGGCAAATACTTAGAATTACTGCAGTAGGCCTATACCATTCAATGATAGTTTAATTCTTCATCAGTGACATGTAATCATTTTCAAATCACAAGAAATCACATCCAATCTGGTGTTATTAGGACTTAGTCATAAAGCGTGGGCTTTGAGCTTTTACTATTGATTTAATTAAATTACTACTCATCTTGTGAGTATATTCCCCCCAAACTAACGATCTATTCTGACCCTGACATCCAGAACGGAATAAAACCCCCGCGAATGGAAACGCTGCAGGCAACCTTGAGTTAACCCGCATCTAAGTGGTCCCCTTCGCACAAAGGATCAATCATAAGCACTCATCATGGCTCAACATAATAGAAACTCATTACAATGTTTTCCCCTTGAGACTGATTTTTTTAAATCGCTATGGTCATTCATTGAGATGGTGGTTGAATTTAAATGATGAAAAATTATAGGTTTTATTAAAATATTGAGAAGGAAATTAATTTTGATCCCATTTCAATTTAAGAACCGTACATGACGTCTGGCAATAAACATCTCATTTTTTCTTTTGATGTTATAGTTTATTACAACTCTTTTTTATTACAGGATTACCTTCATAGTTGCCTGTCCCAAATTGAAGAGATGGTGACTTCTGCCATCACAAACACGAAGCTTCTTTCGGAACCAAGCGTGGAGAGACCAGTGGCGATGGAACAGACGGAGAAACACGTGGAGCAGCAACAAACTCAGCACGGAGCTCAGCACGCGAAGGCAGAGACACCAACGGATGTGAGGGACATCCACTTCTGACGCCACTCGCCCGCAAACACTCCCCAGTAGTCTAGCTGACATTACACTCGCGCTACGCGACGCGACGTAGGGCATTCACCATGTGATAAATATTAAAGACTAGGAGTTTCGAAGGTAAGACTGGTCAAATTAAGACAATTCCTGTGGTTGTGCGATCGAGCGATTCTTCGGTGTCAGAGAAACGAGTGAGGAGTAACCTCCCACTCTACGGGGAAGGCAATCAAATACGCTTTGTAACAGTTACAGTTAGGGGTAGAACATTCGGAGCTCTTAATACCGTAAGTTTTATTTAGTTTAACGTTTCGTAGATTTTTATCGGTTAGAGTAAAGTTTAGTCAACTCGAGTCATGTATATAGAGTAAGTCGGTTACACATCCTACGAGTAACACTTAGGTTCCTAGAATTCGTAAGGGGACCTTTCCCCGGCAATGCCTGAAATGCATCCTTGTATACAATTAGTGGGCTCACGTTTGTATAGTAGTCGTAGTTTATGTCTTCAGTATCTTTTCGGACCGTTTTGCTCAATCTGTTTTTGTACTTAACCAGTTCCAGTAATTCGGCGGTGCTCTGAAACTATGTACCTCCCCCATATAGAATACCGTAGTGCAATAGTCGAGTCGTGTGCCATTGAACCTTTAACCGTTTAGTCATAACTTTTGTACATACGAAAAATTATTACTTAACACATCTTGTATATAGTTTGTAGATATCGCTGTGCTTCTTATATTTTATATAGAGCTTATAGTGTTTTATATATAAATATATATTATTATTATTATACATATCGTTTTATTAGATTGTTAACTCGATTCGCATATGTTGTATTTTAAAGAAATATTTTTTTGAGTGTTCGCAGATTTTATTGAAATTGTATTCTTTATGGAAATATATACTTATAAGAAAAATGTACACTATACAGTTAAGTTCACTTTACCATACCAGTCATGTACCACAGTCATTCATAAAATCAAACTTAGTCACCATAGCCATGTTTAAGTGAAATTCTGAACAAATCCTATTAGTAGTGTTAGTAGTCGGTCATATACCTCAGATTCAATTCAAGATGCTACTACTGTACCTTTTCCATTCCCAATAAATATACATTTCCAGTACAAAAACGTATTGTTATTTTACCTTGAAAAACCTCACACTCCCCCATCTTCTCCAAAATAAGTGTGTTAAGAAAAATGTGAAATATCTTTGTGGCAAGACAAAACTGAGTGATCGCCTTGGGCCTTATAATGTAATATCCACGAAACTGAGCACAATGAGATGTTGTTATAATGGTGTAATTAGAAGATATTTTATCTCGTCATTTGTTATTATTCAGTTATTTAAGAGTTTTTCACATACGGTTATTTAAATGCTGCATGGTAAATTATTTCACCAATGGTGGATTGTACGATAACTTGTTGCAAATAGATCAAGATAATACATTCCTTATACAGTTAAACCATCCTGCAAAACTGTATTATCTATAAACTAGGGGGACCTGTGCAGCGCAATGTGCCACATTTATTAAAGTAGCCTACAGGAGAAACCTTGCTCGGTGGTAATTACTTATTTACTTTGCATAAAAATTAAATGACAGTGCCAATTAATCGTATTATACTTTCTTAGTATTTGATATTTATCACTAGTTTTCCAAATTCACACTTTACTAATGTTAAAATTTAGCGTGTTTCTTTTAGCTCCAAATTATAATTCTGTAATGGCTCTTATGCCGATCTGCCTTAGGGGCTGCAAGAATAATTATATTAAAAGCATTCACAGATGTTTGAACTTGATAATTTATCACATACCCGTAAAGGACCTCAGAGAAAAAATAAATGGTTTAAATACCTCAACTGTCGTGTGATTCTAGCGTAGTTAGATACTACTGCAGTTTCGACTCCAGGGGAATCTTCTTCAGGTGTCAAGGACTCAAAATTTCATTCAACTGAATTCGTCAAGTCATTAAACGCATGCGAAGGCCATTCGCACCTTTTAGGCCTTCGCATGCGTCCGCGCCGTCCGTTCCGTCGCCGGTACCGGTCAAAATGTTTGTTAAGTGTTTTTTCATTAGTGTTCGTGTATAGTGTAAATAAATGTATGTTCTCTGATTTTTAATGACTTGACGAATTCAGTTGAATGAAATTTTGAGTCCTTGACACCTGAAGAAGATTCCCCTGGAGTCGAAACTGCAGTAGTAACTAACTACGCTAGAATCACACGACAGTTGAGGTATTTAAACCATTTATTTAAGTACAGTGATCCGGTTGGATTACATCATGAAAAAAAGAAAAAATAAATTTACTTTATAATTCCTCGGTCCTGTAAAACATAATGCAGCACTCAGTGGGCTTGTTTAAATAAACTGTCAAATCGTTTATTTTATAAGAGTTTAAATTTTTTTCATTTGATTTGATTTGGTAAAAAATTCTCTAGATACAAATAATTTTTGCAATAAATTTGCTATCAAGCCGAAAGTAAAAGGACTTTTTCAAAGTTGTCTCCTTTAAACAGCTTGTGTGTTGCATTTGTTTGCATTCTGCCTTAAATTTCTAGATCACTTTTGCTATGGTATCATAGTAAACAGGTTAGTAAATTTATACCATTAACCAACTACATCTTGTTCTAAAGTAGGCGTCACAAAATTGTGAGCCCAAATTTACAACAGTGTCGTTGAATTGTGCCAACTGATCCAGGTGTTGGCGTCTGTTACTAGCCACTACAAACTTTATCAAAAAAATTTAAAGAAAATTGACGACATCACTATGTATTCAGGTTGAAATAATAAAACGTCTTCCAACACTACTCGATATATTTACACTTATACGGTATTGTAATTGTTTACAAGATGGTAAATATTTATGAAAGATCTTATAATGGCGATCGATTTCAACCAGTCACACCGGTGAGGTCATCATCAGGTCCAATCTGTGTCTGGTCGAAATCGATCGCCATTATAAGATCTTTTATATATATTTACCGTCTTGTAAACAATTACAGTATAAGTGTAAATATATCGAGTAGTGTTGGAAGACGTTTTATTATTTCAACCTGAATATCAGTATCAGCACGTATAATGCTAATCAAGAAGTTATCACTATGTAATAATACGGTAATAGATATCAGCAGCCAGCTGTTTAAAGTTCGATGTTTACATATCAACCTATGCTTCAATTTAAGATTGTTCTTTGACTTCTGGTGGGCCCAAAGAATATTTATTTTAAGAAAAAAAGTTGAATTGCACGAAAGGCATTATTTTTACACTGTATAAAGGTTTTATCATAATGTGTTAAAATAATAAAACTAATAAAGCAGGTTGAATCCAACTTCTGAGCAAGTTTTTATTTTAACTTTTCAAACACAATTTTATCAAAATAGAATACAGTATAAAGTTTTGATCTTGTACAGCAATTAAATTTTTATATTCTCCATAAAATTAATAATAATGGGCTTTGGAATATAGGACAACGACGTAAGGAGTTGAATTCCCAAAATAGGACACCTCTAGTCCCGTTTTTGGCTTTTATTATATCAACATTTACCTTGCCTTTACTGTCATATTATTTGCCTATATTTAAGACATTACAGGGTGAGTTTCTTAAAGTGATCCAATAGCTGACTTTTTTATTCTATATCTGACAGTATACTTCTTATGGGGGATCCCCTTTACTTTTTTATTTTGCTTTCAGGTATGTATTTCACTTCTCAAAATTTTCCGCCATTTTTCCAATATGGCGGTCAACTTAAAAATTTTTTATGGAACACCCTACATTTTATGGTGTTTTTGAAATTTTCATGTGATTTAAGACTTTTTTATTCATTGTCATTTTTCTCTAAACCTAACGGTTAGGAAGCTAGAGGCAATTAAAGTTCATTTATAGTTCCATAAGAATAACATGGGGCAAACTAAAAACTTTATCTGCCCATATTTCCAAAACCATTGATTAAAATAAAAAATACTCAAGAATAAAAATGTCTTAAATTGATGTTTTGAGAACATATCGTCGCATAAAAGTCATAACGACGTATCTTGATATTTGCTATTTTTCAGGAGAGCAGTTTAAAGGTTTTCGTGTTTGAACATTTCATCATTGCATGAAAAGTATAACTCTTAAGATCATGATATTTTGAATATAAGTAGCCAAAAGGTTGTTGGTGAACATGTTATGGTTAAATTAAGGTTAACGACTTTCTTTCCCTCCCTTACCCCCCCTTGAAGTAGATACGTCATTATGTCTTGATACCGTACACTCAAAAATGAAAGATACGCCATCTTAAGGTTTACGATCTTGGTTTAATTTTTTTTTGTTTTAAAAGTTTATATGCCTTAAAAAACTTTTAAAATATGGTATACTCTTAGTAAAAAATATACACATGTTTTCTCATATGTTAAAAGTTTAACAAAAATCTTAATTTGCAAAACTACGTGAAAATTTGAAACAGGTTTACTAAAAATCCTCTTGTCAAATCTAGTTATTTCCTTAACTTATCGTTACAACAGTATACGATTATAGAATATATGTGTTTCAATGTATATAGAAAGTAAAGTGTAACAGTATTAATACCAAAAGAAATCTATTTTAAGTTATCTTCGCTTTTTGTTTTATTGCAATAAAAATGGAACTCCTCAAAAAGAATTATTAAACCTAAGTACAAACAAACATTATGTAGTAAACAAAGTTATAAAACAAATGAATTGAATACAAAACACTACAGTTATAAAAAAATAATTACCTAATTTTTAATAAGGAACAAAATACTCGTGTTTTAATTCTTAACCAAAAGGTTTCTTTATGAGATCGTCATAATCACAATCGTAAGTATTTAAATTTATACATAGTAAAATATGAAACCTTAACGTTTAATACAATGTAAAACGGAACATTATAAAATATAAAACAATATACTCATGTAAAACGTTTAAAATCCCTCTAGACCCTACATAGTCTACATCCTAAATAAAAAACTTAGATACTTGGTACTTTTGAGATCGAGCTAAAGTAAAGCTCTTAGTAGTTTCGCTTTTCCCGTGAAATCTAAGAAATCCTTAGATTCGATGCAGTTTACAGTGTAAGGCTTTTTCATTCGTGCGAGACGAATGATTAAGGCGATTTGTAATGGAACAAAAATATTACCAGCAGCTGACAGAGCTGTGTTAATAGCACTATGAGCGGAATCGCCCTCGTTTTGGCCGTGGTATGGTTAAAAAATCTAAGTTAATTTTCTTTATGTTTTTAGAGGTAGAAACAAAGTGCAGGAGCATAGCTGCAATTCCAGAGTTTTTATTTTGACCACTGCAGCCGTCTGAAAAAATAAACCTCCTCGACTTCTCTTTCGTCCAGTTTCTGTAGGTATAAGTAAATACACGTTGAGATCTCTGAGGCTCCGCGCATACTTAAACCTTCATGCCAGAGATAACAATTGCATTCACTAGAAGACAACTCATACACGGTAAAGTTGTAGTTTGCAAGTCGCCTAAGGTAAAATAGCTGGCTTTCATTTGATACTGGTAACAAAATAACCTGCTGCAAGTCAAATGAAGCACTGACTGTCTTGCTGTCAGAAAACAATTTAGCTTCTTTTTTAAACCTTCTCACGGAATTCTTTTCATTGATATGTTTTTGGTATCTCTCTTCTAATTCAGATTTTTTAAGTTCATCACCAGTCCTGTATACAACACACAGACTGCATTGGTCTTTTTTTAAGTGGTAGAAGCCAAGATTCATTTTATTAAATACATCACTATATGTTGTTCTGCTGCACGAGATGCTTTGTGGATTGTACTCTTCAATAAACATAGCATATATTTTATTTATGCTTAAATCTGGGTGTAAAGATTCTTTTGTTGATGATGCTCTACAATAATGAGACTCCATCCTTGGAAACCTATTAATGTGAGCAGTTAAAGCTTCCCGAACTTTAAATCATTTTCTTTCAGCTTCTCTGAACGACCACCTCTTCTTTCCTCCTCTAAAACTCCAGTCTCTTCCTTTTTTTCAATAGCAGTCCGAACATTTCTTTCCGTGATTGACAACGTATTTAAAAACAGGTTTTTCACCATTTTCTTTAGGTAAATAGTAATTTAGAGTGTATTTTCTTCGGGATGTTTCATTTTTACTTGTCTTCACTTTTTTTTTTTTTTTTTTTTTTTTTTTTTTTTTTACATACCTAGCAATGTACTACCTCTTAATTTTAATATTCTGTGTAGATAAATAATCTTCAAGAATCTTTTGTCTTTCATCATCAGTAATCTCTAAGCATTCTTTAGTAAACTTTCTACAAATTACACCGTTACATCTTTCTTGTAGTTTATTTCTTGCAGGCACAATCTCTTTCGTTGCATAACTTGTATACTGTTCTCCTTTATTTCTCTGATCTTTGGCTATTTTCTTTTGGTCCATTTTTCTTTTTTTTACGATTTTAGGATTGAGTGTGTCATCTTCTCTTTGGTTTCCTTCTACTTCGAAATCTTCAGGGCAAAAACTGTTGTTTATTAGTGAACATCTCGAATTATTTTGTGTAGTTTTTCTTTTGTTTGATTCAGTTTCTTTTGGAAGGACTGTGTTTAATTCTTGGGTTATTTCATGATCATTAGCACACAGGCTGTCAATTAAATGGTCGTGACATAAATATCTCAAGCAAAGGGGACAGGCAGCAAATACTTCGCCTTTGCATACACCAATTTCACAAGTATTCTTTTTATCCCTCATATTTATTTCATTGTTATGAACATCAACCTCGGTTTTCGTCTTAGGCATCTTTTGTAACACGGGCAATGTTGTAGCTTAATAGCGGATGTCTTTTTTGTGGCCATACAAGCAGCTATATTTCACGTGATCTTCACAAATTGGGGCACTACACTCTTCACAAACTGAAAATAAAGCGTTTTTACACTTTCCAATTTCACAAGAAGGGAAGTAGTCGGGGTCACAAAGCTAAATTCAAAATTTATGATTATGTTTTAATAGCTTTGTTATTCAAAATTAACATTTCTAAGCTTTAATGCATGAGTTACAACTTTATTTTACTTTAAAACGTAGATACGCCATAGGAAAAAACTCAAGGATCTATTCTGAGTGCCAATACAAAACGACGTATCTTAACTTACGTCGATATGTCGTCAGAAAAAGTAACTAAACTAAAATATTTGTACGGGACATAATGACGTAACTTAATATACGTCGTTATGACTTTTCCAGAGACATTTAAAATTTCAGTTACGCCGGTACCCCAATATTCAATATCTTTGCAGTGGATGAAGATGATACAGATACGCCGGTAAGTCACGTTGATAGATCGCGTCGAGTGTATTGTGAGGGCATTAATAACTCAAAATGTCCAATTTTTGAGATACGTCGTTATGTCTTTTATGCGACGATATTTTTCATATTAACTAAAATAATTTTTGAAAATTTAATATTTTGCCCGCCATATTGGAAAGAAGTTAATTTATGCGTAAATGATAATTTTTATGAATGAAATGTTCTTAACTCATCAATTTAAAATATTTTTATATTTATGTATTTTTTTCCTTTTTTGCTCATGGCACTAAAAGGGTTAAGGAACTTCTAAACCATGGTTGGCTAACTGAGGTATGGGCATTTGGCTTAACAAATTGATTGTTGGAAGTCAAAGGCAGTGATGTCGGTGGTACTTTTCTTACACGGGAGTCACACAAATCAGAACCAAGAATAAACAACCACAATTAACATTACAACTGGCATTACACTCTGGTGTTACATGTTTCATCATGTGCGTACATCTGAGAAGAATGGTCATTCCCAAGTAATTCATTAAACTAAGATAGACCATGACTCCGAACGTAATCATCCATCTGTCTCATCTGGGAGTCCACCCTCCCCCCCCCCCCTCTAGATGCTGGTTTTCTCTTAACATACATATTGCAAACCTGAACATGTATAGTGGTTTACACACCTGTCTTTTCTAGTGACCCTCAGTGTTATTTTGTTGTATTTAAGTGCAGCACAGCCTTAATAATTTTGAAAATAAAAATGGTATACAGGAAATTAAACAACTAAGTCGGCTTTTACACTTTTATTGATTAAAAATACACACTTATAATTACAAATACTTCATATTTGTGGGTTTTATAATCTACAATGCACTCATATATTAATGTTAATATTATATTACATTTTATACAAATATTTAAAAATTTTATTCACAACACACAAGCTCTTGTAAAAACACTGATTCTAGAAAAGTGTAACTAAACCGACACAAATTATTTTAAACAAAACCTTATAACGTTTTCCCAGCAAACATTTAGGTGAAAAAATCCAAAACACGCAATAAAGACAAAATCCTCAATAAAATAGCTATTATTTTTAGTTTATTTTAAAGCACCGCATTATTGCACATTATTAACCTGAAAGACAATCAAAATAGGTTTGGAAATGAAGTTTAATAAGCAGTTCATGCCCAAAATATATTTCTATATTAGTTTTTGTGATTTATTTACTTTGTTTTGTGCTAAAGGGAATGTTTATTCAGCAAAACCAAAACTTCAAAGAATATGAAAGTAGAAAAATTATGCCTATTACAATATAATACAAAAGTGCCTTACCAGTGAAGTACTGTGTAATCGATAATTCAATCTTTCTTATAAACACTTATCAACAAACTACTGGAGTTTACGCAAGTGGAACATGTTATTAGAATAGGATCAGATGTCTTGTGGACCGGATGAGCTGAAACAGAAAATCAGAAACATAAGCAAGAACACAATTGGGACTTAGAATATCAATGATCAAACTCAAGATATCTTGCACTTTAGAAACACTAAAACTACTAGAGTGGTTTTAGTTGTAAAATAAGTGCATTGATAGGCCAATTTAAGCAGTGTTGGGTAAACTACTTTTTAAAAGTAGTTAGCTACAACTACAACTATTTTCTTTAAAAAGTAGCTAAACTACACTACAACTACTTTTTTTTTAAAAGTAGTTAGCTACAACTACAACTACAACAAAAAAGTAGCTAGCTACTTTTTCACTACTTTACAAAAAGTCATAATAGAATATTTTGGTCATGTGGTTTAGACAAATGTCCATCAAAACGCAAAAAAATTATGCGTACACACTAACATTACATACATTGATTGACATCCATGTGTATAATACCAATGTGAATATAGGCCATACCATTATAGAATATACAGGGTGTCTCTGAACTCTCTACTGACCTTTTAAGGTATTATTCCTGACAAGTCAAAATATCATATTTAAAATTTCCAAAACTCAATAGTTACCCGTACAGCCGCCATTTTGTATTTTTTAAGGAATAATTTTTAATTTAAGAGTAGCTTGACGTAATAAAATGAAATTTGGTACACATCTTTTAGAAGTGAAGACCTAGTTGCAATAAAATAATCAATTTTTTATCATTGATATTTTCAAAATGGCGGGCGTTTAAAATCTTTCACCTTAATTTGTATAAAAAATACATAAGGTAGAAAAATTTATGTTCTTATGAGTTTTTTTGGCAATTCAATTTAAAATCCAACGATGTAAAAATTATGAAAATTGGTTCATAAATAAGCGAGATAGAGCAATTTATCAGAGGCTAGTCACGGTCGTACCGCTTCACCGAGAGCAGTTTTGGTAACAAAACCATTGTTGAGCCGGCGCCGCGGCCGCGCTTTTCGCGCGGCAACCCGCTCAGATACGTGACTATTTGTATTAAAATCACTCTATCTCACTTATTCATAAACCGATTTTCATAACTTTTACATTGTTGTATTTTATATTAAATTTCCCAAAAAAACACATTAGAACATAAACTTTGCTACCATATCTAGTTTTCGTGCAATTCAAGGTTAAAAAATTTTAACAGCCGCCATTTTGAAAATATGAGTGATAAAAATTTATTATTTTTTCCCAGGAAAGGTCTTTAATTTAAAAAGCTGTGTACCGAATTTCAAATTATTACGTCAAGCCGTTCTTAAATTAAAAATTACGAAGTGGTCCGTGCGCGAATTGCGCATTTTATGGTTCTGTATGAGTGAAACCAATGAATACAAAAACGTTTTTGTATTCATTGGTGAAACTCACCTACAGTACATGAATGTTAATAATTATGAAGTGACAGAGATCTATTTTTATTTACTATCTGGCTTTTAAAATTCATCTGAAAGTAATCAGCTGTTAAATTACAATTCACATTAAAAAACTTGCATTAAAAGTTGGTCAACATTTTAAAGCCCCCTCTAGAAATAAATCAAATACGAGGGGGGCGAAGCCCGAAATAATATGACCTTTTTAATTACGATTCGTCACTGCGGTATATCCTAAGCTTTAAAATGACACCTCAATCTTAAAAATCGGTTCAGTAGGTCGAGAGAAAAATGGACGTAACAAACGAAACCCTTATAGAAATAAGAAAATATATTCTTTAAAAAATACAAAATGGCGGCAGTTTGGGTAACTATGAAGTTTTGGGAATTTTCAATATGATATTTTGACTTGTCTTTGGTTCAGGAATGATACCTCAAAAGGTCGGTAGAGAGTTCAGAGACACTCTGTATATATGCTCAAAATTTCCATTTTCTAGTACTTTATGAAGTTTGAAAAACTTATTGTAAGCTGTCCACGGTAAAACCAACTGAGACTGCGATTTAGACATCAGTGCCATTGCAAATAAATTGTGTTTTTAAAACTTCATTAGCATTAATAACTTGGTAAATAATTTAGTTATTGTAACGCAAAACAATGGCAAGATGGCAAGAGATCGGAACAACTTAACCTCAAACATCAACTACTCCAACTCATGACTCAAGGCAGACGACAGACAACGACAACCAAACGTTTTCAAGCGTACTACTTTATACTGACTGTTCGTACACAGAGTCAACAATTAATAGTGGTGAAATTGTGTTTTTCTTTGTATTCAGTAACTATTCAAAGTAGCGTAATTGGGTTATTTCCATTAGTAAAAATTTTTTGGCATTTCAGTACCAAATGTAGCGTGAAAAGTAGCGTGATTCACGCTATATATTAGCCTCAAAATGTAGCGACGCTACAATATTAGTTGCTACTTTGAAAAGTAGCGTCGTTACACTACAAACTACAAAAAAAGTAACGCGCCACAGTAGCGCGCTACAAGTAGCACGCTACTCCCCAACACTGAATTTAAGTCACAGTTGACCTAACAACTGGGCAAGTGATAGTGTTTTAGCAATTTAATAATATTAGGGGAAGTACGTTAATACATACCATCCTATTGAACTTTATTTATCTTTGGGAGCTTCAATAATGTATTTTTAATATGCTTATTTTTAATGACATAATAATCCATCATATACATATGCGTAAGCTACAAGCTCTCTAGCTGAGTCGTTATGCAGTGATGTAACTAGGGGGGCAGGGTGGGCAGGCCTGGTGCCCTGGGCACTGTTCTTCGGGGGGTGCAGCAGGGCCGGTTCTAACATAGGCAAATTAGGTGACCTACGACGCTGAAGCCCGAGGTGCGCTATTGTGACAGAGACAAGCACCCCCAAGCAATTGGGCACAAAGCGTCCCCAATCGGCAGTCCCTGAGCTCAGCGCCCAATTACCATCCAACTCTATTGTGATACCAAGATACTTTACATTTCAATCGCATTAAAGCAATTGTATGTGAATATGGACAATTTACAAATGATACGAATACTAGTAATAATAATATAACCATGTAAAAATTAAAAACGTTCTGATGAATAAAGACACAATTTTGCAATAGCAATTTAGCTGTTTGTCTTAGTTATTTCTAACTTGTAAAAACTCATGGCCATTAATATGATTAATTAGCTAAATTGAGTTTTTACCCCAGGCACCAAAGTCTGATTTAAATTATAACAGTCCTAGGTAGCAAGGGCGGGGGTAATTGGAACAAACCTGGGTAGCACGGGATGGGGCGCTACCCAGGACTGTTCTAATTTAAATCAGACTTAAAAATCCCTTGTTACATCCCCCTGGCTATGCAACAGCACACCCAGCACTCGTCACTCCCTCAAAGGGACTTAAAAACAGGGTTTATGATTTTAGCCACCATCCTCCCTATTTTTCAAATCGATACTAACTATAAACCTTTTATAGGCATTGTCAAAGAGCTCTGCTCCTTAGTGTTTACCTATATAACCACAAAAGAGCTTTAAAACCAGTAAAATTGAACCTTAAAAAATTATTTGTCTTCTGTATTACAGCTGTTTTAGCGAATTTCCCATAGGGAATAAGCTATTACTGTAGGTCTCATGGTAAGACCTAAGCCCGGGACCATGTTACTTTTTCGTTTTTAGGTGCCCAGAGACCAAAAATAATAGTCATTAAAATTTATATACGGTATATATGTATATATATATATATATATGTATGTGTCCCTAGCCCCGATAATTCTCGTAAAAATGGTCCGATCGACACCAAATTTGATAGAGATGTGTAATCCTACGTTTATTAGGATGAGTTCGTAAACCAAACATATCGACCTACCGGAAGGGGTAGTTTTGGGGGGTTTTGTACCCCCAAAATGGGTTTTTTGCATTTTTCATATGTAAATTTTTAAATTTTTATTTTGACCATTAGATTTAGCTAAAAAAACACACAATTTAGTATCTTGAAGCTTTTTCTCTATCTCCATTGGTTACCGAGATATTACAAAGTCTAAAGACAGTACATTGTATTTTGGGGCTCCAATGTTAATCTTATGGAGAATAAGGAGGTGTTAATATTTCACTTGTTAACCAATATTTTTGGATGAAACTTGGTCTTCAGCTTCATTTGGTTGAGATCCATCCATTTATGAAAAAAATCTTGGTTTTTGTGCTTATCATGGCAGCAAACCTGCATACTCTTTTCCCATGTTAATCATATGGAGAATAGGCAAACTCCTTTAGGCAATGGGCAGATATTGATGAAACTTAGTATATAGCTTTATATGGGTCGAACTATTTTTTTTTTTATGCTAAAAACCTACTTTTAGTGTTCCCCATAGCAGCATACCTGCATACTCTTTCCCTATATTTATCATAAGGAGAATAGACATTCATCCCCTATTTATGGGCATGTGATGATATTTGGTTTACAGGTTTATCTTGCCAAAATTAATATTACTAATTTGGAAATTCGCTGAGTTCGCAGGTCTGCTGCAACGGGGGGTATTTACAGGGTGTTTCTGAAATTTTAAAGGCATGTTCCTGGACCAAAAACAAAAATATGAATATCACAGTAATAACATCCAAATGCCACCAGTTACTCACACAGCCACCATTTTGTTTCTTACGCTTAATGATTTTAACTTATGTAATGGATTCAGTTCATATTATTATAACATAGAAATTTGTAATACAAATGTTCATTTAAATAAAAAAATATTACTTTTGAATGGTGTGTAGTTTCAAAATGGCGGTAATTTTCAATCATTAAAAGCAAATATCTAATAAATCGGTAAATCCTAAATAAAAACAAAACGGTAAATCCCAAATAAAAACAAACAGAAGTCTCCTGCTTACACTTAAACAATAGACAGGCCAACCAAAAGCTTAAAATCGTAAAATCGACAGTGTTGAACTAAAGCAAAAAGACCACCTTTAGTATCTAGGAGTCATCTAGGATCGGTCTCTCACATTCAAAAGCCACTTAAAAAAAACAGCAGCTCAGGTGTGAACTGTGACTAACATTATCCCATCTTCTTGCTGGCTTCGCATGGGGAGCTAACACACAAATTCTGCGAACTACTTGTCCCTGGTTTACTCAACTGCTGAGTACTGCGCTCCTATTGGTTAAATAGTGTTCACGTCCAAGAGATCGACTTCCAGTTAAAAGGGACCATTAGAGCCATCAGTGCAGAACTCATGGCAGCTTCTGTACTCTGGCTCCTGGTTCTGTGCAATATTGTTCCACCTGTAATATGAAGGGAAGCACTGCTGGTTAGGGAATTAATACACTGCTTTACACTTCCCCATTCATGATTACTTACCTCAGATGGTTGATTGAGATCCCAAAAACCACTTCTGTTTTTGGTTCTAATTTTGCACCAGAAAATAAAACATTTGTTATTGTCATTGTCTGTGGGTATCGTCCCAGTTGATGGATACAAACTTCTCCATCCTTACAGACTGGACTTTTTCCAAGGTTGGACCCACTTTTTGATAGCTGACCTGACACTTTAGCATTACTTAGTATGGATCTTCCTTGGAAGCAGTGGACTGTGCTCAATCGATTCCACACTGCAGTAGGAAGATGTAATTATTGGAAATACAAACAGGGAATGACAGAAGACCAGTCATGCGGCTGCGGAGCAGAGTAGACTAAGGATCACATAGTCTCATAGTGCCCACGGAGTGCTTTAATCGAAAGCTTAATCAGTCTGTATAGTACAAGTGAAGCTGGGCTACAATGGCTTAGCACCCTGGATTTAACTTTATAAAGAGAGATTATAAATTTTTACTTTGGTGTCACATACGTTGACGCGGGTGCTCTGCCCAGCATAATGTCTCTTATTATTATTATTATTATTATTAGAGCTTGGGCTGGCTTTGAAAGCCATATGATATATTCATTAACAAAATTAATCAAGGAACAATGAAGTAAAAAAAAATTACTGTCTAAATAATACAAAGATCATAAAGATCAAAAAACAAATAACTGAGCAAAGATTATTTTTCTTCGAAAAAGCTAATTGCCGTTGCTTAACTTTTGCAAATTTTCACGTTTTCACATTAAAAATAATATTTACTTAGTTACTTAAAAATAATTATTTAGGCGAACTAGGTGGCCCCCTAAGGTTCCAGGACCCGGGGGGCTCCTTCGTGGTGGCGACGAGAGCCTCTATTCCGTAAAGAGTTTCCCTGATTAGCGGTCAAGAGCATAACCCCCGAATGGCGATAAACATCCCCCTCTAATATACGGTAAATAGCACCTTTGATCAGAGTTAAATCACGCCCCCAACCGATGGTAAAGAGCACCCCTGATCGACTGTAAAGAGCGCCCCCAATACGCGTAAATAGCGCCTGTGATCAGCGGTAAAGAATGCCCCCGACCAGCGGTAAACATTCCCCTAATTGAAGGTAAACATTACCCCTTTGCCTTGGCCTGTGCCTTATAAGGTTTGCATTGACCTTGTTCCTTTGCCCTGGATATGAATTTATTTCTGTATTACACATAATATTTTGTTTCATATCTAAAATTAATATGGTTGTAAAATGGTACATTAAATGATACAAAAGGATTACATCCAATGATTAAAGTGACAAAAATTATGATTATTACATTCGCTAAATAGTTCTGTGGTTTTACACAACAGCCAAAGTAATTAATTAAAATTAAAATAAGCCCATAAATCGGGTTTTTTGGGAGGGGGTGGGGGCATAATTGTGACCTGTGGCCTAGGGTGTCAAAAAGTGTTAATCCGGGCCTGTTTTCAACCAATTTTCTAGTTTTTGGGATGTTGTCGTTGCTTTGTCTGTAGTTGATTCTGCCAAAAATTGGTGAAAATCAGACTTGAGATAAAGATGCTATCCATAATTCAAATTTAAAACCACCCATTACATTAGGATTGAGTTGAGCATTTAAAACATCTGTTAATGTACAACTGTTAATAATTGTAGTTTTGTGATAATCACAATATTGGATTGGACGGGATTAATTGAGTTAGGACTAAAAGTAACATTTTAAGCAAGGACATGTAATAGTCTAAATTAAACTGCTCTATTTTGAGTAAAAAGTATACTAATATGAACTTAATCCATTACTTAAGTTAAAATTATTAAGTGTAAAAAACAAAATGGTGGCTGTATGAGTAACCAGTGGCGTTTGGATGCTATTACTATGATATTCATATTTGGTACAGGAATAATACCCTAAAATATTGTCAAAGAGTTCCAAAATATCCTGTATATTTTTTATTGAAGAAAATGTTCGACAACACATTCACAATCTCTAATACCTAAACTGCTATTGAAATATGGCGATACCTATCACAATATAAATTACATATTATTTACAACTGAAAAAATGTTTAATCAAACACAGTCTGTTGTAACAACATCTAATGCAAACACACAGCACACAAAAGCAACACACTTAGTCTATTAATGCATACGCTGTCCGTGTAAAACAGGTAAAAGGAGAGCAACTTTTAACTTAAATGACCAATACCTTTTGAGAAACTACTTTCAAATTTAAATATTTACATACAAGTTAACAAATATTTATTTTTGGCTCATTATCATTCAAAAGGAACCAATTATTCAAGTTTTTTAAATGATAAATGGCACAACACAAGTTAGAATGGAATTAAATTTATATTAATTTTTACAGAAATGAGATAAACAAGTAAAATACAGAAGTGAAATAATTACTATTTTCTGTACTTTTTGTTGTAATATCCAGCACCGAATTTTAGTAGGATTTATTGTTATATGGTGTGCAATTTTCTACTAACTTAAATGAGCCACAAACATCACCCTCCTTACTACCACAAAGAGAGTTTACAAAGTCTTTCAAAGAAGATTTGTCTTATGGAAACAGCTGTTAGAAGTGCAAAGCCTTTCTTGAGTCCTGTATTACCAAGGAATAAAAAATATGTAGGTCACATCCCATGTTAAAAATTGACAAGTAAATTTTTTCGCTAGGAGCGCTGTAAACTGAAATTGAGCATTCCAAATAGAGATAGCGCCAGCAGAACGTAGGCCTAAACATAGTACGAGAAGAGAGGGTGATATTAAATTTCTTATTTAGTATTGTGTCGTTAAAAACACCCCTTTAAACATAATTACCTAGCTTATTTGGTATCATTGGAAAGCTTTTTTCAAGGAGAATCGTTATTTCAAGTCATTCAATCCTTTATTGTCAGGACTTTGTCGTATGGGCTTTCAAATTTATGTTATTCTAATGGGGATATTTAATTTAATCATATGTTTACAAAAATAAATTAAGTCAAGAGATTAACGTTGTTATGGTTTCCTGCTATTTTCAAATTCGTTTACTCGGGGTCCAAAATGAGCACTAAAGAAGGCAGAGGAAGAAAGTATTCCTGTATTATTTGTGAGAATAGGTCTAGTAATTGAGTGATTAGTGAGTGTAGTGTGTGTGTGTTTTTGCGAGAGAGATACTTTGCTGATGACAATCTGCAATGAAGTTAGAATGTAAACTGACTAATAGGTTATTGTCTCGTGTACGCTCTCATGGTGGAGTGCGCTACTACCTCGACCGACACTTTCTTAACCGTTTCGTTCATAAGAGGTGTTCTTTTTAACTTTTTTGTATTCATTGGTATTACATAACCAACTAAACTGTAGTATTCTCAAACCAATCGGCTTACAACAAAAATTTAATAACTCCACATATTATATGATAATTTAGCTCAATCCAGACATTTCAAATTAACTCAGTCATCTCACCTGCTGCCGAATATCCAACTGAAGAATCCTCCAGAGGACTGAGAATCGTCTGGGGCTGCAAGAAACAATCAAATATTAACACATTCACTGCGGCTAATAGTAAGAGAAAATCGAAACCTCATGCTAAAAAATTTTACTGTACCAAAACATGACTTTATATGACATAATTAAGGAACACAGGTCAAAAATGTTATCCGTTGTGTTTATGACGTCATATCGTGACGTCATATTTATGGTCCAGTACGGTGCCATGAGCAAGTAGAGGGGATCCCAAGCTGGCTCCCAAGGGGATCCTAAGTAGGTGCTGGTCAAGCCACACCTACCAACCACGCTCACATGGTATACAACTAATTACGCCAGGATCTAACCTAACAAAATACAAAGATGAGTGCATTGTAGCATGGCACAGTACTGTGCCATCAGCGTGAGCAATCAAATTTTCATGGCACAGTACTGTGCCATTAGCAGTGAATGTGTTAAGCGCTAAATTTCCACAATGTGCTAGGAAGTTTTTATTGCACTTTACAGATCTCCCAACCAGTAATCAGAAATGAAAATTAAACTTTAACTAACAACTAATGATAATTTTTGATTGCAGGGCGTCATTGTTGTGTGGTATATCGCCGTTCTGGTGCTCTGTAAATAACCTCACTTATTGTGATGTACCCTGACATTTTATAGTATGTTTTATGTAATAGAAATAACATTTTTCAACTCTTGTTATTTATATTTAGTATGAGTTCTTGTTTTCACAAATAGTTCTTGTAACTGTGCTGTATTTATAACTTTATCAAACATTTCTTGGGTTAAAGCCCCAGCCACAATAAAGGAAAAAATGTAAATAACTTTTAACAAAACCATTAATATAATCCTGTGTTTTCGTTAATCATATGAAAATTCTCTATTTGAAAAAAATAATCTTAAAAGTATTCATAAGATATTTTAAATATTGGTTACTTTAAAGAGAATAATCTTGTGATTCTTAATCTTGTATTATTGAATTTGAATGAATATTTACCAAAAATTGCCTGAGTAAGAGAGAAGTGATCATGCAAGATGATTTAAGATGTAAGCTGATAAAATTAAACATGCATAAAACCATTTAATTTGGTCATGTATTCAAAAATCTTAACTATTCACTATGTGGCAGAAGTAGCCCTTCATTAGACTGGAATCTAGGGTGAATAACCAAAAGATCAATTAAAATAAATAATACCAGGAATGACCATTAAAGAACTAAAGACAATCAGATGAATGAGGTCTTGGCTATTTAACTCTCATATTAAATAAAACTGTCTATTACTATAGGACTTTTAACAGTTTCCAAAAATCATGCTTCTAAAATGTTATTTTCACCAAAAATCAAAAGAAACATTCATACAATTCAAATTCAAAACATACATAACTAGGTGGTATGTGAATGTAGCTTAAGTAATTAGTCTAAGGGAGTTTACTCAACCTAATCAAAATTACAACAGCTAAAATGTCTAAAGTATATTAAGAAAAAATATGGTCATGAAACTCATTAATATCATAAAATGAAAAGTTAAAAAGGAGTCCTAACTTCTCAACGCTGCTCCCATTTCTTATTATTTGGCATATGATTGAAGTATATTTATAGTGGTGTTAAATTCACCAATCATGTTTTAATTTTATAATTTAAAAACTTTTCATTGACGCTTACGGTTTATTAGATTTATTTGTTAAACCAGTATGATTTGATAAATATCAAGGCACCGTCATGAATTAATTGTAATTAATAATTTCACATGATTCATATTCTTTAAGTTATAGTAAAGTGCCAGTAAAATAAATAAATATATTTTGATAATTATTAAATTGAGTGTACAGCTAAAAATTATTACCCCTGATTAAAAAAATACACATCACATTGAAGAATATATTACCAGGCAGATTATTTCCCTAGGACCAATAGTGTAAAATAATAATAATTGCACGTAGTAAAAAAAAGTTTTTTAATGTAAAAACAAGAATTTTTGAGCAAACAGTGTAATTTGCTTTTCCTGGAAATAAAAATCTAACTTTTATGAATGTTGATGGTGCGTGCGTTTGAACCGAAGATATGATAACGAAGGCCTTCGGGTGAGAGAGAGGAAGGAGGGTAGAAAGGTGTACGAAGGTGATAGCTAAGGGCCATCACGATGAGCTTAAAATAACCACCAATGAAAACCATCCAGAAGCCTAGTACGATACTGAGCTTAAATCAAATCAAGAGCTTGTAGCGACCTGAGCGCAAACCTTAAACATAATTGTTCGCTAGCAAGCGTTGTGATTAGCTGCAGAGTTAACTCAGATGCCAATCAAAACTTGCACTGGTGAACTATCATTAGCTCGCCAAGTGTCAATATAATCGTTGTACAGATGAAGTGACCAAGTGTCATGACTGTCTCCAAAATGCCTTATTAAAGACTGTGGTACTGAGAGAGAACGACTTGCACTGAAGTCACTCTTGGCACTGACAGTGCAGACAGCACTCTTAGACTAGATTACTCGAGGCCTGTAATGCATCAGCCATGCTGTGTAGCAGACTATTAACAATGCGCTTCCTCAGAAGGAAAACCAACAAAGAATAGAGAATCTTGGTTATCATAGAACATTGAAGCATATTATTTTTGATGTTCTTGTACTACACGTATTATGAACAATTGACTTTTATTTGTATTTTACACTTAGTTATTTAAGCAAAGTTTTATTGGGGTAACGACAAAATTCACGGCTTATTTACGGTTTCACGGTTGGATGGCCATCCTGCCTACCTTTAAATTTGAAATTTCTCAAAAACGATCCCCTCCCCCTCAAAAAATATCATTTACAGGCGTCCGAGAGATTTGGAAATGATATTAACAAATTATTTGCGGTTGAACATCTAGCTTATATTTTTAGCCGCTAGACATTGTGTAGGAGTGGTCTGCCTCACCCAGTATAATAAACGCTAATGTGTGGCTACGTACGGGGATGTTGCGTGTACAAGTGCATCTGTTCCTGGTGCCTCCTCTGCTGGTCCTGCTGCATGGCCGGGTCCCTGCGGTAACCTACGTTGTGCAACTGGTCCAACCTGCGCACAACACACACACCGCATTCGTAAACAAAACATGCAGTTGACAAATATTTTCATAGCTTATTATTTATGTTGGCTTTGGATATTTCACACATTTGTTGGTACTGATCAGTAAAGATCCCAATATGATGAGAGACAGCAGTGTCGGTATATTATTATGCCTCTGATTACATGAGAAATTGATTTGTGTGGGATCTATTAGTAAGTCTAGCTGAGCCTATGCTGAGTATGGGGAAGGTATTTTTCAGTACCACTTATTTTATGTCACAACTATGTAAACCTAGCATGGGCCCAACTTACCCACTGCTCCTGTAGGTACAGCCTTGTCCTCATAAGGCTGCTTAGTGATAGATAATAAAAAATGCAACACTAGAACCCCAACACTCCGAACCCGTTAATCTGAATTTACGGTTAATAATAACTTATTTATTGTTTGATAATTCTTTGATTAGTTAAAGAAAAGGAGCAGCTTGGTCAATAAGAAAAATGACCCACAAGAAAAACAGTGATTCATTTCA
This sequence comes from Neoaliturus tenellus, assembly GCA_030545055.2. NCBI lineage: Eukaryota > Metazoa > Arthropoda > Insecta > Hemiptera > Cicadellidae > Neoaliturus > Neoaliturus tenellus. Next base: position 179,475,912 of record CM061533.1, on the reverse strand, counting down.
GTTGAATGGGCAGTCACTTTGTCACATTTTAACCAAGGAATTTGACAAAAACAATGTTAAAATGTCCTGAAAAACATTCAACCGCATTGAAAAACATTTAACTACCACTTCGCCTCTCGCGTAAAACACTATCTCGCCCAGAAACAATACAAACACAAATAAAGCTAAAACAATCTGGAATATATAAAATAAATTTTCCGAACATAAGTCGAAAGCAAAATTGAAGATTCAGAGGCCTAAATTTGCTGAACATTTAGCTGAAAACAATCACAGCGTTAATAATATAGAATCTAATTTGGAACTTTTAAACAAATGCAAAAAATCATTACTAATGACAACTTTGGAAGAATTATATACAGTGTGATTGAAAAGTCCCGGAACGGTGAAATATATTTTTTACCATCATAGATGAAGTAATGAAACTTGGTATACCAATAATAGCCATAAATATCTACTCTTTTAAGCTATTATAACTTTTTTATACCTTAAGGGGGATGGCCCTCGAGGAGTCAGTCAAAATTCTTAAATAGCAGCATAGGTCAAATTGCGGAGTACAATGCCGCAAACCAGACTTCAAACGGCTGACCGAGACCGAAATGGCAGGCATACAAAGTTTCCATTAAAATCATATAGGTAAAACTTAAAAATGCAATAACTTTCTTAATACTCAACCTTTTGACGTTGGGTTTGTGGCATATTACTCCAAATGCAAAGACGTTTAAAATGGTGTATGATGTGACAAGGGCCAAAGCATATTTCTGTAAGACTTGCAGGAGGGACATCCCTTAAAGGGAGTGTAAATTAAAACTTCTTTGGCCCATGTCACATCATACACCATTTTAAACGTCTTTGCATTTGAAGTAATAAGCCACAAACCCGACGTCAAAAGGTTGAGTATTAAGAAAGTTATTGCATTTTTAAGTTTTACCCATATGATTTTAATGGAAACTTTGTATGCCTGCCTTTTCGGTCTCGGTCATCCGTTTGAAGTCTGGTTTGCGGCATTGTACTTTGCTAAGTGAGACCTTTAATTTGATACCAAATTTGACCTATGCTGCTATTTAAGAATTTTGACTGACTCCTCGTGGGCCATCCCTCTTAAGGGATAAAAAAGTGATAATAGCTTAAAAGAGTAGATATTTATGGCTATTATTGGTATAAAAAGTTTCATTACTTCATCTATAATAGTAAAAAATATATTTCACCGTTCCGGGACTTTTCAATCACACTGTATTTACAATGCCTTTAAAAACATGCTAATAATGTTTTGAATGATAAACTTAAATACAACAACAATATATTATTTTACAGCATATTTTACTTTTAAGGCAAAGTGAAAAATTAGCTGATTACACCTCAAACCAAGCAGGAGTGGGTTAAAGTCTGTTATCTCCGCAGTCGGAGTCTACTGCCGGCCGGCCAAACAATCATGTCTAAATGTACTGTGCGTGTCTGTGTGTGTCTTAATGTTAAATTACTTATTAATATTTTAAACTTTGACAACATCAGAAGACTTAATGAACGACATTTTTATATTCAAACTCAAACTCAAACTCACTTTATTGTCACAAAACGTTTTGTACATAGCAAATGCTATAAAAACAGGAGACATGGTCAGAAATCTTAACCTAAAATAACCAAAACAGGCTCTCTCACAACTGGAACTAAAAAACAAATATATGCTAATACAAAAGTGAGATGTAAAAACATATGAAATTAAACTTTACAAAAAGATCTAGTCGAATAAAATGCATTTTTCACCAAATACTCCTTGAGCACTATTTTAAATCTTTTGGAATGGATTTGGCTTTTAATACACTCAGGCAGATTGTTAAAAAATCTTTTTCCTATATAACTTGGACCTTTTTCAAAAAGAGATAATTTATGAGTTTTGTACTGAAAGTTTGCTTTGTGTCTAGTGTTATAGACATGTAAATGTTGTTCATTAATGAGATTATCAAAATTCTCCTTAACAAACCACAAACAAGAATATATGTAAAGGCAAGGAAGTGTCATTAATTCAAGCTTTCTGAAAATTTTTCTGCAAGAGTAACTCGGTTTTGAAAATGTCATGATCCTAATAATTTTTTTCTGAATTTTGAAAATCTTTTCCTAGTCAGAGGATGATCCCCACAGTTCAATTGCGTAGGCTAACAAAGAGTAGAAGTAAGCATAATACACAGTCATCCTGGTTTGCAAATCAGTTGTGTCTCTCAAAATCAACATCTGCAAACAAGCTGAGTTATTATCAACCCAGAGTTCCGAAACAAATATAGGATTTTTTCTTCAAGTTTGAACTGTTGACTGAAGGTACGTACATTCATATTTAACGAGTTAATAATAACTGCCAATCCGAATTGACTTTTAGATGTGAATCAGCTCTCCCGGAAGGGCTGATGGGCCTTCATTGTGCAAGTGAAGCTGGGCTGCAATGGCTTAGCGCCCTGGATTTAGCTTTATAGAGAGATCATTAATGTTTGTTTTAGTTTTATTTTAAATGTATTGACGCAGGTGCTTTGCACTGCAGAACATCTTTTATTTATTTTATTATTATTATTATTTTTATGATGGTAGCTGGCTATGACAGCCATACGATGTATATATATATCCGAATTGACCAATAAAAAGTAATGTAGGCTATATGACCGGAACACTATACATTTTTCAGAATAGAAAATACGCTTTAGGGACCGTCCATAAATTACGTCATCTGAAAATAGGGGGGGGGTCAGCTTTGATATGACGTCATTTAAAAATTGATGTTTTATATTGAATTTTGACAGTAAAACAATGATAAATTGTTTTACACAATTCAAATAAAATAATTATCTAAGAAAATACATTAGACTATTTGTAGGCGTTGTTTTATATATTTTTTTTAAGTTTATTTTTCCATTGAGAAAGTCATTTTGGCTTTACTTCCGAAGGTAAATTCAGATTTGATTGGTCAATAATTTTAGTTTATCAGGTAGTGTTCATCGTCAGACCAAGGTAAGTAGAAAGAGTGATACAGTACAGAGAGCATGAGCACGGGCCTGTTGTTGATATCATGCACCTCCTGTCCTTTACCTCGATTCGGAACTTCCTTATCAGCAGTTATATGAATAATGTGGTACTACAGTGGTTTGTAAATAAAAATATCATGTTTGAATAGTTCTTTAAAAAAAACTACCGCCAAAATGGGGTTCAAAAGTTAATTGATAGTCTTAATAAATCAATAAAAAAGAATAGAACTTAAGTAGCTTAGACAAAAAAACATTGTTTCTACAATGGAGTTTTGTTAAAAATGACGTCATTTTTCTGAGAGGGGGGGGGGGGGTCAGACAAATTATGATGGTAGGATGATTTTGGCGAGGGGGGATCCAAAAAAGGCCAAAAAGCGAAGACGTAATTTATGAACAGCTTACAGTTTATTCAAGGTAACCCGATAGTTACGTATGTGGATAACCGTGGAGGTGCGGGACTGCAAAAACTGTTGAATTACCAAAAGTTGGATTTTGTATTGCTCAAATCATATAAAAAACTTTCATTATTCATAAAAATGCACAAAGTACATTGAACAACAAAGTTAAATTATAAAGGTCTTATAAACTGTTATAGTACTTTTGTTTTGTACTCTTACATTTCTATATTCCTAAACTTTACTCAATGTTCCAAAGTTCTTTAATCGAATACAAGGAAAGTTGAACAAGATATTCTTTCAAATCCTTTCTAAATTTATTAAAAATTCGTTTCATCCAAAATTGGTTTGGTAACAATTGGTTTGGACTGGATATGTCCAGGAATGTGGAAAAAATTTAATGAAATGGGGGGGGGGGGGGGATACTGAAGGGGAAACACAACAATGAAGACGATTCAAAGACTTAAAAGTTCTTTTCAAATATCTGTGGAATAAATTTTTGTAACTTTATGGCTAATGTCAAAAAATAGATTGCCACACAATAGATCGTCCCCGTTTATGGAATTTATGGTTGTGTCTTCCCCATTACTAAGACATCTGAGTTGCGGGTACCAAACAATAATATTTAAATTTAATAAAAATAACAAATTTTTGTGACTTAACATTTTTGACAATCCGACACCTCCATGGGTACGTAACTGTTGGACTACTGTGAGTCCACCATGTTTTACACCATGTGTACTGTACACCATGTTTTCAATTCAGAAAGATTGTAGCGTTATTTCCTATCCTTCACATTAGTTTTAACCAATCAAAAATTGGTTTTAATTCAGTTTTAACTATCCAGAAAATTGTTTTAACGTGGTTCAGAATAGTGGGGTTTTAGTGAAGTATTAGTGTTAGTGTTAGCTGTCACAATTATATTAAGGTTCAAAGGTTTCAGAGGTTGGGAATGGTGTTATGTCCTGGTTTTGGCAGGAAGATGGTTACATTTCAAATGGGTTTTATATGTAGTCTAACATTCTTTGAAGTGAAATATACCATTATGAGTTGTAACCCATTATAACACTCATCATTTCATGGTTTATCACTTTAAAACATGACAAAACACTAAATTTTAATTCAGAGGTTAGGAAGGACTCTTGATCCACTTAATATTTGATCTTATTTGAAGTTTTTTTTTTTTACTAACTATACTTTTTTTACTTGATGTCATTGTTCAAAAAGAGGTTTTATAGACACAATCGTCACTGCAAGTTTAATCTTTGGTACATGTAATCCGCATCGTTACTTTTACTTTAGTTAATGTAACAAAATAACTAATTATTGATTTTATTTGTTTTCCTCAACTTGTTGATTTGAGTATATAAAAAAAATAGGCTATTATCCTTAAAACCAATAAAAATAATAATAATAATAATAATAAAACTGAGCATTGCTGGTTCAGTGCTCACAAGAGGCAATAAAAATTTAATATTTCAAAAACACAATAATTGTATGTTTTAGTTACTATGTTTTACAAATTGCAATATATCACTGACTTAAGCAAATACTTCATTATGAAGCTCAAAATTGTGCTGAAACAAGACATTGCCTACATGTCCTCACATTGTTGCTCTGGACAAAGAACATTGCTACAGAATGTAATACGATTGACTTTATACACTAACGTGTATATATTTCTCATAGCATATACGTGTTTGAAACCAATTTACGGTAACGCGATCTTCCGCGCTGTACATGGAAGTACAAGTGACATATGATATGTAAATCAGTATCAGGAAAAAGAAAAACTAAAGACGTAAAAGGAAAGAAAAATACATGTATGACCTTATCCAGTACGAGTACTATAATCAAAGGAAACGTGCAATTAGAAAAGTGTTAGAAGAAAATAGTCATGGGTGCAAGATTAGTCTAAATGATTTTTTTTCCTCCTTTCAACATAAGTTTTCATACAAAAATAATAATACTATGTCTTTAGAAAATTACAGAGTTCCCGATAGCAAAATTATGGAACAAATCAATCAAGAGTATGACCACAGGTTGTCAGATAAAGAAGTTGCCCAAGCCATGAAAGGAATACAAATAGATACTGCTCCTGGCCCTGATAAAATCATAATGAGAAGCATAAAAAATTCAAAGGTTCCCAAAATTTTGGCATTATCATATAATCAAATACAAGATCTGGAAGCAGTCCCACACATCTTGAAGAAAGCAAGAACCATTCTTTTAGATAAAGGGGGCCCCGATAAAAATGATATTGGAAATTGGCGGCCAATATCAATCTGCTCTCTCATCAGAAGAATTTTTGAAAGAGTTCTTGATGCCAGGTTAAAACGGTATATTCAGTTTAATGAAGTCCAAAGAGGATTTACAAGAATACCTGGAACTTACGTAAATTCAAATATTTTGAACACACTGTTAAATGATGCCAAAATAAAGAAGAATGAATGCTGCGTCATGTTCCTCGACATAGAGAAAGCTTATGACAATGTGGGACATAAACATTTATTCAATGTTTTGGACAGTTTGGTGGTACCAACTGCTCTAGTTAAAAGTTTTAAGGAGCTAATGATAAACAACATAACCCAAATTGAAACAAGTGATGGAAAAACAAAACCAATTCTAATAAAAAGAGGTGTTTTACAGGGAGCTAGGGAATCCAATCCCGGGATATATTTCCAATCCCGGGATTTCGGGATCCCAAAATGTCAATCCCGGGATCCCGGGACCAATCCCGGGATTGGCCGTAACGCCCGCAACTTTACCGTAGAAACTGTATTAAGAATATTTAAGTATGGTTTATGAGCTCGTTTAAAAGTAGATTAGATTAAATAACAAATTCTTTGTTTAAATAATTAACATTTTATTTCTTAGCAATGGCAAACATAAAAAAAATAAAATGGCACTTCAATATGTTTTACCTGGTTATTTACTGCACTAATAAAATTTGAAGGCAAGAAAAAAATACAATAATGATGTTACAACAATAAAATTATTATTGCGTTATGTACTAACAAACAGTCTTAAAAATATTTTAAAAGAAGTCTTATAAAATTTAAAATTTAAAAGAAAGAAACACACATAAGTTAAACAAAACTGATCTAAATATTAATTAATCTTATTTTAAAATATAAATAGATCTAACTTTAAGTCAAACAACACCAATACTAGAAAAAGATAGAGAAAACGGTTCGGCACACTACACTCGACACGCACTAATCGAAGCCACGAGCACAACTGAGCAACTGAGCTGGGTTTGATTTGTTTTTTGGAAAGTAGATAACGACAGCTAAAAACGGAAGTGGGATGGGGTGAGGCGAGGGTGAGAGGGGCTGGGGGAACAATGGAGTGCCCGAAGGTCTCTGACACTGATAAGAAGCCGTACGCCGTACGCCCAGCGATGACGACGCGCACAGGCGAACGTGATGTTTAAGCAAACGAACAGGTAAAACACCTACTTACCTGCTACTGTTATTGAAACCCAAAACTAGAAGTTTTAAATTAATTGATGATGCTGATCATCCAGGATTAATAAATATAAATTACCTGTAATGTTGTCTGTTATAAAATTCACTTCTAAAGCCACAATTTAATCTTTTTTCATTGTTACTAACTTCGTACCTTTACAATTATACATATGATAGAGCTTGGAACGGAAATAGGTAATTTATAAAATAATAAATAAGCTGTTTAATAACAAATATATGATTTCAAACCTCATTTTAGTGTAATTTCGATTCATATACGCTGTAATAATACATTTCAGCATATTTAACATAGTTTTTATGAATAAACTTGGTAATCCCGAAAATCCCGGGATTAAACCTGAGAATCCCGGGATTGAAAAATCAATAAAATCAGCCGGGATCCCGGGATTGGATTCCCTACAGGGAGCCCCACTGTCCCCAACATTGTACAACCTAAGCATTGACCACATTTTAAAAGATTTAACAGAAGAAACCAGGCGAGAAACTTATGGATATAAAATAGCGGACTCCCTACCTGCCATAAGTGTACTCGGGTTTGCTGACGACACGGTACTTATAGGGAAAAATAAAGAATCTGTGATGGAACTGTACTATCACACAAAATCAAAGTTTGATGAAATTGGTCTAAAATTAAATATAAAGAAAACTAAAATAATCAACATAATGAATGGTGACTTATGTATGGACAAATTTTACATTGATGGGCATGAATTAGAGTCACTAAGAAAAGGAGATACAATCAAATATCTTGGAGTAAATTTTGAAAATGAAATCGTTTTAGATTCTTCAAACATTATCAGATCATTTGTAAAAAAGATTGAAAGACTTACTTCATCCCCCTTCTTAAAGCATAACCAGAAAATGTATGTTTTAAACAAATGTATATGGCCCAGTTTAATATATCCGTTTCAGACAGCTCCTTTGAATAAGTTAAGTCAAAAATTTCTTAGTTATGTAGATCTTGTTATGAAGTCAGCAATAAAAGAGATATATGATTTGCCCTCAGATGTCCCTAATTCTATGATATATTCCTCACAAAAATGCAAAGGATTAGGTTTCTTTAAAGCAGAATGGGAAGCATTAATCCAACATTTTAATATTTGTAATGTCCTTGAAGAAATTAAAGATCCCTACATTGCTCTCATGAGAGATTTCAAATTAGAAAAAGAATTGTGCCTCAAGAAACTAAATCTGACAGAGCTCATCCCTAACATGTCATCTTTTTCTCCAAAAGCATTAAGAAATCTTCTTCAAGAAAAGGAATACATGAAATGGTGTAATTTACCTTTTAAAGGTAAAGGTGTAAGCCTCTTTGAAGAATGTCCTAAAATAAATGTAAACCTACTCAACTCTCAAAACTTTTTGACATCTTCAGAATACAAAGAAATGCTCAAAATGTTTGGAGATGTGGCATCAACAAGATCGAACCACGGACGGTCCAAGAGTGGGAACCAGTGTCGTCACTGCGCGACTACTGAGACCTATATATTTGAATCCTTATCCCACATTCTTGGAAATTGTCCCTTCAGTTCTCTTTTACGAAATGAGCGCCACAACAAAATAAGGAAGATTATAGCAGACTGCTTTAGAGAAAAAGGGTATGAGGTCTATGAAGAGGTCACATCAATTGCGGATATGGGGTCCATAAGAAGAGCTGACATTATAGTCATCAATAGAAAATTGAAACAGGGACATATGATAGATCCTACTGTCCGTTTTGAAAGAAACGAAGAACAACCAGAAGAGGTGCACAATGAAAAAACTCAGATATACAGAGACACAATACGTTACTACAAAGAAAAATATGAAATAGAAAATTTAGATATATATGGATTACTAATTGGGGCTAGAGGTACCATACCCAAATTCTGTATGGACTTTTGGTCAAAATTCAAACTAAACAAACATAAACTTCAAGAATTGGCAACTACAACAACAAAATTCAGCGTATCAATCTTGAGAAACCATTTATATAATACTGAAAATTGATATTTACTTACAAGACTTAACAAGTAAAATATTTAATTCGGAATCCATTTAACGTAAAATAACCAAATTTGTAGTGTACTCCTTTGTTTTAAGCAACTTCAAATGTGAAGAAGGTGAAAATTTATTGTAAATAAATTTGTCTTTATATACTCTTCTTGAACAAAGATTAAAAATTTTATAATTGAGGGTTACGTTTTGTTGTAATAGTGTTTTTGCAGCAGTAAATCCAGCTAAATATTAACAATATCGACTGCAACCAATCTGGCTTGGCGTACACTAAAATTCCAAGATTCGATATAAAACAATATGCATTGTATAAGAAGTCTATTCACGTTAGTGTTTATAGTCAATGCTAATACCTTCTATAATAACAAGGGAGGGGATTTAAATTAAAGTATTGAAGTCATTTAAATTTGACCACCGAAGAACTTTATGATATCAATTATTGTGATGATATCAACGATTTTTTCACAATGGTATGCAAAGTGTTATCCCCATTCTCCCCACTGTTGGTACTCACTTCTGTTTCAAGTGGTGATCGGAAGGATCATTAGACTGTGCGGGAGCAGCCACAACTTGTCCTTCTGGGGTGAATTCCGCATCGTCCAGCTGCTTGGATTTTGCTCTCAGCTCTTCATTGAACCGAATGGCATTGGAGAGCCTTAATTGCAATGAGTCTCTCTCCTCCAACAACTAAAGAAAGCAGAATCACAGTAATTATGAATCAAGACAACAAAATTTAACATTTTACTTCAAACAGAAAATTTTTGCAGAAATTTTCACCACTATGTTACCTATTTAAATAAACAAAAATAAGAGTTTGGCAGTGTGATTCGTCCCAACTAACAGATTTAGTGTAAGCATGAAACTTAATCTTCATTCTACTGAGAATAAATAGCGATTGGTAGTGGTTCCTAAAGCAAATTTGATGAATTCAAAATGTTAGAAGATCCTTCACTGCAGTTTTGGTAGCAAAGTACGTAATTATTGCAACAGCAAGTCTTCATTTTCTCTTTGCATAGTCTTTGGTTGAATGTTCAGTGATTGTTTATAGGTCCCAAAGATATGAACATTTATTTGAAATCATATTTGAAAGTATAAAATAAAACCTAAAATATTAAAGACAAATAAAATTTAAACATCATAAAAGGTAAATAATTGAACAAGTTGATCAGCTCAACAATAAAGAGGTCATTGAGGGAAAACTCTAAGTATAACTGAACATATCTTAAAAACCTATTCCATTAAAATTTGTCTTATAAATATATTTGTCTTATTAATGGAATAAATTTTTAAGATATTTGTTTTGAAATATAGCTCTTGGGGATTAGCTCCAGGACCGTCATCAATGTACATGTCAGGATTTTAGGGATTTTTTGATCTGTTTTGTTCATGAAAACTGCAGATAGTATTAAAACATTTTTTTCTACATTTTTTCCTACATTTTTGATTATTCAATTTGTTATTCCAAAGTAAAGAACCATCACTTTTTTTGAAAAAAGCTACATTTTAAAATAACAGAATGCAGCAAAGTATTAGTGTATGGATTACATTTATAAGTAGTTTTTAGAGAGGAGGATCATCTGTTATTTAACCTAACCTTAAGAGTCATCTTCACCTATGATCCACCAGCCCATTGTTGCACAGTCGGCAATGTTAATCATACGGCTTTTAATGCAAAACATGGTATAGCATTCCCCTGTTTCGGACGCCGTTTTTCAACCGAATTTCTTTAAACTTGGTAAGTGTTTAGTTGAATAGTTATACTATGTCGCTCATACCTCGTAATTTTGAAAATTTAACAAATATTACTCTTTGAGACGTCACAAAGTAACTCGATTTTCCTTAGTAATATTTGTTAAATTTTCAAAATTCCAAGGTATGAGCAACATAGTATAACTATTCAACTAAACACTTACCAAGTTTAGAGAAATTCGGTTGAAAAACGGCGTCCGAAACAGTGGAATGCTATACCATGTTTTGCATTAAAAGCCGTATGATTAACATTGCCGACAGCGCAACAATGGGCTAGTGGATCATAGGTGAAGATAACTCTTAAATAAGAAATTAAATGTGAAGCTATTAATTTCGCTGGAATACCGCACAGTGATCAAGGGTGAAAGTGGGTACACAGCTAGTTCTTAAAAGAATGAAAAATACCCCCGTCGCAGCAGACCTGCGTACTCAGCGATTTCCAATGGAATTTTGGTATATTTTCTTTTCCCCATACAATCCATGGGGATGAGAGTATGTAGGTTTGCTGCCATATGTTTTTTGTTGGTAAATATAAGTTAAACCCTACCTAGTGAATGTACACACCAAGTTTTATAAAGTTATGGTGTTTTTATTTTCCCCATATACCCCACAGGGGTGAGTACGTGGGTTTGCTGCCATATGGGTTTTATAAGCAAATATAAATTAAACGCTTCCTAATGAATGTACATATCAAATTTTATCAAGGTATGTCAATAAAAAGCAAGATATACGGTTTTGTCAATTTCCCATAAGAATAACATGGAAAACATAGTTTTTGGATTTTCTCCATAACCATTTAAACTAGGTAAAAAATCCAAAATTGTTTATTGTTAATTTTTTAAGCTCTTTTAAATGGTTTAAGTTAAAATAGTTGAATTTTATAAATAAACGTAAAAAAGCCAAAACCCCATTTTTACCCTTTTGAAACCCCATAAAAACCCGTTTCCATGGTGTGATAATTCTGGTTCACAAACTCATTCAAGTAGATGCTGGCTTACACTCCTGTACCAAATTTAATCAAAATTGGAGGTTCCGTTCAAAAGTAATAGTGTTTACGGACACATAGATATATATATCAATTTGAACGAACGGTGTTTTTGGCTTCTAGGGACCTAAAAACGAAAAAGTGTTATGGCCCCAGGCTTAGGTCTTACCTTGACTACTACCGTAATAGCGTATTCCCTATGGGGAAATCCACTAAAAAGCAAAAAACTTACCTGCATCAATTCTAGTGCAAGTTCATCACAGCGAACATCTCTCAAGTGGAGCGTATAAAGAGCTTCGTCAAGACGTTGTCTCAAACTTTCCTCTTCAGAATTTATGAATCTCATTTCTCCTCTGATCAAACTCTCTTGGGCTTCATTCATGGCTATGGATAGCCTTGTGATTTCATTATCTTTCATAGACAGAACCTGTTTTAGTGATTCAATTTCTTTCATTAGCATTTGGTTCTGTATGTGCTCCATATTTCTGTAACTACTGTCATCATCACTAGAACTTTGCTCAGTAGATATTCTAAAAGGCTCACTAGCAAAACTCCTAACCTGAGACTGAACCAATGTTTGTGGCTGGTGTTCGATAACAGACCTTTCTTCGGAAATAACATTAATTTCAGAGCTTTTTACTTTATCTTTCAATGTGTTAACAAACTTTTCTTTCTCTGCAATCTCTTTTTTAGCTTCTTCATAACTGACTTTTAGTTCCAACAAGCTCCTTTGCAATCTTTCAACTCTTTCTGTTATACTCATCTCAGGAATATCACCAGTTTCTTGAAGTAGATACAGTAAAGAATCTTCAGTCTGTTTGTAATTATTTAACTGTTTCATGAGAACCTCATTTTGTTGACTGCAAGACTTAAGTTGGTTTTCCAATTCATTTAGTTTATCTTGTAGGTCTTGACAGTAGCTGTGTGTGTTTCGTAAGTCATTTATGGCATTCATCAGCTGTTGATCTTTCAACGATAATTCATCTTTATACTGCTTTTCAAGATCAGCTATAATGCCGTCTTTAAAGGCTTCCAGTTCTCTTCTCATCGCAACCTCTTTAGAAGAATCTGTATTGCTTTGTGCTTTATAAATTTCAATTTCTTTCTTCCATTCATCAATGAGATTTTCTTTCTCTAAATTGGACTCATCAAGTTGTTGTTTGAGGATTTCAATTTCAGATTCTTTCTCTTGCAGCAATTTGTTTAACTCAGCTACTTCAGCACATAAAGTTCTTACATCTTCAATATTTTCAGGCTGTGAGGATGGAATGAATATTTCTTTCGGAAACTTTTGAATGGAGAATGATTTGTTGGCTGCTTCCATCTCAGATAGCTTTAAGCAAAGTTCTTCTTGTAAATTTTCTTTAGCCACAATAGTTTGGTCTATTTGTTGAGTCATTATTTCTAACTCTGATTCTTTGTCATCCAACAACTGATTCAACATAACATTTTGATCAGCAAGCTGGTCTTTATCTGAACTGGACGGGTCACCTGACTGATTATCGTCATCCTTTGCCAAAGTGAAATACATTTCCTTGTATTTATTCTTTTTCTCAGTCAATGTTTCTACTTCAATTTCTTTATCACGTAACATCTTGGTTAACTGAGTAATCTGCTCAATAAACTGATTTATTTTACCTTCTTGAATGTCTTCACTCTGAGAAAAGATGTTGCCAAAGGAGTCGTTATCAATGTTACTAACTTCATTCTGATTTTTAGCATCAAACAAATCACTTGATTTGCAGCTTAGTTGTGATTTCAAATTATTAATAATTGAATCTTTTTCCTCAAGTTTTTTGTTAAGAGAATCCAAATCTTCGCCCCAGTGTAAAGCAAATTCTTCAGATGATGATGCTGGTTCCGTATTCCATAAAGCTTTACTAGTATTTCCTTCTTCTATTTTCTTCTTAAAGTCCCAATTTTCTTTCTCTAGTAATACAATGCGTTCCTTGAGAGAGACTATCTCTGTTTCTTTCTCCTGTAAAACTTGTTTAAGGTAATTCAATTCTTTTGTAATTCCATCTTGTTTTACATCATCTTCTGGTTGTATTGGTATCATAAATTCTGTGTGTTGTAGCTCAGTTTTATCGCCACTTGCTCTAGATTTTGGAATTGGCTGATGAACATTATCAAAGAAATCACCCTTATGACTCGATGTTACTCCATCATTGCTTTCAGTATGTCCTCTTGGTTTTACTTCAAAAAATGGATTAACAGCCGGTGCAACATCAAACAAATCATCACTTGAGGAAGTAAATCCTCTGAATAAAACTGGACTTTCTTCAGAAATAGACAGAGGCTTAACGTTTGCTTCGTCATTTCCTGAAAAACTACTTAGTATTCCATCCCCAGTTTCATTTCTTGTTTCCAAACAAGAACTTAAGATGGCATCATTATTTATCTCTGCTTTAACAACATCATATTTTGTCCCTAAACCAATTATCTTTTGTTTCAATACAGAGATTTCAGATTGTAGCTTTTCATTTTCCAATTTCATTACTGCTATCTTTTGTTCTAATGTTGATGCATTTTCTTGAAAACTCATGTTGAGGCGAGGGGTTGATTTTTCTACAGAGGAGGTAAGATTCTTATTTTCTTGTTCAAGGTTTTCAATCCTGCAAAGATATTCGCTTATTATTCCATTTGTGCTATCTTTTTCAGTTTTTATTCTACCTTCTAGAGACTGAACCAAAGAATTCAATCTTTCATTTTCTATTTTAAGTTGAGCATACTCAATTTCATCTCTTTCTTGGATTGTACTATGTTTATTTTCATCAAAATCAAGAGGTGTAAATTGTGATTTCTTTTCTTTGTCTTTTAATTCAACTATCAATGATTGAAGATAATCATTTTCAGCTGCAAGTGCATTTAGTTTTTCCTCCATTTCTAGAGTACTGGCTTCTAATGTGTGCTTTCCAGCCTCAACTGATTCACAACTTCCTTGCACCTTGCTTCTTGAGTCAGTTTGTTCTTGCAATTCTGCAATGGTCCATTCTAATCCCTGAACTTTATGTTGCAACTCATTACTTCTTCTTTGCCACATTTCAACTTCAATATCTTGCCTCTCTTTCATTTCAATTAGTCTTTCATTTCCAGACGTCAATGTATCAATTCGTTTAAGTAGTCCTTCTCTTTCTGTTTGCAAGGTATTTAGGTTAGTAGTACATTCTTTGAGACTCTTTTCTAATTTTTCAATTTGAGCTTTGAGTTCTTCCTGCATTGCAATATCTAAGTCATCAAAACCAACACTTCTTTCTCGACTACTCCGTTCCAAATTATCACTTTTATTCTTGAACTCTTTAACTTTTTTGAACAGTTTTGTGCATTTTGTTTGTGCTGCCTTTAACTCCTCCATCAGTCTATTATTTTCCAGCTCATAATCTCTTAGTTTACTTTCTAAAGTTGATACTTTATTCTCTAGTTCAAAGTTAACTTTTTGTTTTTGGCTGTACTCATGTTCCAACATAGCATCTTTGCTTCCCCAACCCCATCCATCATCCTCATCTTTGCTAGCAGAAGTCCAATCGTCATTCTCCAATGAAGCACCACTATTTTCTCCAACATTTTTACCAACAAATTCCAACTCCTGTATGCGCGACTTTAAATTTTCGTTTTCACTGATTACTGTTGATAGCTGATTGTTAAGTTCACTTAATTTATTATTAAGGTGCTCAATTTCACTACGATGTTGCATTGGTTCAACTGTTTCCTCTGAGGTCGACATTTGAGCTAAAGGAAAGACATTTCCAACAACTTGTGGTGCTTCAGCCATGGTGAAGTAAGTTTCCTGTGCTTTTGCAACAACATCATCTACTTGCTGCTTAGCAGTTTCCTTCAATAACTCATATTTCAACCTTTCCTTTTCTTTTATCTCTTCATTTAATTGTTTTCTCAGTTCCAATAATTCTTGACTGAGCTGGTTAGGAGGGTTTGAGCTGGGACTTAAGGTTGTCAGTTGTGATTCTAAGTGTTTAATTCTATGGATATAGGATTCCTTTTTGTCAAATTCTTTATTTAGTTCATCTTCCAAACGTTTATGGTTATTTTTTAGTTCTTCCAGTTCCTCTTTAGTTATATCAACAATGGTCTGTTGCATATGATTAAACTCTTCTTCCAATACCTGTTTCTCTGTACATACAGATTGATATTTCTCAACCACTTCTTGTCTCTCTGATTCTACTGCAGATATTCGATCATTATACCTCTGAATTTCAACCTCCATAAACTGTTCAGTTTCATTTAACCGTTGTTCTAAATATTTAATTTTACTATCATGCATGTCTTGCAATTCTTTTAAATGATTTTTCAACTTTTCATAATCTTCAACTATTTTTTCATAACTTAACAATTTTTCTTGTAAATTATTCACTTCTGTAGTTAAGGCCACAACTTTGTTACGTTCATAGACCAATTCTTGAGATAACTGATTGATACTGCTTGTTGACTCATTCAATGATTTGGTTAACTCTTTGTTCTCATCTTGCAACCTTTCCAGAGCATTGCCTAGCATCTCTTCTGTGTTAAACAAATGTGATATTTTCTGTTCAAGCTCTCCTTTGTGTTTTTCAAGTTCTTCATTGTTTTTCTCAGCTTGACACAAGCGCGCACCCAACATTTCTGCTTTTTCTTCTAAGGATTGCCTTCTTTCTTCGACTGAGCTCTCAATCTGTAAAAGTCTAAGTCTCACTTTTTCAAGTTGATTTTCCAATTCCTCTATGTAACCTTCCTTTTCCTGTAACTTTGCCCAAGTCTGTTGATATTTGGTTGTAACAACTTTAAGTTGCTCACTTACTTCTAAAATTTCTTGTTTATTTCCTAGCATTTCATTTTCAAAACCTTCCAAAACTGACTCATTCTTGAGAGCATCTTGTCTGTAATTTTCCTGCATCTGTTCCAATTCTGACAACAAAGACTTGTTCAAACCACTTAAATCTGATAGTTCACTCTCCATTTTTCTTAACTGGTCAGATTTTGTTGCTGATATGTCTGTTAATTTTTTATTTTGATTTTCTAATTCTTTTATTTGAACAAGGGTATCATAGGCATCACCCGATGCACTTTTCAAGGATTCAAGTTCTTCTTTCAAAGAGTTTCTTTCAAGCTCCAAAATCCTACATTTTTCTAACAATCCTGGAAAATCTGGATAGTCTTTACCAAACTGCGAGATATCAACCACTTGCTGCTGAAGATGCACTTTTTCATTTTCTAAACTGGAAATTATTATATCTTTTTGTTGTAATCCTTTTTCTAGCTCTTCAACCTTCGCTTCAAGATCTTTAATTAGCTTGGTTTTAAGTTTTACATTAGCTGCTAACTTTTTAATTTTAAGAGACTGTTCTTCAAGTTTTTTATCTAGAGCCCCTCCCTGGTCTGTACTCTTGTGTTCTTTCAATCTGTCAATTTCCTTTCGTAATTCCTCTTCAACCTTTCTAGTATTACTCAACTCCTCTTCCAGCACAGAAATCCTCTGTTGTAGAGAAGCTGTAACTGTTTCTAACTCTTGTGATATTCTGAGGACATCTTCACTTTTCAGTTTATGGAATTTTTTATACTCAGACAGTTTACGTGTTCTTTCTTCTAATTCTTTATCTTTATTTTGAAGACTTTCGTTCAACTCTTCAACTCTCTGCTGGGTGCAGCTTAACTGTTCTACCTGTTGATACAGGCGATATACTTCGGCTGTTGTTGACTGTAAGGCTTCCTTAAACTATCAACTTCACCTTGCAAAATCTTACTTTGCTTATCCAAACTATTAAGCTCACTATCCTTTTGTGCAATAATTTGTTTTAGTAAAATTACTTCTTCATCGGGTGAGCCAGTTTTGGTCTGTAGAATTTGGTTTAAATTATCAACAGTTTCCTTGAAGTGAGCACAGTCTTTAACAAGCTTTTCATTTTCAGCTTCAATGGATTCTTTTGTTCTTTCTAATTCCTCACAGTGTGTCAGTGTATCATTGAGCCTTCTTCTAAAAGTGAAAATCGTCTCTGCCATTCTTCTAGACCAGAAGACACATCCTGCAATTTTTTCACTTCGTTTGTGCTTTCCAATTCACTAGCTCTCTGTGGTTGCATTAACATTTCTCCTTTGTTTGCAAGCTTAGCGTTTAACTCCTCAATTGTTTTTTGGTACTCTAAAAGTTTCTTCTTGGCCTCCTCTAATTCACAACCCAGCAAAGAACTGTCATTTTCAAATTTCATGAAACTGTCTAATTTTCTTCGAGTTCTAAACATTTCATTTCCCCTGATATTTTGGTCTCTTCTAATTGAGAAATTTGTGCTTTTAATGCTTCAAGCAGATTTTCTTTTTCTTGTAATAAGTGCTCTTTTTGTCTAGTACCTGAAACATCAGACAACACTTCATGTATTATTTCAAAGATTCTTGTTTTATTAATTAGAAAAAGTATTAATTATAAGGTTCAAATCTAGAGTATAAAAAGGACGCTGACTGGTTAAAAAAGGGTTACATTTAAAATCCTTCAGCAGTCCAAAAAGGACTGTAATAAGTACTGTATAGTCCTGTAAATAAATGCCTAAGAATGATTCTAAGGAAATTAAGATAAGTTTTGTTTCTAGAACTGAACAGTGCAGACATTTTAGCTAAAAAAGTCTGCACTGTTCAGTTATAAAAACAAAACTTATCTTAATTTCCTTAGAATCCTTCTTAGGCATTTTTTTTACAGGACTATGTTTCCTCATTGCCTAATAACTATTTTTTTAATCTGTAAAAAATTAATAAACTGAAATGGGACAGCTGAAGTGATAAATGTGATAAATTATGGGATTTTTACTATGTTTGTATTTTTATGTATTCTTTGTACTTTAATGTAATTCTCCTACTTTTTAGTTTTAGGCAGTAGCTGATTTACCACAAGGCCAAAGAGGCAGTGGCCTAGGGCCACAGTATGCAGGTGGGCTAGCATACTATAGGTTTTTTAAAAGGACGTACTTACACTTTAACATTGTAAATATGAACATTATCTTTGAGCCCAAAAATTGTTAGCAGACTAATAAAATAAATAAAAATATAAGTTTGCAACAAGACGGAGAGACTATGGTGCAAGTCATCGTGAATTCTGCCGTGTGCCATGTAATTTTAGGGTGGCTACCAACTGGTCAATTGTCCAACCGGTCAACGTTGCATCTGGTCAACGATTTTAAATAAACAAAATAATATTAAAGTTTCGACTGGTCAATGCCCCTAGTCCGACGCCCGCTACCCTTCTCCCGCCATGCGGCGTGACAATAAAGTGCATACAGTCGGACCAGCGGCGACCCTGGTGGAGACTTCCGCAAGTTGTTATGATTTGTCTTGGACAGAACGCACTCGCCACTTAATTAATTTTGCCGCAAGTGCAACCACGCTTCAGGTCGGAGATTTTCATTGTCATAAGAAGCGCCTGCTTCTTAAACTATTTAATATTTTTGTATATATACATTAGTTAAATGATCTAAAAACTAAAGGCCTAATCTTCAATTGATCCTGACAATCTTCAAATGATCTTCAATTGTTTTGAATACGTATGTCTGCCTACGCTGATCACATTTTAAATTAATAGATAATTTATTCGATACTTTTATTTGGTATTTATACATAATTTATAAAGTTATACATATCAGCAGTAAAAATTGCTACCAGCGTAGTTTTGAGTATAAAAATTAAAGAAAGTACCTAATTAAACGCTACTTGGACCCTTCCCCCAAAAAATTATTCCTTTATCCAAACTATATATAGTTGCTTATGCATAACGAATAAATTACATTGACAGTATAATGTAATCAATACAGTCCCTTAATACTGTGTTAAATCGTCTCGGATGGATAAACAATACAGTATTTATTTAAGTTAATAAAACAAATAAATAGGCTTTCATTGGTATGTTTGGTGTTATTATAATGAAATTAATAATGGGTAAAATCATTGACGTTAAGTGACTTAGTTAATACTTATAAGAAGTATTTTTTTTTTCATTATAAATGGATTAAAATACGGTGGGGAGTATTTTACAACCATCAAAAGATAATGTTTATTTTTCCAAACGTGAACCTAATTAGTTGACAGTTATACAAACATATGTGTAAACAAATCTTAATAATTAATTTGTAAGTTTAAACACATAAACTTAATCATATATATTAAATAAACTCTCTTTATAGCAATTAAAATTTCACTAAAGCATCAAGTGGTTATATATTTATTTTACTGCTTTAAAAACAACGGCAACATTAAGTGCCCTTGATTTAATTTTCATTAGTCAATTATCATAGAGTTGAAGTTGTCTGTTTTGTTTAAAAAACACTTAGGCCGGCCACACACTGAAACGGACGCGACGCGACAAGACCCGACGAAACCTTTTACGACTTCGCGAGCGAAGTCAATAACATATGTTTTATAGTGTTTGGGTATTCCATTTACCAATATGTTTTTACCTTTGTTCTTGAAGTTGTAATATGCTTTGTCTTGTCGCGTCGCGTCGCGTCTGATTTGGTGTGCGGCTGGCTTTAGTAAATCAGCGGCGGAGTCAAAATTCAGCGTAGGATATGGGTCACCAGGAGCAGTAAACAAATCAACAAAATAACGCCTAAGATTGTTCTAAATAAGGATTAATTTTCATTTTGCAGCGTTATAAGGAATTTTCTGAGTTATAACATATTTTTCCTATCGTATAGGACCGTAAGAAATCCATTGACAACAAAATGGTGACGATCCGTTCAGTAGTTCTCTCTCTAGACCCTTAAATGAACCCTAATATAAGACATAAGAAAATAAGACAATAAACATACATAAGATATTATTCGTAACATTGCAAGGCTGTGCTATTTTACAGTGTTAAATACAACAAATAACTGGATAGTTATAAATATTACAGGTATCTTTTTCAGATTTAGATTCAACTAGGCCATTGATTAAGCATACTCCTATTTGGGAGTTGACTAATCATAATAGTTTTATGCGCATTAAAAATGTATTTTAGTAATTACAAAGTACAATATAAAGCTGTCAAATCAAGTTAGATTTATAAATTTTAATCAATACAGTAGCAAATGATTCATGACAAACTCTGACCTGCAGCCGGTTGCCTAAACGGGAAATCAAGAGGTAGCTCAACGACGTTCTGTCCAGTAAAAGGCTGCAGTAAATTGGGGAGGTCTCCGCCAGGGTCCTCTGATGGTCGGACTGTATGCGCTTTATTGTCACGCCAGTTGGAAAATTTACTAGTTGGTGGCCCCCCGTAATTTTGAGCTAGTTATAGGTTAAGACACATTCGTATTGGTGGCAACACTAGGCGGACGTGGCCGACACACTGCCTCTTTGTTCAAAACAGCCGATTGAATTTACTTCAGATCACTTCCGCTGTGAAACAGTTTATTATAAAATTTAAGTAGGCTTGCCATACAGACTGGTTTGACTGGGACAGTCTGTGTATTTTGCTTTTGTTCTGTGGTCCCAGCGGGTTTTGATTCTGTCCTGGTTTTTAATTTTTCATTATTTATGTAAAAATTAAAGAAAAATGAAGGATCGTTAATAAAAAATTCAACAATTTGTTATGTTACCTTTGTAAGATGAGGATCAGGGTTGGCTGACAATAAGAAGTGATTAAATATTGTTGTAATTTTATTTTTATTCCAGCGGTGTACCTTTTGAGTACGTTACTGTATAATAATAAAGTAACAAAAAAAAAGAAAATAAATAATAATAAATCTGATTTCATTTTATCTTTTCGTTTATTTCATTAACTAAAAACTAAATGTTTTCGATCAATATAAAAATTTCATTTAAACTTTTCCAGATTAAATGAAAACATTAAAGTTTTTAATTTGCTTAATTTTTATTTTTTCATAGCATAATTAAGACCACCGAATATTTCTTGGACATTAACACCTTTTTTGGAGGGGGGGGGGGGGGGGGGGGTACATACTGGTTTTCACGGTTTGGCCTGTATAATTATGGCAAGCCTATATTTATATATAGGCCTATTACTTTGTGTGTAATGTAGGATTTGTGGATGTCATGTATATATTGAATTTTAAGTTTTTAAAAAAGAGTATTTTTGGTTTGAAGTTTACCATTTCCTTAAGTTTCTTATTTTCTTACAATACAACCAATTTTAAGGATTATTTTAGCTATTGTAGGTTTTGTTCGCAACAGTCTGTAGGTTTTTTTGGTGACGGTCTATATTATATTTAGTTTTTATGGTTGGTAAAGAAGAGAATTATTTTTAGTTTTAACATTATTATTTTACTGTCTCTGATAGGCATATTAAAATTAAATGAATAATTTTTAAAGGATTATTTTAGCTATATATTTCCATCTGAATCATCGCAAAGAACCCTCCAAGTAGTATTTACCGGATTTCGGCCAGTGGGAGGGGGGAGGGGCCGCACAAAAAAGTTGACCTAGTAAAAGTGTACCTTTGTAAATCCATCACTGGTCCTGAGTGACTTTAATAGTTTCAGAAAACAAAGCTTTATAACTAGTTATCCAGATGATTTTAGAACACAGAAATTTCAGTTTTATATGGCAAGTATGACTATCTGCACTTTGATAACAACTATGTAAAAAAATACACATAATATAAATGATCAGTTGTGTGAAGGTTTCTGTGACTCACCTTCAATCAAGTCTAGTTTCTCAGCTTCCAACTGAGTGATCGCCCTTATGTGACTGTCTAAATCACTTTCTTGCCTATGAAGCTTCTCCTCCATCTCTGCTATTCTTTCTTTCAAAATATTACCGGCCTCTGGAATTATAAATAGAAAACTGTTGAAAATGCTACGTACAGTTTTTATCTACTATTCTAAACTAATAAAACTAAAATCCGTTTAATTCAGCAAGGCATTTGGAATAAGCAGCTGTTCTAAATAATATCACAGTACAGACTATTCCAAGTGTAAATTAACACCGAGAGATTGGCTGGTGTCAGTTCTATACACTATTGTTTGGTTCATGCCTTAGCACTCCATAAACGTATGTTTTATTTCCAACACCTGTGTCACTATTTAACATTTTAATGGGGAATAACGGTCCAAACCCCAGGCTTTTTACCATCTATGTCATTGTCCTGTTGTTAGATAGCATAATTGCCCAATAACAAATAGTCCAATAGAAAAATTGAACCTTCAAAAAGCTACTAACTTTTCTCAAGTTCAAACTACAGTAGCAACCTTTGGATTCAAAAACAAACACTATAACCACTCAGCTACACAGCAGTAGGAGGTGAAGGGTGGGTGAGGAGGAGTGGGGGGAGAGGAGATACCTTTCATCACTCATAGAACAAACGATCAACAGTGTTGTGAAAATATACTTCATCATACCATCTCATCCTACCCACCTCTCGCTCCCACCTTGCAACTAGTGATGTGGGCCGGGTAAATACCCAGTAAATATAAATTGGGTATTTACCCGAGGGTAAAATAAATACCCAAAAGCTGTGTATTTATAATTTTTATAAAATTTAGGGAAGATTGATTTGTTTTTTCCAATTATTATACTGCAAAGATGCTAAAATGATGATAAAATGTGTTTTAACAAATTTGCATATGGTCCTCACTAGCTTGGTACTACTTGGTACTAGATCAACATATAAATACCCAGGTCCTGGGTATTTATAATTTTTTTTTATTTTAATCTTATTGTACATTACAAAAAGAGTTGAATTAAAGTACTACTTATTGTTCGGAGAAAGGGAAATTTGACCTGGTACATGATTACTACCCTAAGAAAATAAACACAAGTAAGTCTGATGGATGATGGTAAGAGTCAATAATAATTTTTAAATATTTTTGCTCAATATCTTTTTGTGGCATAATTGATTTAGTATAATTTCAAAATAAATAAAAAATGAATAACAATACATAGCCTACATTTTTGTAAAATTTCTGTTGTGGACCTAGTTTTCACTCTGTATTTTTGCTGCTAAGTGTGCATGTAACTTGTAGCAATTCTTTTTTAGTTTTGTACTTAATTGCAGTTTATAGTTATGAAAATTTTCTGTTAATTAAATTTCCTACAATTTAAGCACAAAATGGTTGTTATAGGTCCTATCGTTTCTTTTAAAGGGCTCTTCAAAGTTAGTCAAATCAAAGTATTGTACCAGTTTCAACTTCAATTAACCCTAGTTTTCTGTAGTTCTGTCTAATGCCTCTTTCCGTTTTCATTGAAATACTTTTATTTTTAGCATAGGACAAACAAATAGCATTAATGAAAAATACAACCAATTAATTAAATCAGGCTGTACTCATGGCCAGTGCCAGATTTGGGCTTGGGTTGGAAATTGTGTAAAAAATCTATTTAAAACTTGGGTTGATTGAAACTCTGACAAACTTTGAAAGGCTAAATGGTACAAGAAAAACTATTAAACTTATAACAACCATTTTGTAAATTTAATTGTATATTTAATCTATCTTCTTATTTCTATAAGGGTTTCGTCTGTTACGTCCCTTTTTCTCTCGACCTACTGAACCGATTTTTATGTATGAGGTGTCATTTTAAAGCTTAGGATATACCGCAGTGACGAATCGTAATTAAAAAGGTCATATTGTTTTGGACTTCGCCCCCCTCGCCTTTGATTTATTTCTAGAGGGCGCTTTAAAATGTTGACCAACTTTTATTGCAAGTTCTTGAATTGTAATTTAACAGCTGATTACCTTCAGATGAATTTGAAAAGCTAGATAGTAAACAAAAATAGTTCTCTGTCACTTCATAATCAACATTAACTACATGTTGATAATGTAGGTGAGTTTTACACATACAGGATCATAAAATGCGCAATTTGCGCACGGGCTACCTCGTGTACTTTTAAAATGATAGTTTATGTTCAATAAAAATTGGCCAAACGGTATAAAACCTGCAAATTTTACACTAGGTAGTGATCAGTTAAGTCGCCGAGGTAAAAAAATTGGATTTAGAAACTCGAGGTACTATCAACAAACAATAAAAAAAGTAGGTAAAAGAAAAATAGGTAAAAAAAAGAAACCGAATATTTCTTTGGTGGTAATACTACTAAAATTGGCTGGGTAGCTGAGTGGTTATAGTGCTCGCCTTTAAATGTGAAGGTTGCCAGTTCGATCCTAAGAAACGTTGAAAGCTTTTTAATGGTTCAAAACTCTACCCAGCCATTGGGTGTTTGGCTATTGATAAATAACCCTGTCTAAAGAACCAGCTGATCTTAGACGACAACAAAGCTACACAAGGCATCACTCCATTCTACACTCATCCTTCATTCATATTCACCTTAAGATACGCCCTGGTAGGGTCGGAATCTTAAAAAGTGATTAAGTAATTCATTTTATGCAAGAGTCCCAAATTTGAATGACAAAGTTACTGTATTTATAATGGAGTTTAAATATCGGAATTCTACTGTAACTAACAGATGAGTTTGAAATTCTCTCGTGTGAACTGCAATGGTTTTTAGCGAATTTCCTTTAGAAATAAGCTATTACCGTCGTTTTCATGGGAGCTGCCGTTTGTATCGATGTAGGGACACCTCTGCGATTACATAATTATATATATTATCTTGTGGCTTTTTATGTGTACTTTCTAGATACGTAGTGATTGTTTGTCGGTAACACATTTAAAACTGCTCAAATAACGATTTACTAAAAAATTTAACATGGGCTTATATGGGAAATAGAATTTTCAATTTTGAGTGCTTGTGAACACGATAACTAGTGCAAAAATCGTCTGATCATCATGAAATTTGGTACAGGCATGTAAAGTTCGATTCTCTTGGATGAGTTCGTTAACCAGTAAGATCGGCCCAACTTCAGTAGGGAAAGTGGGGGATTTTACCCCTCAAAAGTGGGTTTTTTCCACTTTTCACATAGATATTTTTATTTGATTACCTTTTAGTGTACACCATTAGATTCGTCTCGAAAAAACAAACAATTTGGTATGTTTAATTATTGCTCTACGTCCACTGGTTACCGAGATATTAGCGAATTTCCTTTAGAAATAAGCTATTACCGTCGTTTTCATGGGAGCTGCCGTTTGTATTGATGTAGGGACACCTCTGCGATTACATAATTATATATATTATATTGTGGCTTTTTATGTGTACTTTCTGGATACGTAGTGATTATTTGTCGGTAACACATTTAAAACTGCTCAAATAACGATTTACTAAAAAATTTAACATGGGCTTATATGGGAAATAGAATTTTCAATTTTGAGTGCTTGTGAACACGATAACTAGTGCAAAAATCGTCTGATCATCATGAAATTTGGTACAGGCATGTAAAGTTCGATTCTCTTGGATGAGTTCGTTAACCAGTAAGATCGGCCCAACTTCAGTAGGGAAAGTGGGGGATTTTACCCCTCAAAAGTGGGTTTTTTCCACTTTTCACATAGATATTTTTATTTGATTACCTTTTAGTGTACACCATTAGATTCAGCTTGAAAAAACAAACAATTTGGTATGTTTATTTATTGCTCTACGTCCACTGGTTACCGAGATATTAGCGAATTTCCTTTAGAAATAAGCTATTACCGTCGTTTTCATGGGAGCTGCCGTTTGTATCGATGTAGGGACACCTCTGCGATTACATAATTATATATATTATATTGTGGCTTTTTATGTGTACTTTCTAGATACGTAGTGATTATTTGTCGGTAACACATTTAAAACTGCTCAAATAACGATTTACTAAAAAATTTAACATGGGCTTATATGGGAAATAGAATTTTCAATTTTGAGTGCTTGTGAACACGATAACTAGTGCAAAAATCGTCTGATCATCATGAAATTTGGTATAGGCATGTAAAGTTAGATTCTCTTGGATGAGTTCGTTAACCAGTAAGATCGGCCCAACTTTAGTAGTGAAAGTGGGGGATTTTACCCCTCAAAAGTGGGTTTTTTCCACTTTTCACGTAGATATTTTTATTTGATTACCTTTTAGTGTACACTATTAGATTCATCTCGAAAAAACAAACAATTTGGTATGTTTAATTATTGCTCTACGTCCACTGGTTACCGATATATTAGCGAATTTCCTTTAGAAATAAGCTATTACCGTCGTTTTCATGGGAGCTGCCGTTTGTATCGATGTAGGGACACCTCTGCGATTACATAATTATATATATTATCTTGTGGCTTTTTATGTGTACTTTCTGGATACGTAGTGATTATTTGTCGGTAACACATTTAAAACTGCTCAAAAAACGATTTACTAAAAAATTTAACATGGGCTTATATGGGAAATAGAATTTTCAATTTTGAGTGCTTGTGAACACGATAACTAGTGCAAAAATCGTCTGATCATCATGAAATTTGGTACAGGCATGTAAAGTTAGATTCTCTTGGATGAGTTCGTTAACCAGTAAGATCGGCCCAACTTCAGTAGGGAAAGTGGGGGATTTTACCCCTCAAAAGTGGGTTTTTTCCACTTTTCACATAGATATTTTTATTTGATTACCTTTTAGTGTACACCATTAGATTCAGCTCGAAAAAACAAACAATTTGGTATGTTTATTTATTGCTCTACGTCCACTGGTTACCGAGATATTAGCGAATTTCCTTTAGAAATAAGCTATTACCGTCGTTTTCATGGGAGCTGCCGTTTGTATCGATGTAGGGACACCTCTGCGATTACATAATTATATATATTATATTGTGGATTTTAGCGAATTTCCGTATAGGGAATACGCTATTACGGTAGTAGTCATGGTAAGACCTAAGCCCGGGACCATGATACTTTTTCGTTTTGAGGTCCCTAGAAGCCAAAAACACCGTTCGTTCAAATTGATATATATATATATATATATATATATATATATATAAATATATATATATATATATAAATATATATATATATATATGTATGTATGTGTCCATGAACACGATAACTTTTGAACGGAACCTCCGATTTTGATGAAATTTGGTGCAGGGGTGTAAGCCAGCGTCTGCTAGGTTGAGTTCGCGAACCAGAATGATCGGACCATGGGAACGTCGTTTTATGGGGTTTCAAAAGGGTAAAAAATGGGTTTTTGGCTTTTTTTACTTTTATTTATAAAATTCAACAATTTTAACTTAAACCATTTAAAAGAGCTTAAAAAAACAAACAATCTAGTATTTTGAATTTTTTACCTAGCTTAAATGGTTATCGAGAAAATCCAAAAACTGTGTTTTCCATGTTATTCTTATGGGAAATTAACAAAACCTTCTATCTTGCTTATTTATTGACATATCTTGATAAAATTTGGTAAGTACATTCATTCGGAAGCGTTTAACTTATATTTGCTTAGAAAACCCATATGGCGGCAAACCTACGTACTTACCCCTATGGGGTTTATGGGGAAAATAAAAAGAACACCATAACCGGATAAAATTTAGTATGTACATTCCATAGGTTGGGTTTAACTTATATTTACCAACAAAACCCATTTGGCGGCAAACCTACATACTCTCATCCCCATGGATTTTATGGGGAAATAGAAATTATGCCAAGATTCCATTGGAAATTCGCTGAGTACGCAGGTCTGCTGCGACGGGGGTATTTTACTAATGTTAGTCCACATTAATTTTGATTAATATTATAACTGTTCAGACACATGTTTTTCTTTATAAATAATATGAGTACTAGCACTAAACCAGTATAATTCAAAACCAGACATGGATTGTAGTGATGTTTATTGTTTAGCATTGCAGGTTTTTGACAATTTTTAATGGTAAATAACAAAATGGAAACTTATGTAAACAAACTAAAAAGAAGCATTTTTTAGATATTGTCGTTACAAATCATTATCTGTAAGGCCCATTCTCCACGAGGGTTTTGAGTCGTGACGACATCGCATCTGGGACGCGCAAAATTTTGTCCATTCTTAACGAGCGAGTAAATCGTGTCTGAGACGCCTGGAAGTAAAACATGCCATTCTCCACGAGGCAACAGACGCACCTGCGACAGTTACGCCATGGACGTGGTAGAGGTAGAGTTTGGGTGTGTAGCTGAACTAGTGCAACTTCAAATGCTACAAGTGTTGTGGGAAAAACTTATGAAAAGGCTGTAAAGGCAGTATTTGTAACAATTAAAAAACAAACACCTTTAAACCAGGGGTGCCCACAAGGGGGGGGGGGGGGTTACGACACAAACTGCATCGTTGGAAATTTTGGGGGTGGGTGGGGGGGGGGGGCAAAAAGTGGTATTTTTGCCCCCCCCGACTGGGGGGGGGGCGATTTTATAAAGTATATTTGTATAACGTGTATTAAAACTATATTATTTAAAATAAACAAATCATTTATGACCTTCAAAAACTGTGCAGATTAGGATTTAACAAAAATTCCCCCAAACTGTTGGTCAACAAACACAAGTGACTCTCTGTATTCATTTCTCTAAGGTTGGCGAAATCTAGAAGGTTGTTGCTATGGAAATGGGCGAGCTCTAGATAGATGGCACGCGCTATGTCGTTCGCGGAAGTTGGCACAAGTGTTGACTCACTTACCTATGTCTGTTTTTACTTCATGAAACAACACAAAAAAACAGACCCTTTAATTTGATTGTAGTTTTATCCATAAAGTAGCTTTTTCATAGCCTTGGTCAATGAAATTTCATGATACTGAAATCTGACTGCTGTGCGATCACCTCAAAAAGTTTAGTTCGTATTCAAGGTTTCTGTGATTCAAAACCTGATAATTAATTAATGAATATTGATCTAAAAGCTGACAATGTATTGAATATATATTGGATCGTATTAAAAACTTCCACATAGGGGTGCCCATGGGGGGGATTGATAGCGCGGTTTGCGAT
The DNA here is from genome assembly GCA_030545055.2 of Neoaliturus tenellus. NCBI lineage: Eukaryota > Metazoa > Arthropoda > Insecta > Hemiptera > Cicadellidae > Neoaliturus > Neoaliturus tenellus. The sequence continues at coordinate 179,446,554 of CM061533.1, read as the reverse complement.
ATCGAGCTAAAATTGGAGGGGGATTTTTCGGATTTTGGGGGGAAAGAAGAGAAGTAGTATTCCAACATTTTTAAAGCAGAATAAGAGCATGTTGACTCGAAATTGAAATTAAATCTATATATTAAGTACATTAATAGAGCTCATGATTAAAATTGTTATAGATATTTACCCTACAACCCTTTTTACTGTCCAAACTTGTGTGGTTTATGGGATGGCAACACTGAGAACAGTCTGAAATTGCCGAGATTATTACCTCACTAAGTAAACAAGCATCCACAGTGAAAATTTTCACCGAGGCATTCACCTGGCATTCGGGATCATATTTTGTAAAATGTTAACAGAGAAATATTTTGTTATTGAGGGGGAGGGGTTTAACCATTGACAAATGTAATAGTCAATGTTTTAACTCAATTGTGTACTCTACTTTGGCTTACCACTCATTAAGAATAAACTAGTTTTATTTTTAGGTTAGTTTATTATACTTTTTATTTAATCCTTTTTAAATTAAAGAGAATTCAAATAACAGACAAACTCTAAAGAATAATTTTATTCAAACACTAGTTGTTGCCCGTCGATACTCGACGGATATAGCTCCATTAGTGGTAAATGAAATGCTATAAAAGTACAAACATGTAAGGTAGTCTATAAAATGTACTTCTTTGAACTGCCATACCAAGAACAATAATATGTTTTACAGAAAATACTACGATTTTAGTTGGAGCGTCGGAAAAGTAGGCCTATTCCGTAAAACCAATAATGTTGCATCCTTGTACTTATAGGCCCTACTCTTTAGTATTTTATAAACATGTCAATTTGATTGTTAGGTAGGCGCAAACATATAATTAATTAGCCTAAGGAAACCGTTCTGTTAGGTTCAACAACATCAGAAATAAGTAGACCAATATCCACTTGTAGGCCTATTGGATAAATTGTTCTTAACAGTTTTTTTTCAAGAATTAGGAAAGGCCTAAAGTGTTGTAACTTAAGATGGTTGGCTTCAACAAATATTGGTGTATTAGGGTAGGATAGAACGTAGAGAAACCATTTATAACCACTTTCATATTGCAATATTTATGCTGTAGTGTGCAAGGTTCAATAACTATCCAAATTTAAAGAATACAAATTTATGTCGCAGAAAATTACATAATTTTAGTTGGAGTGTCTGTAAAAGTAGGCCTATAGGCATATTCCTTAAAAACAATAATGCTGCACCCTTACTATGTAACATAGACACTCTTTAGTATTTTATAAACATAAAAAATCAATTGTTTACATAGGCCTAAACCTTAGTAGCCTAATCAAAGCGTTATATTAGTTAAAAACATCAAAAAATAAGCAAGCCTAAACTATCAATTTGTAAACTTGTTAGTTTAATAAATATTTTTTTTGAGTTTGAACAGGCCTATAAAAATTTTAATGTATCTATTTTGCTTAAAATAAATATCGGTACCACCAGTAAAACATTTATTAGTGACGCCGTTATTGGACAAATTACAAAAAGTATATATGTGGAGATCGGTCTGGAACCCGGGCCGTTGCATTTGTAGTAAGTCACGGTACCGACTGCGCCACAAATACTGTGATTTAGAGAGGTAAATGTAAAGCATTACAACGTTTCAAACAACAAATTGATTGCACAAAATTTCTGATACATCCGTTTCTTTTAATACAAATGTGAGCAATTTATTTAACCTAAACCTTTAAAATTTAGTCTTAATTTTACAGCAATCAGCTATTTTATATAATTAAGCAACTTTCTTTCCATTTAAAGCATAATACATCATAATAATTGTAAACGTTTTAGGTACTGGCCATAATAAACCAAATCCCTAATGAGCTTTTGTTCATCCACTCTGTATTTAGACAAAATACCTCGTGTGTTTACAATCAGCTGATTGAAATCGTGTAAAATAAATAAATTGTTAAGGTTTGAAAATGTAGACATTTTTAATTAAGGGAGTAAGATAACGTTAATTATATGATTAAGCAACTTTCTTTTTATAAATTACAACACATCATAATAATTGTAAACGTTTTTATGTACTGGCCATAATAAACCAAATCCTTCATGAGCTTTTGCTCATCCACTGTATTTAGACAAAATACCTCGTGTGTTTACAATCAGCTGATTGAAAGCGTGTAAAATAAATAAATTGTAAAGGTTTGAAAATGTCGATATTTTTAGTTTAAGGAAGTAAGATAACGTTAAAGTAAATAAAATCTGCTAATATACAAAGGTTTACGTTTTATTTGGTACAAACTGCGTGAAAATTGGTCCAGTGGAAGTCTCAGACGAACTGTCCAAAGGATTGAAAATGTTGGCTTTTTTCCCCATGTTAAATCTCCATAAGAAAAGTTTATTTTTCATTTTTGACCGATCTAACGTAAATATTTTTGAAATACGAATAAAACCTGCTAATATAGAACCGAAAGTGTTTAATTTGGTACAACCCGCATGTAAATCGGTCCAGTAGAAGTCTCAGACGAACTGTCCAAAGGATTGAAAATGTTGGTTTTTTCCCCATGTTAAATCTCCATAAGAAAAGTTTATTTTTCATTTTTGACAGATTTAACGTAAATATTTTTGAAATACAAATAAAACCTGCTAATATAGAACCGAAAACGTTTATTTTGGTACAACCCGCATGTAAATCGGTCCAATAGAAGTCACAGACGAAGTGTCCAAAGGTTTTTTAACTTTGTGTTTTAAATATATAGATATAAGTTAAATATAAAGAAGTAACTTAGAAGTTTATTTTGCTGAGGTTGTTATTCTTTTCCGTTTAAGAGTCAGACGTTTTCGCCAAGCACTTTTCAGACGACGACAAGTTACAAACGCCGGCTCCACCCTTGCGGACTAATAACATGACGGAAAACCTCTGTTTCGCATGCGGTATGATGAAATATTATTATTTTTAACATCACAGGCAGACAGAAAACCAAGCCAAAAATATGACCATAACAAATATATGACTATAAGTTATAATTTATTACAACCTATATACACACTACAGTGTGAAAATATGTATACTTATTAATATTTTTTAACCTATTACAAATGTTATCTACTTTTGAACGAGGTTTTTTGACATGATACTCCTATGATAGGGACAGCTTAGGAGTCAGATTTACGCATGGTTTCATTCATAGATCATATTGACCATTTGTTGAGAAAAATGTTACAAATCCCATCATTACATTAAAAAGTCAAGTTGAAAATGACAGATTTTAATCTTAAGGTTGCAATCACATTTTTACAAAATTTTAAATGTTGATAAAATTTTACATAGCCCAATTAACATTTTGAGTTCAAGGTTTAGATACATTTCTATAGGAGAATGAATAATTTTAGAATTCCATACTTTGTGCTATAAGGCCTACAGTTCCAATTTTTCATTTGAAAAATTTCTCCATAAAGGCCTCAGTCAAATCAGTATCTTAACAATCTCAGTCTTAGTGTCCCTTACCTTTTGTGTTCTGGTTAATTTGCTATACTCGACTATAAAAGGTTCCATGATTATCAAATTATTCAATTTTAAATTAAGTAAAAATGTAACTGTAACAATCTGTACTGAAACAACTGATGGAGGTTTACTGCACTGACACAAAAATTCCTCCAGGAAAAAAGTTATTGTCACCATTATTTATTTTAACATTTTAGAAAGTTATGTGAAAATAGGTCTAGTTGGTAACTTTTATTTACACCTGCACATATTCACTTTTAAGACATACCAAATTACTTCTTATAGGCTAAACCAGTAAAAATTTGGTTTAATGTATAATCTTAATAAAAATTTTAGTTTTAATCTTAATCTTCAGTAATAATTGCATTGGCCCGAGACTTAAAATGAATATAGTATATAACCCTAAGGATAATCGTGTATTAAAAAAAAAAAAAAAAAAAATACTGCAAAGACACAAATCATGCCCCTTGATAATTGATACATAAACCATAAAGATTGGTTTAGTAATTACTAAGAATGTAGCGTTCCACTTGTACAGGGTTAGGCAAAAGTCTGGACACCCCCAGTTAACTTTTTAACGTGTTGCAGTAGGAAAACCAAACTCGGCACATGTTAACAAAATAAAAAACTGCACTTTTTCATCAACTACACAACTTTGCCCCTGCCCCCAAAATGGGGTATTTAGGGGGCAGCCCCAAATTTTCAAATGTAAACCCCTATTGAGTGACCCCTCATTTTAAACGGTGTATCAAGACAAATTAAATGGCACAAACCGGAGGTCGATATCTCACCCCTAACCAAAATGGCAGCCATTTCAAAATTTGAGATGGGCAAGCAAGTATAAGTCTGGACACCCCGAATTAATTTTTTAACACGTTGCAGTAGGAAAACCAAACTCGGCACATGTTAACAACATGAAAAACTGCACTTTTTCATCAACTACACAACTTTGCCCCTGCCCCCAAAATGGGGTATTTAGGGGGCAGCCCCAAATTTTCAAAAGTAAACCCCTATTGAGTGACCCCTCATTTTAAACGGTTTATCAAGAGAAATTAAATGGCACAAACCGGAGGTCGATATCTCATTTCTAACCAAAATGGCAGCCATTTTAAAATTCGAGGAGGGTAAATTGGCATTTCTTAAAATTAAATCGGAAAATTGCTTTTTTAGAATTGAGAATATCTGGAATTATTTTAGAATTGAACTTACTAGTTCATTTCTGCTACTAGGTTCAATTCTAAAATAATTCCAGAAATTATAAATTCTAAAAAGCTATTTTCCGATTTAATTTTAACAAATGTCAATTTACCCTTCTCGAATTTTAAAATGGCTGCCATTTTGGTTAGAGATGAGATATCGACATCCGGATTGTGCCATTCAATTTCTCTTGATAAACCGTTTAAAATGAGATGTCACTCAACAGGGGTTTACATTTGAAAATTTGGGGCTGCCCCCTAAATACCCCATTTTGGGGCTAGGGGCAAAGTTGTGTAGTTGATGAAAAAGTGCAGTTTTTCATGTTGTTAACATGTGCCGAGTTTGGTTTTCCTACTGCAACGTGTTAAAAAATTAATTCGGGGTGTCCAGACTTATACTTGCTTGCCCATCTCAAATTTTGAAATGGCTGCCTTTTTGGTTAGGGGTGAGATATCGACCTCCGGTTTGCGCCATTTAATTTGTCTTGATACACCGTTTAAAATGAGGGGTCACTCAATAGGGGTTTACATTTGAAAATTTGGGGCTGCCCCCTAAATACCCCATTTTGGGGGCAGGGGCAAAGTTGTGTAGTTGATGAAAAAGTGCAGTTTTTCATGTTGTTAACATGTGTCGAGTTTGGAATTCCTACTGCAACGCGTTAAAAAGTTAACTGGGGGTGTCCAGACTTTTGCCTAACCCTGTATATTAATATACATATAATATACAGGCCTATACATGTTTTAAAATGTACTTCAAGGCCTACTTTCTAGCTACGTTCTCAGTGTCTACCGAAACGAACTTAACGATTTATGATTTTTGTATCAAACCAAAGGGAAAGACGTGTATATTTGCAGGATTTTCATTAAATGTTACATCCTAACCCTATTTAAAAATGTTCAGGCAAATGCAATTACTACAGGAGATTAAAATTCCAACATTATAAATTAAACTAGGCCAAACTTTTGTTGTTGTTTTGGTCTGAAAATAGTAAATTGGGATGTTACAAGGTTTTACTCTGTAATATACTGTACTGTGTATTCTTTCTTATAGGTGTATTCTTTATAATATAAAGAGCCTATATTATAGGCTAGTAGAGTAGGTCTATACAAGCATGATAAAAATATATCGGTAGTAAATATTTATAGCTGATATAAATATTTATATACAATTCGAGGGACTTCCTCTTATGCATTTAAGAGGACAAAATATTATTTTATAATTTTTTCACCAAAACATTTACTCAAAATACTATAAAATACTTACCCAAATCAAACCAAAATATTTACCCAAAAAAGCAGGGATATTTTTTCCCCCTCTTAAGGCTCTACCCCAGCCAAAACAACAACAATGCCGAATGCCGCCTCGCGGCCGTAGCGCTAGGCGAGTTTGATAGCTGCAGAGGTTTACGGGGATCGTGTTTCAGAATTAACCGATTAAGATAGAGATTGGCTGTTAACTTTTTCTGAAAGTAGAAAAAAGGATCTAGTCGGCTATCTTTTTAGAATTTTTAAATAAAATTCCTAATTTCAGTAATAACTGTCTAAAATCATCTGTTTTTTAGTTTTGTAAATCCAGAGGTTTACGGGGATCGTGTTTTAAAACTAACCTCTTAAGATAGAGATTGGCTGTTAACTTTTTTTTTAAAGTAGAAAAAAGGATCTAGTCGGCTACCTTTTTAGAATTTTTAAATAAAATTTCTAATTTCAGCTCTATTCACCTCTACCTCTTAACGAGAATCACTGGGGGTGGTCCCGGGCTCCGGTCTACCTCTGGCGCGCACCCAGATGCTTTTTTTTTTTTTTTTAAATCGTGTTATCTTCTGCCAAATGAAGCCTAGAGCTATAAATAAAGTGTCATATTAAAGAAGAATAACGGTACTAATTTACCTCTGTTACACTTTTGTAATTAGTTCATTAAAACCAATAGAAAACTTCAGTTAAAAATCGAGAAAAACAGATTATTTTAGACAGTTATAGCTGAAACTAGAAATTTTATTTTAAAATTCTAAAAAGATAGCCGACTAGATCCTTTCTTTTACTTCAAAAAAAAGTTAACAGCCAATCTCTATCTTAAGAGGTTAGTTTAAAAACACGATCCCCGTAAACCTCTGTATTTACAAAACTAAAAAACAGATGATTTTAGACAGTTATTACTGAAATTAGAAATTTTATTTAAAAATTCTAAAAAGATAGCCGACTAGATCCTTTTTTCTACTTTCAGAAAAAAGTTAACAGCCAATCTCTATCTTAATCGGTTAATTCTGATACACGATCCCCGTAAACCTCTGCAGCCATCAAACTCGACTAGCGCTACGGCCGCAAGGCGGCATTCGGCATTGTTGTTGTTTTGGCTGGGGTAGACCGGAGCCTTAAGTAGGGCCATCTTATCTGGACATTGGTAAAAATAAATTCTTTATAGGCTTATATATAATAATAATAATAATAATATTTCTAACAATTTAACTGAGACTCTACCTTCATTTGGTCATGTAAAAATGTATAATAACTTTTCATAAGAAATTTTTTAAGAAGAAACAGGAGTTTATAATTAAAAGGATCATTTTCAGGGCATTGAGTTTAGCTGATGGAAGTACATAAGATTTTATGTGTAAATAACCGCAAAGTCTACAGAAAGTAAAAGTAAGGCAGAACTAGTATAAAGAGAAGCCTACCTTAATTAAACAATATTTAGGAACAAATTTAAACATTAAGGCGGTTGAGAGGATTGAGGAAATGTCAGTCTCAGTATAGGTGATACCCCTGTCAACGGACTGTTCCACTAATTATTGAGATAGGCCCAATGCAGGTTTTTTAATTTTTAATAGCGGCTTAACAAAGCATTTGAAGAAATATGTTTATATGATTTTTTAAAACCATGTTGTTTGTTTAAAGCCATGTTTACACTGGAGTTGCATACACGTGTTGTCAACAAAAAGTTGCCGATTTTTGTTGCGTGGATGAAAACAGCTCTAATTTTGTCTGCAACATTTCAAGTTGCAGACAGATTTGGCATGTTGGCAACAAAATTTTTGTTTTCCACTGAGAGTCGGTAAAGATCAAAGGATTGCAACAAATGTTGGCAACAAGTATTGTCGACAAAAGTTGCAGGGACAAATTACGGTGCAACAAAAGTTGCAGACATCCCCTCAGCCCCCCCGCTCCACCTGCCAGTACCACGTGATGCCGCATTCAGTATCGCTCACTAGGCGGATACAGTTCAAAGGCTACGCTAGTGTCGTTTGTTTGTACGCCGTGTCACTTGAGTTGTTATTGTGTGTATGTATTGAAACTGTCCATAGTTGTAGTTAATATGGATTGGTCGAGGGTTCAAATTCAGGGCCGCCCCGAGGGCAATAGGCGCCCGGGGCAAGGTTTTGACCAGCGCCCCCTACATTAAATAATTGGCATATTTTGTAAACAAATTGTAAACAAATTTAAATTACAATTCTAAGCACTAAACTAGGTGCATGGCTAACTTTTCAATGCTGTTATAGTAGGAAGAGATGGCCCGTGCGCAAATTGCGCATTTTATGATTCTGTATGAGTGAAACTCACCTACAGTACGTAAATGTTGATTATGAAGTGACATAGATCTATTTTTGTTTACTATCTGGCTTTTAAAATTCATCTGAAGGTAATCAGCTGTTGAATTACAATTCACATTAAAGAACTTGCAATAAAAGTTGGTCAACATTTTAAAGCGCCCTCTAAAAATAAAGGCGAGGGGGGCGAAGCCCAAAACAATATGACCTTTTTAATTACGATTTGTCACTGCGGTATATATACTAAGCTTTAAAATGACAAATATCGGTTCAATAGGTCGAGAGAAAAAGGGACCTAACAGACGAAACCCTTATAGAAATAAGAAGATAGATTCACGAAAATAGTCCGATGAGAGTCGATACATTGTTGCCAATTTTTTGTGAAACACATTTTATACTGGTATTACACATGATAAACATAACCACAAATGATAACATTGCAAAAAAGTGGGCGAAAGTGGGTGAGTGGGGACACAGAGACACAGCTGTTAAATTTCCATCGGACTACTTATGTACATCTTACTATTGTAATGTAACGTAATGCTGCTAGTTAATGTAAGACACAGAACAAAAACAATAAGAGAGAATGTACACACCAACACCACATCAAATTAAATGAGGGGTTGAGATCTCAATCCATTTTTGCAGTGAGTAAGATCAGCTTGCCAGTAGTAGGCTTACATGCAGCCAAAAGTGATGCTATCATGATTCACTTCCACTTGCTTTGTAAAAAAGGTTTAAAGTTACAATGAATAATTAGTCACTACTCATTCCCCGACTATAATTAAATTGTTTTAAATGTTTATTTGAACTAATCAACAAAATTATTATTAAACTATTTGTAACAAAAATATTTATTGATGCAGTTTTGACAATTTTTGTCAAGTCTTTGAGCATTTAAAAAACGGGGATTTCCCCTCGGCCGCGGCGCCCCCTTGGCCGCGGCGCCCGGGGCAACTGCCCCGGTCGCCCCGCCCTCGGGGCGGCCCTGTTCAAATTATATCATTAATTGAGCTATATCAAGAAAGGCCCGTTCTGTGGAACCCAATGTTGCCTGAATACAAATATTGTACTTTTTGATATTTTAAAAACGTAGCCCAAACTAGTATAGGAATCTCCACTTGCTAGAAAATGCAATGTCACTGCGAGTTTTTCTTTAACTGGAATAGCTGCTCTCCAATTGGTCTCTTTTTTTACAATCTGAGGTCCTATCATCATTACCAAGTATTCAAAATCACTGCTGGCCATCCTTAAAGAATTCTTCACACTTCCGTCCGTTCTCAGTTCACCTGTCAACGGGTCACTGTCATCTTATTTCAAATATTTCAACAAATCACTTCCACTGCAAACGTATCTTGCTCGTAATGAAAGCCTTACCCAATACCTACGGGGTGCACGTTGTTCTACCAATATCACACAGCATGCTGCTGCTATAACAGCATCCTCCACTTCAACACTCGCCATCTTGACTGACTGGACGAGTGTTGCCTTTCTGTTGCCGATAAAAGTTGCAACTTTTTTTCTGCCGTATGCAAAAAAAATTCGGCAGACAAAATGTTGCAGACAAATGTCTGCAACTCCAGTGTAAACGCGGCTTTAGAATACTTAATAACCTGAAAAAGTTTGTTAAAGTGGAAGCTGGACACCCTGTATAGTTCCTGATAAGTACATTTACTGTAACAGTGTATTAAAAACCAACATACTGGAGTGTTAAAGTAAATGGCAACTACACTCAATAACTTAAAAAGGCGTTGAACTAATACTCTTCAATTCCAACTTCTCATTAATATTTATTAATAACTCCTAATCTAAAAGTTTACTAAGGTTAAATATTAAAACTTGAATTATATCTCTCTGCGCAAAGAACGTTGGCATCAAAATTCTGCTTAAAAAATAGTATTTTCTATATTCAAAAAATATTAGAATCGATTGTAGATCTTTGTAATAAATGAACCGATTAAATTTAATTTTCTAATTAGCCGCATTATGGTTGTTGAAAAGTTTCACTACCAATTAACCACCAAAATCCCATTTCCCATAAGTTCCAGCAGAGCCTAAAATTTACCATCGAATGTGGTAATTAACACCTGATAGATGTGTAGTATTTACACTTGATGGTCAGGAGTGCAGCCGGGCGACTGTCGCAGGAAAAATGCCATGTGGAGAATGGATCATAACGATGTCCTCGCGTTTTTGACAGGTCCGTCGATGACAGTTCGCCGGCTGTTGCGGTGTCCAAAACGCCCATCAAGACACACCCATTACTCGCTGTGGTTCCAGTTCATGCGCATTTCAGGCCCAAGCAAAACACCGTGACAAAGACGCTCGTGGAGAATGGGCCTAACACAATAATTTATCAAGAAGAATAATCATCATAAAAGAAGACTTTTTCAGATAAAATATTCAACCTTTGAAACAATGTTTGCAAAACAGCGCACGTACACCGCCAAAGGCAACTACTTTGTAATGACATTTTGAACCATACATTAAAACCCCATTATGAGTAAAGTATAAAGCCAATATGATCTTTCACCTTATGAAGAAGATTTGATAAGTACTTTATATGGAATTACAGAAAATGAAAGATTGCAAAGATGAAAGATTTAGTTGTGAAATAGTGTAATAAAAATAAATAAAACAAAAAAAGTATACTACTGAAAAAGAAAACTCTGTGGTAGGTAATAAGCTTTGAAGCATATTCAAATGAGATTAAATTCCAGCCATGATAGTCGCAGTTTCACTTGAGCTCAAATGTTTTAAAAGCCTTGTCAAACTTGCAAAAAAATCAGCAGCCCCACAGATAAGAGAAGGATTACAAACAGCATTCTTAATATAATAGCATGGGTGATAGAGTTAGGCACCAACAGAGGAATAGAATTAAATATGGCTTAGGCCATTATAAATACACTATTTTCAAATTCTTAGTTACAAAAGTTTTATTTGAAGGACGTTCATTTATATTACAGGGTGTCACAAAAATAACAGACTGGCTATTTATATTCACCTTCTAGACATTTACAGGAAAATATTATTTTTTCCTATGAGTATTTCCAAAATGGAGGCCATTTTATATCTTAAAACGCAAAATCTTAAAAACGGCAAATTGTAACAAATTGTGGAGAGATACAATTAAGTTGGGAAATTTAATTATCTAAACTATGATACCAAGATCATAAAGGTCAAACAAAAAATGACGGAGTAAATGCGAATTGTTTAATGAAAAATACGGTTTTCTGCCGTCTAACTATTGCATATTTTGACATAGTATAAGTAATATCTGCTTTAATCCATCTGAGCCTTGTGATATTGGTATCATTGTTTAGATAGCTAAATTCCTCAACTATAATGTGTATTGTAAATTATTTTAAAATTTATCTTTTTAGAGATATTGGTTTTTTAAGAGTCTTCATCACCCCTGCGAAAAACGTCAAAAACATGCGTTCGTAGTCCCCTGTTTCGGACGACATTTATGAACCGATTTTATTGGAATTGGTCTCAAACTGGTCACAAAGAGTGCCTGCGTGGTTCTTGTACCTCATAATAATAAAAAACGTACTCGGTAGTACTTAAAAATACAGTTAAAAAAGGAGAAAATTACTAGATATTTAACATTTTTTAAAATACTTTTAAGAAACATTATCGAACTATCGAGGTACAAGAACCACGCAGGCACTCTTTCTGAACAGTTTAAGACCACTTTCAGTCAAATCGGTTAAAAAATGTCGTCCGAAACAGGGGACTACGAACGCATGTTTTGAGCAAAAACGGGGTCTGGGAATTCGTCCGTTCGAGGCGCTACTAGCCTTTTCGCAAACGTCGTCTTTTTCACTAACACAAGCACACACACACATAAACATTATCGCATTATAAATCACTCAGTGATGTTGGGGGATACATTCCTTGTATTTATTTGAATACTTCTTTATCCATCTAAATTACTCGTACAATTCAATTTTAGAACACGTGTGTTTATACAGCACTATGGTTGATTGGCGATTGTTTTTTATGTACTCAAGACGAGAAGTACATTATTTGCACTATACTGGTTTTTACAGTACATAATACAGAAAAATAGTAATGTATAAGTTTATTTTCAACTTCTCATAGATGAGATTCAAATTTTAATCTTACAAACAAATAGCCTAAACCGTTCATCAATTTTTCTAATGGCAGTGTTAACAAATACTGTAACACCGGAAGTGCGCGGAATACGGTTCCGCCTGATACCACCTGAAGGAAATTCCTTTTTATAAGGCCGGCGACACACTACTGGACTTCCCATCAGACTGTATATCGGACCAAGCATCGTACCGAACATTACATCGTAAAGGGACGTAAATTTACTCCGAACATTTCGCCGAGCAAGACATCGGACCGAGCATCGTACCGTACATTACATCGTAAAGGGACGTAACGAACATTTCGCCGCGCAAGACATCGGACCGAGCATCGTACAGGACATTGAATCGTTAAGGGGCGTAAATTTACTACGAACATTTCGCTGAGCAAGACATCGGAAAGAGCATCGTACCGTATACATTACATCGTAAAGGGAATTAAATTTACTCCAAACATTTCGCCGAGCAAGACATCGGACCGAGCATCGTAGGCCTCCCGTACATTACATCATAAAGGGACGTAAATTTACTCCGAACATTTCGCCAAGCAAGACATCGGACCGAGCATCGTACCGGACAAATCCACCAAGCGAGGTGAAGGAAGTTTATAGAGGGATAGGGAGAGCGTGAGTCAGGGCGCTAGATGATGGGGTGGAGAAGGGAGGGGCTTTCCATCCCGAGCGTTCGGGGCCACGCTCGGTACGGCGTTCTTAGCAAAATTGACCTTGACACACTACCGTACATCAAGCGGTATCAAGCGGTTTACAATTTTTGTAAAATTGTACACCTGACCAATCTTTTCTTTGATGTTTCACCCCAAAACAGCCTCCAGTGCGCTCGGTCCGATGTACGGACCCCTGACACACTTCCGGACTTGCTGTTTGTTTTTGCTCGGTACAATGCTCGGTCCGGTGAAAAGTCAGGTAGTGAGTCGCCACCTTAAAAAACAAATCCCTCACTCATTCATTACTAATCATCAAATTTTTTTGATACGCAAGAGAGTTGAAATTTGGTACACTGATTTGTTTAGTTCTCAATAGGATAACGTGATGATGAAGCAATTAAAAAGACAAATAAATCTTATACAGTTCTGTTTATAAGGGAAAAATTATTTATTTTATTAGGGAAAAATTATCTCATCTGAGCAGATTTCATCATCATCCGGAGTATTTTGTTAGCCTATAGTTGTTCTAATAAAATACTGACATTTGCGTTTGGATTTTCAAAATTATGATCGGCTGATTTAATTACTATATTTAATTACTTTGATTATGTATTTTATTCTTAGACTCTGGGCCAGAGTCTCATTGACCACTATTTAATTAGAGCCTTCCATGGTCTGAGAGAAAAGAGGTACGGTCGCACATGTCATTCAAATTACAATTATTTTATACTGCTTTACAGAAAAAAAACATTAAAAGTAAAATCCAGTGAAGCCATTATGCTGTACAAATTTAACTTACTGTTGTAAAAATGCGGCACCGAAAAACACAGCTAGATGTTTCGACTTTCAAACACTGAGGCTAGAAACATAAATAAAAACAAATTCATGGTTCCAAGCAATTAGTAAACAAAATTGTAATTTTAATTAGGCTATTTAATTAAGTATATTACGAGTTAAATAAATAAATAAATAAAATATTCTTTATTGCTGGAGACAATACAGGTATTGTATAGCATGCGTCAAACAAATGCAATAGGATATTTAACATACATTGAGAGGTAAAAAATATCTTGTGATTGCAATAGTAATTAATATCGAAGAAGTAACATCCAGACACTTGATGAATAAAAAAATAAAAAAACCCCTCACTACCAGGAACCAAGCCGATGTGTTCTCCCTGTGTAGTCCATGAACTCCCCCACCGAGTAAAACACATGCGACACTAAAAAGCGTCTTAATTTTGATTTGAATTTTGATTCATTGTTTTCAAACCGAATAGCCTCCGGAATTCTGTTAAGGATGCCAATCCCTGCTTGAGACGGTAGCCGAGATACACTAGCTAGCCTGTGCTGATCAATTCTGAAAACATCTCTGGATCGTGTGTTGTAGTTGTGTACATCAGCACCACGTATTAGACTGCTCTTAAATTTGCAATAATAAGCAGTTTCCAGGATGTAAAGCTCAGCTAGAGTTAGCAAACCCAACTCCCGGAAGGCTTCCCGACACGACTCTCAAAATTTGAGTTTTGAAATAATTCTAATGGCTTTTTTCTGAAGGACAAAAAGGCGGTTGAAGTTTCTCTGCGAGCAACCACCCCACAGAGTGATGCCATATGAAAGGTGGCACTGAATTAGTCCATAGTAAGCCATTAGCAACAGCTCTTTAGGACAGTGTTTAGACAGGATTCTCAGCAAATACACTGCGGAAGAGACCTTTTTACAAACACTATCCACATGATCTGTCCACGTCAGCTCGTTATCCACGAGCATTCCGAGAAATTTTGTGAAGCCAATTTCTTCGATGACAGTGTCATCTATGACTGCAGTTGGTCGATGAGTATTCAGAGCGGTGCTGCCTCCGAATATCATGCAACTTGATTTTGATGGATTTACTTTGAAATTTTTGTTCTCAAAGTACTGAATACAACAATTTATCTCCTCAAAAGATTGGATTTCAATTTCATCTGTTTTGTTTGAATTGAAACAGAGAGTCGTATCGTCGGCATATTGGACAATTTGTCCCTTTGAAATGAAAGAATTCAGATCATTCACATACACCAAAAAAAGTAGGGGGCCGAGAATCGATCCCTGAGGGACGCCAAATCTCAAAGTGGTTGTATGTGAAAGAACTCCATTGACATGAACTTGTTGAGTCCTTCCAGTAAGGTATGACTTCAACCACGTATGTGGTAAGCCCCTAATACCAGAGGACCATAGCCTGTCAAGGAGTAAGTTATGGTCCACACAATCAAAAGATTTGGATAAATCGAGAAAGACGCTCAACGTAATTTTGCGATTATCCAGGCTATTAACAATCGTTTCCACTAGGCGGATGATTGCATCTACAGTTGATTTACCCTGTCGGAAACCAAATTGGTCTTTTGACAGGATTTCGAATCTGTCCAAAAAATTTAGCATCCTGCGCATGAATAATTTTTCAAAAACTTTACTGAGCACCGGCAGGATTGAAACAGGCCTATAATTGTTTGGTTGCTTTGAGTCTCCTTTTTTGAAAATGGGGATAACTTTTGCAACTTTGAGCGAATTTGGAAAAATGCCTGTTCTGAAAGAAATGTTTATTAATTGAGTGAGGGGACCCGCAATGCCAAGTTGGCATTTTTTCAAAAGCGACGCGGACATACCATTGACATCCATGGACTTCTTCGCTTTCATGTCGTTAATAGCCTTGATGACCTCCATCTCAGTAGCATCCTCTAAAACCATAGATTCAGCCGGACCAAGCTGCTCAGGAGCAGCCGGAGGAGATAAAATTAGGCCAGTTTCGCCAGCCATTGCAAAGAAGTTGTTAAAAACACTCGCTACCTCCGAAGGCTCCCGAACTAGTCTTCCGTCCACCTCCAATTCAATTTGATTGTACATTTTCCCTGAAGATTTATTTTTATTTATGAGAGCCCAAGCTTCCCGAGAAAAGTTTACTGAGTCTTTTAGTTTTTTATTAATATCGTAGCTCTTCGCTGCTCTCAAAACCTTTCTATAAATTCTTTTATATGTCTTGAAAAAATTTACAAACCCAGGGCTACTATCCCATTTTGATCGTTCCCAGAACATTTTTAACTTTTCCCTTGACACCAAAATTCCCCTTGTAATCCAATTATTTTTGTCTGTCCGTTGAATTTTTTTTAAAGATTTTTTGGGACAGAAAGAATCGAGATGATAATTTAAACAATTGTTGAAAGAGTCAAAAGCTTGTTCTGGACAATTTAAACCAATCAAACAATCCCACTTTTCCTGCTGTAACTTTTTGCTTAGCAAAAGAACATTCGCAGGTTTAACATCCCTCCCATTACTAGCAATGAAAGGAAGGCGGAGTGGTGTACGACATTCGATGAGGGCGAGCTGAGCATGGTGGTCAGAAACGGCAGTTGATACGACAGTAACAGGCAAGTCCGCAATGTTCGAAATGACGTTATCAATGACAGTCCGCGAAGTAGGTGTCAACCTGGTGGGAGAGTTCACGGACCACTTTAGACCAAACCCCATCAATGTTTCCTCAAGCGTTTTAGTTTTGTGGTCATAGACGTCTAAGACGTCTATGTTAAAGTCCCCTGCAAGGAGAAACTTCTGTCTTCTTGATGTGACATGCTGAAAAAACTGTTCTAATTTTACAAAAAATGCATTTGCATTACCGTCGGGAGATCGGTATAACCCATATATGAAGAGAGGTTCAGAGCCTTTCAAATGAATTTTTACCCCACAAATCTCAAAATCTTTTTCGCATGACAGATTTACAGTAATTTGGTCAAATTTTGTGTCGATTTTTAGAAAAAGTGCAACTCCCCCCCACTTAAAATTTGGCCTTATGTAAAAGTTCCCCAAAATATAATTTGGAATTTTTGAAAACTGCACATTTGTTTCGTTAAAGCCGAATTCAGATAAAATCAAGACATCGGGCTTGAGTTCCTCAGTAAGAATGTTAAGTTCCAAAGATTTATTTGTGGCAACCTGTATATTTTGATGAAGTATCCTTAATTTATATTCTACTTTAAAATCACCCTTAGAGTTACTTACTGCCCCCATTCCTTGATTTGCCCTTAAATTTGTCGTCTGGATGGAACTTATCACATTGTTTTTTCTAAAAAAATGTCATTTTTACTTGTTGTTTGTTTATTGTCCAATAATGTACAGATGGGCGATGTAGGCTGACTCTTGACCGCATCCGCGAAGGTCTCGAAGGGCAAGGTTGTCGGCTCAGTAGATGTGGACGGTGTAGATGGAGCTGTTGTAGCTGGTTGTGGGGTAGGGTCCACTCTGTCTGCCTTGATGACGGCTCTCCACAGCAGTTTCGCCAACAACTCCTTTCCTCTCATAGACAGGTGCATACCATGTCGTGTAAAATGTTGTCTGCCAATCTGATTGAAATTGAATAACTCCAAACCAGGATGCCCTTTACACAGTTCTTCAATGTAGGAATTGATTATTTTTATTTCCAGGTTAATACGGTGGCTCGGAGCAATATCATGACGATGGGGCAGTGTTGAAACGACAACTTTGGATGTTTTTAGACGGTTAATGAGCTGTTGTTCTAAATGCTTAAAAATGTTGTTGCATTCTCCGTCCGCAACGTCATTCGTTCCAGCTATAATAATCATGCAGCTACGCGATCTCGGAGGTCTTCCTGATGTTACATCTAGCAGCTTTGCTCCAGGTTTACAAACCGAGTCTACTGTGGTGGTGGAAGGCACGATCTGCTGTAATAGTCCGGCAACATGACGACCATGACTATCGCTTTCAATATGGATAGTCGGGAAAGTAATTGGACTTTTTATCAAGGCAATTTGTTTGGGTGTTGATCGTTTATATATTCTTTCTTTTTTCCTTTTTTTCTTTTTTTCTTGATTTTCGGGACATCTCCTTAGATGATTTATTTTTATTTGTTTGCTCGTCAGACACAGTACCTAGGGACTCAAACTGGTTTTGGGTTTTTATAGGAGAATTATTCTTCCCAACAACAATCCATTCCTCATCAGTTGACTTCTTCCCCTCGCCCAAATATCGATTGTTAGACTCCAATTTAAGACAGTTGAGTTCTGCCTCAAGCACCTCTATTGATGTTTTGAGTCTAATTATGAGATCTCGATTTTGGACGCAATTGGGGTTTTCACATTCATTCAAAGCGTCACACTGTGTCCCACAGTCTACTAGGTTAGGAAGATTTGCAACTGATATTGCTTGAGAGTAGTTCGACGCAAAAATTTCATTTGTGAATTCTAATAATCGCGTATCCGACTCTATCGAGTGATTAAGAATCACTTCTACCCTTTTTTCTAAAATTTTAACTTGGTCTTTAAGCCTGGCGTTTTCTTCTGATATGTCCATTTTAGCAGGAGTCGACGTTACCACTGGGTTAGTTGAGTCATTTGATTGAGTGGTTTTATTGAGTGTTTGCAGCACTGTCGGAGTTTGCGGGGACATCGTTCCGTGCTGCGCAGATAAGATGGGATGGCTCAGAGATGATTGCAAAGACGTACTCTGGCGTACACTCTCACGCCCAGTGTCAGCTTCAGTTGTCGAATTTTTTATTTTATCGCTCTGCCGGGGAGAAGATAGTGACCTCAATGTAACAGGATGAGGACCACTATGCTTTTTACTTGTTTCAGTTTCAGTTAGCACGGTTTTGTTGTTGTTCGAGTTATAAGTATACAAGTATAACTCGTATAACTCTTTCATAGTTCGGTTAATTCGAATAAAATTATCAATATAGGCCCTATACGCAATTCAGCATATATTACAAGAGGTTGATTATATGTCCTTTGTTAGTGGGTGTCAACTAACTGTTTTTGGTGTGCGGGGGTTACCTCTATACGTTGCGTCAGATTATTCTAAAGAAAATAATTACTTTAGTTCCATCATTTTAAAATTACTTATTTTGTTTAGTTTCTGTATTGTCTGATCATTCTGGTTCGCGAACTCATTCAAGTAAATACTGCCTTACACCCCTGAACCAAATTTAATCTAAATCGGATGTTCTGTTCAAACGCTATAGCTAATATAATAATTGAAAACCATTAATTGTAATCGCTGTAAAATGTTAATCGGCTATATTGAAATGGAAAAGTTCGAGCCTAGTATTAATAATAATTTTAAAATACTCTTCAAATGTAGACATGAGAACGCTGCATCAGCATCGGACTGGCCGAACTCTCATTGTAGCGAGTCTGCGTGTGCGTGTGTGTGGGACGTCGCAGTCCGAAGTTTTTAGAAATGTACCCGCGCCTCACCCCTCGCCCTAGTTGGGCGCATCTGACTGTACTAGGACAGTTGTGATGGAAATCAGAGTGTACGATGGATATTTTGCCAAAGGTGATGAAGACTCTTAAGATTAAAAATGGCTGCCCTTTTGAAAGTACAATGTAGAAGAAAAATAATATTTTTCTTATGAATTGACATTTATGTCAGAAAGATGTATGCAGAGAAAACGTTATCTCTGTTATTGTTTATTTGCTTTCAGAGTTCATTTAGTATATTGTTTTTTTTTTCTTTCTTTTTTTTCTTGAGAATGTAGTAAATTGTAGTGCTAACTAATTTATAGCTATTAAAATTTATTAATTTAATTTATGTTGGAGTTTAGTTTAATAATTAATAACTTATTTTAATAAGTTACTTTAGTAACTTATTTTATTAACATGAACTGCTAAAAATATAACGTTTGCTGCTGCTGCTAATTTAACTGTATTAACATGGATGTATATTTTTCCCCACACGCACCCTCAAGGTGCATGGGAATCTGTAAGAATTAATATATCTAATTGCAATAAACTGATCTTGATTTGATTTTGTTTGAATTTTATCCTGGATTCGCTGGGCCTCAATCATCTGATAATTACTTCTGTAGTCTATGCAGTAATGTTGCGGATGTGGGCCCATTTTTTCAAAACTATTATCAATCTTATAGTATAGGACACACAAGAGGCACTTTTTTTATAAAATAGACATATGTACTTGGTTGCAAATATAACACATTTCACATTTCACTAGTGGGAACCGAGCAAACTACTAGTTCTTTTTCTAAAGAGATAATCGTAGGCTTTAAATTGATACCAATTATTTCATTCCTTGAATACAAAACATACTTTTTTAATTTAAAGTCTAAAGGAAATTTGATCAAAATGCCTATTTCCTTTTACCAAAGTTCAGACTAAAAAAATAATAATAAATAAAAATAATAAAAAATTGAAAAGACTTGCACTAAATTGTTAAGAATTCAAAGATGATTTTGAAAATAAAGGAAATTTTGTAATAATAATAATAATAATAAAATTTTGTAACTTAATGATGAAAATTGCCGTCAAGCAGCCCCTTTTTGTTTTTCACGTTACACTTTCATATTTGTTTGATAGATGTTTGATTTTATAGTTATAACAGTTTAAAATAGCAACTCGTACGGAATGGGTATTGCACACCCCTCAACTTCATATCACCCATAAAACACTATCTCTCGGCTCTTGATGTGACACATACAGTACTAGCTCCCTTGCAATACAGAAGGTCGCTACAAAAAACCTTACAAATTCATGAAGGCTGCAATAAATCTACACATTTTAAGAGTTTTCCAGCACCATATAAAGGGGTTAAAAAAAGAGGCATAAATTTTGAAAAGAAGGATACGTTATGTAAGATATATCACCAATATTCCAACAAACATTTCATTCAGTTTCTAAAAGAATGTTAAGAAACTGTGTGACGTCTAAATAAAGTTTTATTCAACTGATTTCATAAACGATTTTATTTTCCGTATGAGATTCATGGTTTTAGATACTACAATTTGAGGTCAATTACTCACATAAATCATTGCTTTACTAAAGGTATCCTCCTTTCAGCTAAGAGATTAAATGTAAACAAGTTTTGAAACTATGACTGAAACATCCCTAGCTCAGCATTTGTTTTGAGTAACAACACTGTCACCTCAAACTACATAATACATGTGTGCGAATATTCAAACATTCAAAATATCAGATATTATCCAAAGTTCGAATCCAATATTCATAGTTACTCTTGCCAGTTCTAGTTACCCTAAAATCACCAACGATTGATTAACTAGCGATAAGTTTCGGTCAACGACATACAGTTTTTTTAAAAAGCAGCAAAAGTATTTGATGCAACAATAGCAAAAGTAGTTTTGGGAGTTAAAGCTATTAATTTTCAAAACAAATGTTAGAATTAACAAATTAGAATCGTGTAAAAAGGAAATTTGACTGAAAATATAATGTAAAAAATATGTTTACAACTATTAACAGCTATACTGACAAAATATATGCAAAGAACGATTAATTCAGAGTTTACAGTGTTGCTCCTGTCAGGAAACAGATTACTTGGGCAATACACCAAATTATTAAAAGTATTGCCCTTTTAACGATTTATAGGGGAATTAAAATTTTTTTTGTTAAAGTGTCATGTGTTACCCAAAAAGTTGTATATACAATTCACACCTCAAGATTGACTCTAAAAATAGATACGTCTCACATTTTATAATCCGGCGATTATTAAGTTCTACTTGATACAATACAAATCAGGAAGCATTAAAAATTCAAGCAGTGCTCAAGTTTATTTAATCAGCTGCGTTTTTATTGAAAAAAAATATAAAAACTCCAAAGCCTTAAGTAAATCATTTGGGCATTTAATAGCATTGTTGCTTTGAATTCAGGCTACCTATATGTTATTTTTTTTGTAACAATCTCATTTTTTGAATGAAAAATAAGTAGCCTACTCCTGTGATATCAAAAAGTGTTGATAGATTAAGAATGCTGTTATATTGCTAATAAGAGGCAATATATATTCTGAATACACAGACTATATGTTTTGACTATCGTGAGTTACTAATTGTAATACTAATTTGTTATGGGCCTACATTTTCATATTAAGCTAAATATTGTGCTGAAAATTACCATTGTTGTTCAGGACTAAATACATGTATAGGATGTCATTCTGTATTTAAAACGAACAGAAAAAGAAGGCAAAGGTTTTAAGAATAAAACCAAATAAATACAATCATATAGCCTAACCCTTTACTTTGATAAAATCACGTGAATTACAGTTTTGTTGTGAAAATCTATTATTTGGAATAATTAAACCCCTGTATTTTATGGTAAATCTTAATTGAACAAACTGACTTGTAGAAAAAATTTTGAACATAAATATTGAATTCAAAAGTATTCAATATTCAGAATTCAGTAAATAGGTATGCAATTTGAATGCAAAGATCAACATTCAAACAACCCTACTATATACAATGAAAAGATTCACAATTTTTACACAAGAATACCAAACCCTTCAACCTGCCTCCACACCAAGCCCACGTTAGTGATAAACTGAGCCTGGTTGGAACGGACAACTTTACCTTGAATTTCATCAAAGTCTACGAGATGCAACTGAAGGTTACCTTTCTCATCCTCCAAGTCTGCGATTCGCTCGCGCAATCGATTCATTTCCTCGTTCGTGTTTTCCTGTAAAGTTTGAACAGTAATAGACTTAAATTGTTTGATCATTTATATGTGTTTGGATGGATTTAACAAAAATATATAGCTTTAAAATAAAAAACACATACAAAATGTTAAAATTAAATAACTTTTAACTGTTTTTATGATGCTACAAATGTTTGAATCAAAAGTAATAATTGGTGTTATATGTTGAATAATGAGTATTTTATTATTGAGTCTTATAAAAGCAAACAAGACATTTTGGTTATTAGCGTAAAATAAGTTGAATTACGGTATATTAAAAACTAAATAAAAATAAGAAATGATTGTCTGAGAGTCCTAAATATGTTGTTTCATGTTAATCATTAAGTTAACTGATTATTTAAATTGTAATTTAAATATTCAACATCATCTTCGAGGTCATTCTAGACAAAAAAAATTCCTTGGTATAATAAAAAGCATATGAATGAAATACACAACTTATTAGAGTCATATCACAAGATGGTAGTTAATCAACGTACATTCTTCTTTCAATCAATGAACATTCTTCTTTGGCATTATTTAACTGTATAAAACTGTAAGTAATAAAAGCATGAAGACTGCAAAACATACGAAAGGAAACAATTATGCTTAAAATCAGGATGTTTTTTAATTGTTAAAAGGAAGTTGATAGCGCTCCTCTCAAATTTCATGCAGTGCTTCGCCTGCTCCCATTTTGTGCCTTTAGTTTAAGTCTGATAAAATTGGGAGGGGTTTTTAATAAAAGCTTTGACTATATACACTAACGTGAATAGACGTCTCATAGCATAGGCGTGTTTGAAACCTATTGACGGTGGTGCGATCTTCAGTGACTTATGATAGATAAATCAGTATAACCACTCTTCTCAACCAAAGATTAAACATTTTATAACTGAGAGTTATGTTTATTTTTTGGTTAAGTGTTTTTGCAGCACTTTAAATCCAGCTGAATAGTAACAACATCGATGGCAGCGACTCTGGCACTGGAAGTACCCGAAACTTCCAAATTTTTGCCTCAAACTAAATGCATTGGATGAGAGATCTATTCACGTTAGTGTACATAGTCAATGATAAAAGTAGAGACTTGGTCTGTTCACTTTCTCATTTTCTAAAATATTTTGAATGAATATTGTGTAAGGGACGCCAAATTTCCATGAATATTTTTTTTCTCCACTCTCCATATAAACAACAACCAACCAGATTCAATCACCTTCAACAATTACTTTTATTATATTTACAGCACAATAATTAAATATTTATTCCAAAGATCAATTACATTTTGTAAACAAAAGTTAAATTAAAAAGGATCAACAAGAACATTTTGAATATTTAAAATATCAAGTTTTAATAATTTATTTGTCAAGAGAACTTGCTGTCAATCCCAAGGGGATGAATGTATTAAATCATGGTAAGAATATACGAACGAGATAGACGCAGTTTTGTTGTGGCGTCTTATCTCCTTGTCCCCGTCAGCTGATAGCTGTAGCGGTGCAGCACGGCCGCGGGCCGGCCGCCCGACCCTCGACATGAGCGATCCCCACTCCAGGGTGGTGGGGAGAGGCGCGCATGCGCACTGGCACAAGGTGTGCTAACAAAACCAGCGTGCCCGAGTGGAACCGATAGTTCCCTGACTCAACAAGACCCCGAATAGGTCTCGACTCAACTTGTAAGTACTCGAACGAATCTACGACTTTAGTGCTTACAATTAGCGATTATATATCTTTTTCTAATAAACGATTTCCGATTAAAACCATTGATTTAAGTTAAATATTCTAACCGAGGATTGATTTATTATTTTCTTGAATTTATTAAAACTTTTTATTCGCAAACTTGCCTTTACCAGTCCGTACCAACACGGTACGTTAATTAATTAATTACTCACGCGGTGAGAATTAAATTAATACAGAAAAGTCCGTGAAATACAGGACGGTAGGGACTAATTTGTAAATTGGAATCAAGAATAAAATTATTTTTAACGTAAAACTGGTGAAAATCACTTGGTTCTTTCTTGTCCTTGCAGGTCTGTGCAAGCCCGGATTGTAAATTATTTGTATTACGAACTCACGGAGTAGTAATATTCTTAATACGAACCAGGTCCGTGGAATACGGACAGCTAGGACAAATTTATTGGTTTAGAATAAAGCCAGATTTTCAAAATTAATTAATTAAACCTACTTTTGTAACTTGTTTCTGCAGGTCCGTGCAAACCCGGCGAAGAAAATAAATCTGATTAATAAGTACAAATCAATTTATTAATAATTCCGTGGACATACGGTGCCGTAGAGTGACTTTGAAAAGTTAATTTTGTGCGACCGAAAACGGCAGCAGTAGGTGCATTTTGCCGGTTCTAGGCCAACATATTTTTTTCCTCCAACAAAAATCATTGTATATTTCCGTGAAATACGGTACTAAAGGTCTGTATTGTAAAGTAGTTACTGTGCTTTAAGCTTGCTGTTTTATTTGTGCTTTGAACACTCTGCCACTAAATTAAGTGCACTCCTCTCATTAATTAATTCTATAATTAATTATCAACACTAAATTGCCAGCTTGTAATTTAACCACTCCCTCTTACTCATATCAAAAGATCTATATTTTCTTCTTCTGATTTAACATTAATTTTTTCATTAAATACTTTAGTTCTTCTAACCCTGTCCGTGAGATACGGACCTAACATAACTAATACTAGTGTAATTTCACTCTCTGCATAAGTTAACCATAATTATCGACTCTGTCTACTCTGTCTGCTCTATCTGCTCTGTCCGTGGGATACGGACCTAACCAAACTAATCAAACCATAATTATCGACTCTGTCTACTCTGTCTGCTCTATCTGCTCTGTCCGTGGGATACGGACCTAACCAAACTAATCAAACCATAATTATCGACTCTGTCTACTCTGTCTGCTCTATCTGCTCTGTCCGTGGGATACGGACCTAACCAAATTAATCAAACCATAATTATCGACTCTGTCTACTCTGTCTGCTCTATCTGCTCTGTCCGTGGGATACGGACCTAACCAAATTAATCAAACCAAAATTATCTACTCTGTCTGCTCTATCTGCTCTGTCCGTGGGATACGGACCTAACCTAACTAATCTAACCAAAATTATCGACTCTATCTACTCTGTCTGCTCTATCTGCTCTGTCCGTGGGATACGGACCTAACCAAAGTAATCAAACCATAATTATTGACTCTATCAACTCTGTCTGCTCTATCTGCTCTGTCCGTGGGATACGGACCTAACCAAACTAATCAAACCATAATTATCGACTCTATCAACTCTGTCTGCTCTATCTGCTCTGTCCGTGGGATACGGACCTAACCACACTAATCAAACCAAAATTATCGACTCTGTCTACTCTGTCTGCTCTATCTGCTCTGTCCGTGGGATACGGACCTAACCAAACTAAGCAAACCAAAATTGTCGACTCCGTTTACTCTATCTGCTCTGTCCGTGGGATACGGACCTAACCAAACTAACGAAACCAGAACTCTCGATTCTATCTGCTCTGTCCGTGGGATACGGACCTAACCAGGCTAACTAAACCCAACTCTTGACTCTATCTACTCTGTCCCTTGGATACGGACACTAACAACCGAACTTTTAACTCTCTAGACCACCTTTTACTACATACTTCTCTACGCCTATACCAAACCTTCGATACATACCTTTTTACCCTTCCCACCGTAAACTGTGATGACTGCTTAGAGCCATTCTTGAGTCCAAGTGACTAGGCCTACTGTGTCTGAGTTTACGTTTTCCTTTTAAAGTAAATCCCATTATTAAAACCAAACTTTTCAATTTTCAAAACACCTTTTCAATCATCCACGAAATTCTCAAAATTCGAGCCCGGGAACGATACCCAGCTAGAGTTTTCATCCGGGAAACCATCTTAAGGCGTAACCCTTCTCTAAGTTTTACACCTAGGGAAAAATACGTCACAAATTCTGGCGCCCGAACAGGGACTAATATCTTATATTTTATTCAAAATTCTTGAAAAAAATTTGAGTTTGAGAGAGAAGTGCACTTGTCACCTTGACGTTCAATATTTGCTTATCCTATCTTACACTTTCAATACCCTACCAAATCCCCACCCACACGATGTTTCCACACTCTTTTCTACGCTTACTGCACGTTTTTAGCCAAATGTTACTGTTGCATGTCCTTCCTAAACAAAACCCACCTCGAACTGATCCCAACAAAAATAAATCCCCTTCCTCGCCTAACCCTGACTCTAAGACAACAACTGTTACTGGACCGACTACTACTTACTCGACCACGACTGTTACTGACTCCACTTTGACTATGACGAGTAGGATCGGTGAAATACCCGGTGGTGAAATACCCCCTACGACTGAGCAGACGACCGTCCAAAATGTAGGTGACGAGGAAGACAAGGGATTACGGGTCGGTTGGGTGTACTCTTTGAAGAAAGAAGAATTAGTGGAAATGATGAACCGTCAAGGACTCCCAGCTGATGGAAAAATGGATGATTTACGTACTAGGTACATTTCATTTTTGAGGAAAGCATCCCCGTTGACAACTGAGAGCGAGGAACATAAATTAGATGTTGCGGGATATGTCCCTCCATATTATTCACAAATAGACAAAAATCTATGGACCAGGCAAAATACTAACAGGGACTATGACCTGTCGAGACGACCTGAGCAAAATTTTGAGGCCGATGAAGCACAGAGTCTTAGAGAAATCTTGGGCTTAGCTCCCAATGCCAGTTCCGATACTGTGAAACGAGTGCTGACGAGTATGGTGAATTCCTCACAGAGTCTAGCGCAAAATTTACTTGAACCTCCGTCAAGACCCCATATTGCACCAAAATTGACTACTCGAACAAATGTAACCTTTGCCCAGACACCCGACAGTTTAGCCTTTCCAAATCTGAAGCCGGAGGTCAGCCGAATAAAGACAAAACCCACATTGGACAACGAAACCTCAAAATATAACCCTGAATCTAGTTCGGCAAAACTCTGCACTATGATAAGAAAATGGAATCTCCACTTCGATGGCGAGCGAAATCCCGTGTCATTTTTAGAGAGACTAGGAGAGATGATGGATTGTTATGATATGGATCCGGACGATATCTTGAAAGCTTTACCAGAATTATTGAAAGACAAAGCATTACTATGGTACAGGAACGAAAGAGAACTATGGGCCAATTTCAATGACTTTCAACATGCCTTTGAAGTACAGTACTTACCACCAGGATACAGGAGAAATCTTGATGATGAAATAAGATACCGAACACAAGGTGAGGAAGAACCGTTCAAAAACTTTGTGGTAGCGCTGCTCACATTAATGCGAAGACGAGGTGGCTTTTCTCTAAACGACAAGTTGGACAGAATTTACAACAACATGAGGCCTGAGTACAAACTGACTATGAGGAGAGAAAATTATATTAATGTACAAGGCATGATCAAAGATGCTGAAAACTACGAGAGTTATATCCGAGAAAAATCATTATACCGTCCTCCACCTAACCCGGCTCAGGCTCTCGTCCCCGAAACTGCTTACTACAATAAAACCAAACAGGCTCGAAACAACAACCATGGAGGATTCCCACATTATGGACAACCGAACGCCCCATTCTTCA
This sequence comes from Neoaliturus tenellus, assembly GCA_030545055.2. Classification (NCBI taxonomy): domain Eukaryota; kingdom Metazoa; phylum Arthropoda; class Insecta; order Hemiptera; family Cicadellidae; genus Neoaliturus; species Neoaliturus tenellus. Next base: position 179,418,510 of record CM061533.1, on the reverse strand, counting down.
ATCGTAGAGAAACCAACGAACCAAGAGATTACCATCAAAATGTTAGACATTCAACCCATCAATATCAAAACTCAAAACCTCTACAACATAATATGATCTCTCACAACTCCCAACGACCAAATTCTGAAAGGAATGAACAAAGACCACTAACGTCAGACCGCCCTAACGAGAAGACAGATACTAAGATTTGTTGGAACTGTGACCAGACAGGACACCAATACCACGACTGCCCCAAGCCACGAGTCTTACGCTGCTATAACTGTAAACGTGAGGGAATTAGAACAGTTCACTGTCCATGTAGGCAGGGAAACGGGAATCGGGTCACAGAGACAGGAGGTCAGCTGAGACCCAGATACAACCCGCGACCTCCAATGAATTAACTGCATACACCAAAGAAATAACCAATTTCACTAGTACTTATGGAATTGCACCCTGTACAGACGAACGCCCCTATATAATTGTACATATCTACGATCATATCTTCCAAGGATTAATTGATACCGGAGCTATGGTCAGCATAATTGGAAAGACCGTGTCAAAAGTTTTGAAGCAAAATGGAATCCAACCCGAGGTGGTATTTCAGCCTTTGCAAATGGCGAATGGTTTTAAAACCCCAGTAACACAATTGTTCAAGTTTCCATGTGAAATAGGAGGTACGACTACAACAGTAAAAGCATTGCTTGTTCCCACGCTGACCACTGATATTGTTATTGGAATGGATCTCATCACCCGTCTTAATATTGTAACCATCAATTATCCCAAATCAATGACCGAACCCTCTTTGGATAAACCTACGGAAATCAACCTAGTGACCGAATTGACACCTTCAGAGAAAAATCAACTTAACCTGCTACTTAAAAGGGAGTTACCTTTGTTTGATAAGATTTCTGGGAGAACAAAATTAATTGAACACAAAATTAGGCTAAAGTCAGATATTCCGATCAAACAAAGGCACTATCCATTAAATCCCGCCATGTTGAAAGTTGTAGACGAAGAAATAAACAACATGCTTGCCGATGACGTTATAGAACCTTCAAGTAGTCCGTATAGTTCCCCGATTGTCCTGATCAAGAAGCCCACAGGGAAATATCGCTTCTGTTGTGATCTAAGGAAAGTCAATTCTGTCAGTGAGCCCGACGCCTACCCATTACCAAAAATAAATGCAATTTTGGACCGACTTCGTGAAGCCCACTACATTTCGACCTTAGATTTGAAGAACGGATACTGGCAGGTCCCATTATCTGAGGATAGTAAACCTATCACTGCTTTTACAGTTCCCGGAAGAGGGTTATTTCAATTTAAAGTGATGCCATTTGGATTACACTCAGCCCCAGCTACTTTTCAACGCTTACTCGACCGAGTAATTGGTCCAGAACTAGAACCCCGGGCTTTTGCCTACTTAGATGATTTGGTTTTAGCAACTCCTACTTTCGAAGAACACTTAGAAATTTTGCAGACTGTTTTACAAAGACTGCGTGATGCCAACTTGAAAATTAACCCCGACAAATGCCAATTCTGCCGAACTGAACTAAAATACCTAGGACACGTAGTTAACAGCCAAGGTGTGAATACAGATCCCGATAAAGTTAAAGCCATTTCCGAGTTCCCAAGACCCAAGACCATTAAACAACTACGTGCATTTCTAGGGATGGCATCATGGTATAGAAGGTTTGTTCCCAACTTCGCAAAAATATCTGCACCTTTGTCAAAATTGCTAAAGAAAACCTCGACTTGGAATTGGACTAACCTTCAGGAAGCTGCGTTCAATAGCCTCAAAGAGAAGCTAACTACTTCACCGACATTAGTTTGCCCAGATTTCACGCTTCCGTTCGAACTCCATACAGACGCCTCAAACGAAGGACTAGGAGCTTCATTGGTTCAGCGCCACGACAACAAAGAAGTGGTTATTGCCTTCGCCAGCCGCCTTCTCTCTGATCAGGAAAAGAAATTTTCGGTCACCGAAAAGGAATGTCTAGCAGTTGTATGGGCAGTCCGAAAGTTTAGGCCTTACCTAGAGGGCTATCATTTTAAAATTGTAACCGACCATCAAGCACTCAAGTGGTTAGTCAAACTTCCCGACCCATCAGGACGACTCGGAAGATGGATATTAGAGCTGCAACAACACGACTTTGAAATTTGCTATAGAAAGGGAGCCTATAACAAAGTTGCGGATGCGCTGTCAAGAAACCCAACATCACCAGTACCAACCATGGACGGAGAGGGTAACCAGCTATCTAATGAATTGGCAATCAACAGTGTAAATAATCAACCCCAACAACCCATTACCGAGACTAAAAATTTGAAAAATTCTAATCAAAATTGGTTTACAAAACTGCTGCAAGCTGTAGAAAGAAATCCGCTTAAATTTCCCAACTACCAAATCTCTGCTGACGGTAGATTGTTGAAGTATATCCGAAATAATAGACGCCAAAAATCTTCAGATCGCACTACAGAATGGAAGATGTGTGTACCACCAGATTTAAGACAACAAGTTCTCCAGGAAAGTCATGACCAGGCGGAGTCCGGACACTTGGGAATCCGCAAGACGTTACAGAGGGTTGGAAACCGATACTATTGGCCCGGCTGGCATAAGTTCGTCAAGGACTACGTTCGAAAATGCAAAAACTGTCAGGATTACAAAGTTGAACAAAAGAAACCGGTAGGTAAGATGTTCCTAAGAAGACCCACTGGACCGTGGTATATGGTTACAATGGATCTTATAGGCCCTCTACCAAGATCCAAACGAGGAAATAAGTTCGCGCTGGTAGTTCAAGACAATTTCTCAAAATGGGTGGAGATTACCCCACTTAGATCGGCCACAGCAGCTCAAGTTACGGAAAAGTTTCGAGACATGGTACTACTTCGATATGGAGCTCCCGAAGTAATCCGGTGCGACAATGGCACCCAATTCGCTTCAAGAATTTTCAATAACTTAGCCCGAGAATGGAACATACGTCTAGAATTCACCGCACCTTATTCACCTCAATCGAACCCCACCGAACGCTACAATAGGGTCCTGAAAACCATGATAGCACAATATGTAAAAGACGATCACAAAACATGGGATCAAAATATCCCCGAATTCAGATTTGCCATGAACAGTGCCATACACGACTCCACAAAATTTTCTCCAGCAATGATAAATTTCGGCCGTGAACTTAAATTACCAAGAGCGATCCATGGAGAACTGATGACGAGTGAAGAAGCCCGAACCTTTGAAGATGATTATTCCGAAAGAGAAATTCGACAGAAGAATTTGCACGACAAGGTAAAAAGGAATCTCTCAAAGGCTTTTGCCCAGCAAGCGAAATATTACAACCTCAGAAGGAGAGACAACGTCTACCAGTTAGGTGAAAAGGTCCTTAGAAGACATCACGTCCTTTCGTCTGCAACTGACGCTGTAGCACAAAAACTTACACCGAAGTTTACGGGTCCTTGTACTATAACTAGACAAATAGGTGCAAATCTCTTTGAAGTGACGGATGACCAGACGAACATTAGACACACGGTTCACACGAAAGACTTGAAGATTTTCCGACACTGACCGAGCATCATTAGCATCACAAAATAATCTGAGATAAGTTTTTTTTACTATTTCGAGAAGAAGTTATTGTTTATTTTATTTATGAAGACTGTGATATTTATTTTATGTTTGTTGAAGAATGTTTTGTTTTGCCGTTATTATTCAAAGCTCTATTTTTTTCCATTTTGACAAGTTGTCACTTAGCTAAAATTTTTATTTTTAAGTAACGAAGAGACTGATATTTATTTGTTCAAGTGCCTCTTTACAGCACAAAATAAAGGAAAATTGTTCTTGAGATGATATTAACATTTTTATTTGTACCTTACGATTCAAGAAATGAAATTTAGTTGGAACCACATCGAACCAGAGAAGATTTTATTCTACCAGAAGGCATAGAGTTTTTTTTTACAATTTTTTTTTCATTCCAAAGTAAGAGGGGAGTGTAAGGGACGCCAAATTTCCATGAATATTTTTTTTCTCCACTCTCCATATAAACAACAACCAACCAGATTCAATCACCTTCAACAATTACTTTTATTATATTTACAGCACAATAATTAAATATTTATTCCAAAGATCAATTACATTTTGTAAACAAAAGTTAAATTAAAAAGGATCAACAAGAACATTTTGAATATTTAAAATATCAAGTTTTAATAATTTATTTGTCAAGAGAACTTGCTGTCAATCCCAAGTGGATGAATGTATTAAATCATGGTAAGAATATACGAACGAGATAGACGCAGTTTTGTTGTGGCGTCTTATCTCCTTGTCCCCGTCAGCTGATAGCTGTAGCGGTGCAGCACGGCCGCGGGCCGGCCGCCCGACCCTCGACATGAGCGATCCCCACTCCAGGGTGGTGGGGAGAGGCGCGCATGCGCACTGGCACAAGGTGTGCTAACAAAACCAGCGTGCCCGAGTGGAACCGATAGTTCCCTGACTCAACAAGACCCCGAATAGGTCTCGACTCAACTTGTAAGTACTCGAACGAATCTACGACTTTAGTGCTTACAATTAGCGATTATATATCTTTTTCTAATAAACGATTTCCGATTAAAACCATTGATTTAAGTTAAATATTCTAACCGAGGATTGATTTATTATTTTCTTGAATTTATTAAAACTTTTTATTCGCAAACTTGCCTTTACCAGTCCGTACCAACACGGTACGTTAATTAATTAATTACTCACGCGGTGAGAATTAAATTAATACAGAAAAGTCCGTGAAATACAGGACGGTAGGGACTAATTTGTAAATTGGAATCAAGAATAAAATTATTTTTAACGTAAAACTGGTGAAAATCACTTGGTTCTTTCTTGTCCTTGCAGGTCTGTGCAAGCCCGGATTGTAAATTATTTGTATTACGAACTCACGGAGTAGTAATATTCTTAATACGAACCAGGTCCGTGGAATACGGACAGCTAGGACAAATTTATTGGTTTAGAATAAAGCCAGATTTTCAAAATTAATTAATTAAACCTACTTTTGTAACTTGTTTCTGCAGGTCCGTGCAAACCCGGCGAAGAAAATAAATCTGATTAATAAGTACAAATCAATTTATTAATAATTCCGTGGACATACGGTGCCGTAGAGTGACTTTGAAAAGTTAATTTTGTGCGACCGAAAACGGAAGCAGTAGGTGCATTTTGCCGGTTCTAGGCCAACATATTTTTTTTCCTCCAACAAAAATCATTGTATATTTCCGTGAAATACGGTACTAAAGGTCTGTATTGTAAAGTAGTTACTGTGCTTTAAGCTTGCTGTTTTATTTGTGCTTTGAACACTCTGCCACTAAATTAAGTGCACTCCTCTCATTAATTAATTCTATAATTAATTATCAACACTAAATTGCCAGCTTGTAATTTAACCACTCCCTCTTACTCATATCAAAAGATCTATATTTTCTTCTTCTGATTTAACATTAATTTTTTCATTAAATACTTTAGTTCTTCTAACCCTGTCCGTGAGATACGGACCTAACATAACTAATACTAGTGTAATTTCACTCTCTGCATAAGTTAACCATAATTATCGACTCTGTCTACTCTGTCTGCTCTATCTGCTCTGTCCGTGGGATACGGACCTAACCAAACTAATCAAACCATAATTATCGACTCTGTCTACTCTGTCTGCTCTATCTGCTCTGTCCGTGGGATACGGACCTAACCAAACTAATCAAACCATAATTATCGACTCTGTCTACTCTGTCTGCTCTATCTGCTCTGTCCGTGGGATACGGACCTAACCAAACTAATCAAACCATAATTATCGACTCTGTCTACTCTGTCTGCTCTATCTGCTCTGTCCGTGGGATACGGACCTAACCAAATTAATCAAACCATAATTATCGACTCTGTCTACTCTGTCTGCTCTATCTGCTCTGTCCGTGGGATACGGACCTAACCAAATTAATCAAACCAAAATTATCTACTCTGTCTGCTCTATCTGCTCTGTCCGTGGGATACGGACCTAACCTAACTAATCTAACCAAAATTATCGACTCTATCTACTCTGTCTGCTCTATCTGCTCTGTCCGTGGGATACGGACCTAACCAAAGTAATCAAACCATAATTATTGACTCTATCAACTCTGTCTGCTCTATCTGCTCTGTTCGTGGGATACGGACCTAACCAAACTAATCAAACCATAATTATCGACTCTATCAACTCTGTCTGCTCTATCTGCTCTGTCCGTGGGATACGGACCTAACCACACTAATCAAACCAAAATTATCGACTCTGTCTACTCTGTCTGCTCTATCTGCTCTGTCCGTGGGATACGGACCTAACCAAACTAAGCAAACCAAAATTGTCGACTCCGTTTACTCTATCTGCTCTGTCCGTGGGATACGGACCTAACCAAACTAACGAAACCAGAACTCTCGATTCTATCTGCTCTGTCCGTGGGATACGGACCTAACCAGGCTAACTAAACCCAACTCTTGACTCTATCTACTCTGTCCCTTGGATACGGACACTAACAACCGAACTTTTAACTCTCTAGACCACCTTTTACTACATACTTCTCTACGCCTATACCAAACCTTCGATACATACCTTTTTACCCTTCCCACCGTAAACTGTGATGACTGCTTAGAGCCATTCTTGAGTCCAAGTGACTAGGCCTACTGTGTCTGAGTTTACGTTTTCCTTTTAAAGTAAATCCCATTATTAAAACCAAACTTTTCAATTTTCAAAACACCTTTTCAATCATCCACGAAATTCTCAAAATTCGAGCCCGGGAACGATACCCAGCTAGAGTTTTCATCCGGGAAACCATCTTAAGGCGTAACCCTTCTCTAAGTTTTACACCTAGGAAAAAATACGTCACAATTGAGCTATAATGTTTCAAAGGTGAAACAACTTTAATCAATTTTTGAACCATTTTAGGTCAATATGGATTCGGAATATAAAAAATCAAAAGCATCTTTATCATTCATTTCAAAACTATCTCACTTTTATCACACTTGAAATAAAGGTTTAAAATGGGAGCAGATGAAGCACTGCAATGCTTCAATGCATTCACTGCACAGTGAATTTTTGACCCATCAGATATCTGATGGTTGTGCAACAATGCAAACTGTACTCAGGTATGTCCCTATTTATTTTTTGCCACACACTATAAAATAAAACATGGAATGAAAAAAACCCGGGTAGTAAATATTATAACAAAATTAAAATCCTAAACTGTTTTTGACCAATAAAGATGTTTACCTTTGTCACTAATTTTTGTCAATCACAAAAGTTTGACTTCACAGGCTAACCAAAAGCACAAACCAGACATTCTGTGGCTTACACTAAAAACCCTCATCTTCATGATTAAACAGTAACAAATGAATAGTGTAAATACCTCAGTCACCAGTTCCTAGAAGAGGTCTAGTGCGACCTAGGTTTCGATGCTTATTTTTGCATTATCATCAGGCAGGTGTAGAAAACATGTTGTCCGATCCAATGGGTGTCATCAAGAGATTAAAATTACAGTACACTCTCGTTCATCGGAACTAATGTGGCGGACGGCTGGTTCGGATGTCAAAAAATGCCGATGAAGCGGAGTCCGTCGTGAGTCATCATTTCCGCCCATACGGTGACCTATCGTGATTGTATTCACTCTTGTTTTTAAGATAACACAAGCGATTTTATGAAAATAAGGCACTCAAACTTTGAACATGGTAACAATGAACCTATAGAAATAAAAACAACGCAGGAAATAAAGATCCAAAATCGTTTTTCTCATATTCCATATTCATATTCCACTCATATTCCAGCAGTCAACTGACTTCCACGTAACACACCCCCCTTCCTCTTTCTATTTTTGTGCAAATACTCCACGGCCTCGTAAATCACATCGATGCGTACAGATTATGGAAAACGCCTGATGACGTTAGACGCAAAATGTGATACTTCACTGTTGTGCGGATAGAACGAATAGAAATTGAAGGCGCTAAAACGGAAAAATTATTTATTTTGTAAGAAAAAAAATAATAATATCCAGATTTTCAGTTCGATGAAGCGGAGTTCCGATGTCGCCGAGTCCGATGAACGAGAGTGTACTGTATCACTGTCACAATAAAACATAAAACACACGGACACATACACATGATGGGTAAATAAATAAATACAAACAGAACGGCGGGGTTTAACATTTACTGACACTAATGACGGGTTAAAAACGATATTCGACAGTGACAAATAGCATCCAGCCCATGGTCACATAACGGTCTGTGTTTTTATGTTTTATAGTGACTGTGATAATTTTAATCTCTTGACGACATCCATTGGGTAGAAGGACATTCAAAAATAAGAATCAAAACCTAGGTTACACTAGACCTCTTCTAGGAACTGGTGACTGAGGTATTTACACCATTTATTTGTCATTTTTAGTTCTGGGGCAAAACTAACATCTTTATGATGTTGAAACTAAATAGTAACAAAATGATTGGTACTAAACAGTCCCACTGTAATATATAAATGGTAAAGATATCTGATCTGAGTTCCATGACTAAAATAAAATAATTTGTTATTGTGATGAACTGGAAAGAAGGTAAACAAAACTCACTTTTTGGGGGTGTTCAGTTTTGTCCAGTAAAGTTCACTTTAATTGTTCACTGCAAAGGGCTATAATATGATGTGAAAATGATTTTTTTAAATGTGAAAACATGTTCAGTAAAACACGACAGTTAAAGCGAGGTTAATTCAAAAGACAGTTATAAGGTAACCGGTTAAGAAGAAGTCTACTGCATTTGCGTACATATTTCTAACAACATATTTTAAGCTTTTATAATTAGCTGAGAAGATAAAATCTTTAAATGGTCTAATTATTACAATAAAATAAGTTTACCTTCCTAAGCAAGTCCCTTTCCTCTTCTAAAGCCTTCAGTTTAGCCTTGAACTGAGCCTTCAATTTGATTGTTTGCTTGTTGCTATTTTCCAAAGCTTCCGTCATTTCTTTCGTTTTTGCAGCAGCTGCAGCCACTTCTTCTTCCAAAGACAAATTCTTTGTTTGCAAAGCGACGACCTTTTCTTGCAGCTCGGCCACTCGAGTGGACAGGTCGAACCTGGCTGACTCAGCGGCTCGATAGTTCTTCTCTAATTGTTGAAGCCTGAAAAGTACATTTTTTCACTATCACACCAACATATGTAATATAAAATTTGTGCTGTGGACATCTATAGATTCGGCAACAACTAAACAAATTAATATATTACACATTTTTATCCAAATAAAACCCTAAAAAAAAGTAGAAGTGACATGCCATTCTACTTTTTACTTGAAACCAATATCACTGTTAAGCCTAAAAAAAATAAGGGAACTAAGGATGTAGCTATCTAAATGCAGAAGAATGGTTTTGAATATGGTAAGCCGATTGAAAAATGAGATTCTAAGTATGAATGTTTATAAGAAAAGGTACATGAACGTCAGATAACAATATATACTCAGTCATTTTATGATTTTTTTTAATTTGAAGTCAAGTGGTCCAGTGGAAACATCACTCTGATTTGGTGTGTCAGGACATGTGTAAGTAAATTTGTGGAATGATCTTTGTATGATTTAGTTGTTCCTAAACTATAATAACTTGCACTAACAAAATACCTAATCTATATATTAATACGCAAGCATGTTTCATTTCCTCCTTTTTTCACAGCTCGTGTACATCGTAGAAGAAATCCGAGCATACCGTTAGAAAGGCATATTCCTGTAGATGAGCAGAATCACATTCTAATTCACATCGGACTCCAGGGCTACGCCCCACAGGCTTTCAAAGTTCCAATGTTAATCTTATGGAGAAAAGAGAAATAATGAATCATTAGACAGCTGCTGTAAAAACAAATGCTAGAAAATTAGGAAGAACAGATGTTTTAGTTCTAAAATGTTTTTAAGCTTCTTGGGTCCAGATCAACTGAAATTTTGATCGAATTTCGATCAGGAGGCGATCTCTAGTTATAAGTTATTCAATAAGTAAAGAATGATTAGAATTAAAAAGTTATCAAACTCCACTTGTCCACTTGAATTACTTTTTTGCTTTGGCACAGGGGTCTGCGGTGCACCAAAAATTCGGTACAGGTACAGTACAAGGCGAAATACCGACTACGTTTCTGTACGGTTAAAGGCATCAGCACGAATCCAGTTCGGTACAGATTACAAATTTTAAAAATATTAATGTATCTACTACTTATATTTGAGTTTAGAAAAACAAAATTAATTAATATTTTGTCGTTATCTCTGTTTGTATGGCTTAACGCATAAAAAAATTACTTGACATCATCGCTCAGCAACAAGATTACAAGTTAATTAACGATGTAACGTTCGCCGACTGCTGAGTCCACAGATAGTAATACAGTCTGCAATTCGCGGTCCAACACCATTTAGACAATCATGTTGTTGTTGGCAAAAGCGCTCATAGCGGCTGATCAAGAACATTAGCTCTTATTCAGTGACAACTACAACAAACTACATATGAATGCCCGCCGCCAGAGACGCTAGCGTCAGTAAGGGCAGTTGTTTCATAAGAAGTGACGAGAACTGTATCGACTGCCGATTGAATAGATATTTCCTAACCTCTAAAGTATATATATACTTTATTGTATATAAGTATATAAGGTTTAGATGTTGTATTAATGTACTCTGTGGCATTTGCTTTCTCGTTGTACTTTGCCTACTCTTGTTGGATTGGTTATTACGCTTGCTCTGTCTCTAGACAGGCCTACTAGCCTACTAATACATCACGTCTTTGTTAGTTGTTGTCTTGATAGTTGCCCGGAAATTTTATGAAATAAGTTTAGGATTTGAGTTTAACCAAATGTGAAGCACAAATAGTTTTAATTGTAATCATGAATGATTCTAACAAGGGCGATACCTCTCAAATGATGATATCTGCCACTTCTATAATAGGCCTACTGCGGCTACAAACGCCTGCTGAAAATAGTTTTAGTTCAGCTTTGGATTTATTTTTCATTAAATTAAAACTTAGTTTGTTCTTTATATATTTAGGCGACGAATTGAAAAAGACTGATACAGCATGTAGGCTATAGGCTTTCTTTCGAAAATCTCTATGTGTTTGCAAGTATTCAATCAGCCAAAAATAAATCTGTTTTAAATTATTGTTGTGATGATGCTACTCACTTCATGTTCATTTTTATTACTTAGCATTAAACTGATATCACCAGCATACATGCACAGGTATGAAGTACAAGTACTTAAACTTAATTGATTATGATATTTTTCCTATTAATGTTGTAACCTAGCAAAATATGGTAAATGAGGTAATTAGGTATTTGAAGTGTTACACATCGATATTAATACCGCTAGGCCTATATTGATACCTACATTGATACCTATTTTAATACCTATTGTACGCGTACCGTGCCGTACCAATTTTGTACCAAGAACCGTGGCACACAAAGATTGTAACCGTACCGACCTGAAAATTGTTGTACCGCAGACCCCTACTTTGCCCATAAACATTAATTTTAACAATTAATTTCATATTGACTTTTAACAATGAGATTTTGTGATTACTTGGAAAATCTTCACAAATCAACACTCATCTCTATATATATAAAAAAAGTTGTGTTAGTTACACCACTTATATCTCAAAAACGGCTGAACTGATTTGGCTGAAAATTGGTGGGAAGGTAGCTTAGAACCAGGAATAACATATAGGATACTTTAAATAATATTCATTCATAGAGAGGTAGCTTAGAACCAGGAATAACATATAGGATACTTTAAATAATATTCATTCATTCATCCGCCCCAGCGTCTTCAAAGTTACCATGTTATTCTTATGGAAGCAATATTTTTGTATTGGAACATTAAGGAATACTAGAGATCGCCTCCTTGTTGAAATTCAACCAAAAATTTTCTAGTTGATGTTGACCGTCTGGATCCAATTTGTTAAAACAATATGTTATAACAGAAGCATCTGTTCTTCCTGATTTTCTAGCATGTGTTATGTCAACAGCTGTCTAATGATTCATTCAATTATCCTACTCTCATAAGATTAACATTGAAACTTTGAAAGCTTGTAGGGTGTAGCCCCATGGGCCGATGCGAATTAAAATGCGATTCTGCTCATCTACAGCACAATACCTTTCTAACGGTATGCGCGGATTTCTCCTACGATGCACACAAGCTGAGAAAAAAGGAGGAAATAAAACATGCTTGCCTATTAATATATAGATTAAGTATGTAAACAGCTGTTCTCATTTAAATTACTAAAGTAAAATTGGTAATAAAAACCCTAAGTATTACAGAACTGCGGCGAGTGAGCCTAGCGAATCAGCTAAACCTGACGGGGAGTAATCACTGACTGACTCATCACGAAATCTCAGGAACTACCATACGGATTTACTTGAAACTTTGAACACAGGTTCGTCTTGCCTCTTAGGTGCTCACTAAGAAACAATTTTTCAAAATTTCTTCAGGGCTCCACCCCACAGGCCTTCAAAATTTTAATATAATGTTATCCGTATGGCCAAATTTAAATGCGTATTAAGAAACCTGCGGGGTTGAAATTTGGAGGTTAACACCATTTTGCTTATAGGCGCTCAGTAAAAAAAGTGTTTTGTACATCTCCTTTAGGGCTCCCTAATATAATGTAAAACGTAGGTTTTTACTACAGCATAACCAACGTGGTGAAATTTGACATGAACTTCTCTCTTTGCTCAAAGGTACTCACTAAGAAACTGTTTTGCAAATATAGTTTTTGAACCACTTTAGGGCTCCGCCCCACTGGACTTCAAAATTACTTTAGGGCCTCTGGGGTTGAAGTTTGATATGGGCGTTCCTCTTTGCTCATGGGTGCTCACTAAGAAACGGTTATTGCAAATATAGTTTTTGAAATTCTTTAGGGCTCCACCCCACATGACTTCAAAATTAATCCAGGGCCTACGGGGTTCAAATTTGACATGAATGTTCCTCTGTGGTCACATAGGTGTTCAATAAGAAACGATTTTGCAAATTTAGGGCTTCTCTCACATAATCCTCAAAATTACAATAGATCCTACGGGGTTCAAATTTAACTTTAACGTTCTGTTTTGTTGATAGGTGTTCACTAAGAAACTGTTTAGCAAAAATAGTTATTGAAGTTCTTGACATGGTCCTTATTATTGCCTCATAGGTTCTCATTAAGAAAAGGTTTTGCAAAATTACTTCAGAGCTCGACTGGCACTACTTCATTGTTTCAATGTCATTCTTAAGGAGGAAGATTTCGTTGCTCTTTAAAAAACCTATAAAATAAATTAAAACAAGGGCAAAGCCGTGACGGGCCTAGGTGTATAAATAAAAAGAACAGGTGTGTGCATAGCCAGCTGGTGTGACGTAGTTGGGCTCACCGCTAGCGCCGCGAGCGGCAAGCCAACGTATTAAACGTTTGCCTAATTTTATTTTCAGGTTGTACTATCATATGATGTACAAATTATTTTTGTGCTTACGATATACAGTTATGCAGAATGAACTATGCACGTACTTGGAACATACATTCAGTAGGCCCTAACTATTTTCTTGATTTGTTAACGCTTGAATTATTTAATAAATATATTATATATAAACTATTTTAGTCAATCTATGCAATTTAAATTTTATGTTTTTCACAAATGACCCAAATTAGCTAGTAGGATAATTTAATTTGAATTAAGTGTGTATCCTCAAATATTGGTTAACAAATTATTTAGCACGATTGTAGAATGAACCATTTTTTGACTACATGAAATGTAACAAGAATGAAACTTATGACATAAACTAATATATAGCCGATGTTGCTTTAGCCATATTTATTTAACGTTATTTTTGTCATTTTTTCGAGCTAACCCTACACTCTAATGCTTGAAACGGCCTACAAGAACTCAGAAGATCTAGCATATTCTGATTGATTACTATGAAAAAGCAAAGTTGACTCTTTAATCACTCATACGCCCTCTAATCATAGGCCCTACCCATATCCTCTTGCCGTTGTATGCCGATATCAAACTTATCACCTTTTAAAAACTCATTCAAACCCCGTAAATGTCACGTAAATATGATAATGTTATCGATTTTAGAATTCAACCTTGCTTTTTTAATTTAACCTGTTTTTGAATTCAAGCTGTAGGCTTTTCTATAGCCTATATAATGTAGGCTATATTTATAAACGGGCATATTGAAATAGACCCATGCATGTATAGCCTAATAATCGTCAGTTTCTTCATTACCAATAAATGAAATTTGTCTTATGATATGCACCAGGGTCCATCGCTGACTTAAAATTAAATAGAGTACTCATTTATTAAGTATATACGGACTTTAACGAATGATGTTTTATATCATTATCTCAAAACAAAATATCACTACGCTTTGGATTGTTCTCTCTGTGACTACTCTGCAATGGATTCATACCAAGGGAAAACTTGCCAAAATCAAATACTGTAAGCATTTTGTATCTAACTCTTCAATATACCGACATTGGAGGTTAATAAATTTTTTAAACCTCCTTTGTAACCTCGGAAAATGAAGTTTCTTCGAAAATTTTTAAAGAGTTTTAAGGATAAATCAAGACACATGTATTTGATAAATAAAAAGATTTAATAATATTAAGTACAGTCCCACTCAACTATACACTTTTAATGATTAAGGTCAATTTGATAAATAAACACTCAAACATTTTCTAAAATAAAAGTATGTAATAAGCTTATTTTTTCAATTTTTACGAGGATTTTTCTAACGCCGCAGTCACCATCTCAATTTTTTTATTCAGTTCTTTATTCTCCTTGGTTCTGAAGTATCAATAAGCCGTTGGTCCACTTGCATAAAAAGTGCAGGCCTTTTAGACGAGGATAACTGTCAGTTAATTGCTTATCATTCTACACTAAAAGCCATATTATATATAACATATTCTTATATGAGTTCTGCACATGAAGTGCCTTTAAAACTTCTTTTGGGAACAGCATTAATCAATAACGCATTTTCCAGCTTCCAGCATGCTTTTGAGAACTTCGCCAACGATCCCTCTTACTGTTTCAATGAACAGAGCCGTGGCTTTCGTTGAAGTTGAAACATTCCTCCATTTCTATACCAACGTCCCATAAAACTGTTTTGTTCTGTTGGAAAACTTCGACCTATTTTGGCAATATTCTGACAGGAAATCTGTAAAACTGATCTAATCCGTGTATCACTGTCTCGAGATTTATTTTGCAAACAAACACGGAATAATTTGGCATTGCGGTTAAGAAAACAAAACATTTACTTGACAAAAGTTTATTTGCAAACACAAAAGTAAACAACATGAGTTTAATGTGTTTCACGGCCGCTCGGAGCGCTAGCGGTGAGCCCAACTACGTCACACCAGCTGACTATGCACACACCTCTTCTTTTTATTTATACACCTTGGTGACGGGCAACAGCTAGTAAAATATAAAAAATCCATTTAAAAATTACAGTAGAAGTCCCATTATCCAAGTACCGGTTATCCACAGCGTGGGTTAACCGAGACAAATTTCAATATTTTATTAGAAGATATTTTACAATGATGTACAATATTTTTACAAACAATATATTTTCAACTAACTGTGATACGGTACTTAATTTTTTTTACTTGCCTAAACAGGCTAATTGATAGGTCTGGTATACAACCCACTTTTATAAAAAGTAAACTTAAAGAATTTTTATCACCAACCAATTACTTTTGCTGAGTTGATAAATTATACTGTATTTTAATTAGTTTTTTATGATTGATTTTCACCTCTTTCAATGCAATCTACTCAATTTGTTGGTCAAATATGGAGATTTATAAGTAGGCCTATTCCTAAGCAGTCTTTCCTTATCCTTCGCATTATATGAGTTTTCTGTTATCCGATTTAGGCCAGGTACTGTTTAGCTCCTGTATATATCACTTATTACAAATTTTGAAGGGATTTAAAATCTCTGGCGATACCTTAGCTTTACTCACTTGAGTTTCTTGGCCTCGAGCTCGTCCTTGAGTCGCGCCCTCTCCTCCCCCATCCGCTGCTCCAGGGCCACAAAGTTGGCCTGCATGGTCTTCATCTGGCCACGGGTCTCTTCCAGAGTGTCCAACGTTGCCTTGCCCTTGCGTGCCATGTCCTCCGACAGCAGAGTTATGGCCTGCGTGCGCGCCGAGATCACGCTGTCCTTCTCCCGCAAGTTTTCCTGGATAACAAAATTTGTATAACCTACTATGGTCCGAAAATCACCTCTGCGGGCGGCCTCCCAGTTGATGGACATACACTTTCCCAATCATTTCGACTGGTAGTCTTTTCATGGTAGGAATAACTATTTGATAGCTGACCCGACTAATAAGTGGTATGGATATTCCATGGAAGCAGTGCACTTAACTAAATTGTTTCTGTACAGGAGTAGGAAGATGTAACAATTGGAAATACAAATGGGAATGACGCAAGACCAGTCATGTGGCTGCAGAGCGGAGTATCTTACTATGGATATACCATGGTCAACGGGTGCCCACTAAGTGCTTTCCCTGAATGTTTGATCAGTCTGCATTATGCAAGTGAAGCTGGAACAGCTTAGGGAACTGGTCAGAAATGTTACTGTTGAGTTTTTTTACATAAAAAACCATACAATATATATATAACAAATATATTTTAACAAACAATAGTGGCAAATGTACAGTATAACCTTAGCAAATTATAATTATGAGGTACATATATATTGACTTACTCCTTAGGACCATTGAGCCAGAGTTTTTATGAACTCTTATTTACAAAAGTCTGATTCATAATAGTGGGAATCTAAAATTTAAACTCTAATTTTAAATCATAATTAACCATATTAAGCAGATATATTATATAAGATAAGCGTCTGACCACGGGTACCAGAAGTCATGGTCAGGCGCTTGAATAAATTCAACAAACCTAGATAAAGAGAAACATTTTTATATAAAGCACCAAAACGTCAGGATTACTTTGGCATGTTTTGTAGGCCTATTCCTTTTTCTGTGTCCGTGTAAATGTCCGTGTGTTTTTTTGTTGTTTTAAAATTTGACAAGGCTCAAGAACTCGCCCCTTCTCTACAAAACATTGTCATAAACCTAAAGGTGGGTAGTGCCCAATTACAACATTTGAAATATTTATTACCCCACATAAGAACATGTCTTTAATGAAAGTATTTACCTGTAAATCCAAAATTTTCATCTCCAGATCTGCTATTTTCTGCTTTACTTCAGGAGGTATGTCTGGCTCTGGTGGTGACACCTATAACAAAAATCATTTATCTGATCGTCAAAACTAACCTAACATATAGATTATAATTTTTATGTTACTGTGGAGAAGATTACCGATGGGAAAAGAGACTTGCCAGAAGGCCTCCCCGCTTGAAATACTTTGAAGCTTGAAGGTGGATCTATACATAGCCTGTCATGTCCGTGTCTCTGCTGTGTTCTTACTGTGCAATTTTGGCAACCAATAACCGGTCCCTACAGTGCCCCTGCCATGCTACTGCCAATGCTCTGGTTTTGAGCACACCACCAAATCAGATAGTAACTCAAATAAATATGGTGGTGGTAGATGTAGTCATCGCAAACGATGCTTAAGTAGTTTTACACAAAAAATACCATTTATCTACATCTCTTATATTTATTTTTATACCATTTTTTACATTATTATACTGTATTTATATATGTATCATAGCCTTTGTGAGAAGGTTATATAGTGTAGGATACTCCTGAAACAATATCATTAGTTCTTCGTCCATGTCATATTACGATAACCTGCAAAGGGCAAGAGGAACAAACAGCAAAATGGGATCTAAAGCTACACATAATGACTTTGGACGTTTCCGTACCAAACCGAATATTTCAGAATGGTGAACGGCAGACAAAACAACCGATGAGGTGCCGACTGGGCGCTGCCTCAATGCCCAAGGGGTCTTTACAACACGCTTTTTGCCGCTGCTATGCCACTGTTGTGAGCCAGTTGCCTGTCACGAATTGCCCTCAAGAGCGATCAGATGAATACGGAAGAGGCATGGCAGGGGCACGGTAAGGGCACAGCAGGCTGTGTGAAAACTGGGAACATGCCGTCCTATGAAAATTAAATGTGTAATCCAGAATAGTCCAACTAAAACGGCATGGCAGGTTATGAGTAAATCCACCTTGATATTGCATTTTTCTCAACCTAAAGTGTAGCAAACAGATGCTGTGAGATTAACTAAAATTCCAAAATAATGAGTTTCCAAGAGTATTAAAGTTGTTAATAGTCATCTTCACCTTTGGGCTGGTAGCCCACTTCATTGTTGCGCAGTCGGCAATGTTAACCATACGGATTTTAAGCAAAACATGGTATTTTATTCACCTGTTTCGGATTCGGCCGTTTTTCAGCCGATTTTCTTTAAACTTGGTAAGTGTTTAGTTGAATAGTTATATTAGACCTCACATACCTCAAAATTTTGAAAATTTAACAAATATTACTCTCTGTGAAGTTGCAAAGTAAATCGATTTTCCTTAGTAATATTTGTTAAATTTTCAAAATTTTAGGTATGAGGAGCCTAGTATAACTATTCAACTAAACACTTACCAAGTTTAAAGAAAATTGGTTGAAAAATGGCGTCCAAAACAGGGGAATAAAATACCATGTTTTGCATTAAAAGCCGTATGGTTAACACTGCCGACTGTGTAACAATGAGCTACCAGCCCAAAGGTGAAGATGACTCTTAGGTCCCTACTACAAATAGTTCTCTTATAAGGAATTGTTCTCTTATAAAGGATTAGGTTATATGCAAATTTATTTGGACGTAGGATCAACCATATTAAAACCATTAAATTTAAACCAAATAATTAGCTCAACATTTAATTATATTTTTCAAACTTTCACCGTTTTATCCACATTGGTGATAACAAAAACAAAGGTGTGGGCAGGGACAAAAAAAAAAATCATCTTATGAGTTCTAAAATTTCTATTCAACTTATCTAACAATATTAATTTATTTTAAAACTTTAGGGTAATTTTCTATTTTATGCCTAACACAAAAGATATAACTTTGAAGGAGTGTTGCTTGAAGTCGCTAGTAACGATGCTGTCAATTTACCTCCTCCACATGTTGAACCTTGGGTGAAGAGTAGTTAGTGTGCATCTGTTGAATGGTCTTGTCCTGGTCCTCAAGCTGAACACGGATATGTTCCACTATCTCACTCACTCGGCCCAGGTCCTCTTGGCCCTTCTTGCTCTCAAACCTCGCTCTGAAAACAATATCAAACATAAATTTTAAATTTATATCTCAACTTTAAAATAAATACAATTTTATTAAGGTGAGGTCGTTAACATTCAAGGAATGCATCCTTTAGACGATTCCTTGAATAAGAAAGCCTCACCTAAATACAATTTATTTATTGGAAAGTTTAGATATTAATTTAAAATTTATGAAATACTCCAATAAGAAGAGCTGCAGAAATTAATAATATCAAACACATGTTAAATATATAGCCTAAGGTACAAGACCTACCTTTTTTCAAATATAAAAAATGCAGCTAAATGAAAGAACTAATTTTATTCAATTTAAAAGCGTAAAAAAGACAAACTACCGCAAACTAACCTATCCTCTTCAAGTTTCTTTTTGAGCAAATTACTCTTTTCTTTGAGAGCGCTTGATGAATTAGTTCCGCTCCGCTTTGCCGGCGTGTTTGAACCTCCATCATCAGCTTTTTTCTCTCCTGGTTTTGCCGTTCGACGTGATGCCTTTTCTCTAGCTTTAATTCTTGATAATGTACTTACAATTTGCTGAAAATAAGAATTCAAGTTATAAAAGGTATTTTTTAATTTCCTTCACAAATTAACCTGAAAATAGGCCTACAGTGGAATCCCACAACTTTGTATGCACTACGTGATTTGTTGTTGGTTGTTACTGGTGGATAAAGAGAACCTTATCGAAACAGCTTGGCTTGTCCATTTCCATGCCCTTTTGGATGACATCAACCCCCTACTCTCTAGAACATGAATGTATCATGAGGGAAGGGAAATTGTCATCGTGGACAGCCTAAAGACTTACCACATGTTATGATAACTTCATTTGCTGTACCTAATATCAACTTCGCAACTGGTGTTTACAATCCAAGTTTCAAAATTACCTTGGGGGACCGCGTGACTTATCAATAGTTAGTTGTGGCATTTTTTTGTGGGCTCTATAAGACGCGCGACCTTGTTTGCGAAGAGGCGGGAGGGAGGGGGCGGGGAGAGGTAGTCTTATCGCTTCCAGACAGATAACAGATAACAACCATAGCTAAAATACTCCTCTTTACTAATTTTGTTGTCCTGACCAGGTAACCTGACCCATCGAATTAAAAAATTGTGGTGTGGTCGAGCTAATTGAAAAGTACCAAATATTTCATCCGATGCGATATATCGATATTTCATTCGATGTGGCCTATCGATATTCTATCCGATGCGATATATCGATCGTATCGATCGATATTTTCATTCAATAGAAATGTAGGCACTATATAAAACTCTACCCAGCCCCAGTAGCCGGATTTTATTTATTGTTGTCAGCAGTCTATTGTAAGAGAGGTTATGTTTTAGTAGACATGTTAAAGATTCAAGATTCAAGATTCAAGATTCTTTATTTGGTCATTAAACATGAAACAGTAATAGACCACGTCAAGTACAATCACGTGTTAAACAAAATTAACTTTTTTTTTTTTTTTTTTTTTTTTTTTTGAGGGAGAGGCAGGGAAAATGCATTACGCACACAGGTGGCCAGCCTGTAGTGTGGGACTCCCCTAAAAAACGGGTTTACCCACTAAAAAACCTCCTCTACTCTTTAGGATTCTAACCTGGAATTGTTTATCACATTACGTCAGGCTAGGCCTAAATTTGGCTTACGCCCATGGGGCTCGCTCCTTATCCAGCTGTTCGGTCAAGGGATCTGGGCCACTTCGTGGTCCAAATCGGTTTTCTTTTCCAGGAGGATACCCCGGACGAACTGTGACAAACAATCCCAGTTGCCCTCATCCTCCATAATCTTTTGGCAGACCGTGTCCACCGAAAAAACACCGAGTTTTCTTGTGGCCTCCAGGCGGGGCCTTTCCCAACAGCGGAAGAAGGTGTGCTCCACGTCATCGGGAACGCCCAGGCAGTAGATGCAATCCGGTGAACCAGTCTTGCCCATCCGGTTCAGGTACGACTTGAAGTAGCCGTGACCTGTCAGGAACTGCGTGAGGTAGTAGTCCACCTCGCCATGCCGCCTTTCCACCCATGGTTGGACCTGCTCGATGAGTCGCGCAGTCCATCGTCCTCGGGTGTCGTGCTCCCAGCTGTGTTGCCACTGCTGGAAGGTTCGGGAGCGCTCTTCGGTTCTTGCCGTGTCCTTGCCGATCTCGCCTTGTCTCTGGTAAATCGCTTTCCTCTCCCCTGCCAAGAGCTTGACCGGGATGACTCCGGCGACCACCAGGACGGCAGGCTCGGACACTGTCCGGTAGGCGGAACACACCCGGAGCGCAGCTTGACGCTGAACCCGGGCAAGTCTCAACCTGTAGCACTCCTTCTCTAGAGCGCCTGCCCACACCTCTGCCCCGTAAAGGAGCACAGACTGGACCGCGGACATCAACAGACGTCTTCTGCTGGATCGGGGACCCCCGACATTGGCCATCAGCCTACTAAGGTAAGTGACTACCTTAGCGGCCTTGTCCGCCGTACGAAAGATCTGATCCCTCCAGCTTAACTTGGTGTCCACCATAACCCCGAGGTATTTGGCGGCACGAGTTGATGTGACCACCTCCCTTCCCACTCGGAGTGGGACGACGGTGTCGATCCTCTTCTTCGTGAGGATCACAATCTCCGTCTTACTGAGAGCAAGCGAGAGACCGTGATCGGACATCCAGTTGTTGACCACCCGCATAACTCGGTTCAACTTCAGTTGGGCCAGCTCAACGTTGCGTGCAGCAATGAGAGCTGCAACGTCATCGGCGTACCCAACCAAAGTGGTTTCCTCAGGCATCTCGGACCTCAGGAGGCTGTCATAGGCAACGTTCCAGAGATCCGGGCCGAGTATTGAACCTTGTGCGGCACCAGAAGTGACTTCCATCGTCCGCGTTCCGTCCCTCGTGTCATAAATCAGGCTTCGAGAGCGTAGATAATCCTCGATGAGCCGCAACAGATATGCAGGAATACGAAAGGTGTTGCGAAGCGCATCCAACATATCGACCCACCTTGCCGAGTTGAAGGCATTCTTGACATCAAGCGTAACAAGAAGCACTACTCGGCGGGAGAAATGGTTGTGGCTCTCGGCTCTCTCCACAGCTCTCTGAACTTCGGTGACAGCGTCGATCGTTGACCGTCCCTTTCTGAAGCCGTACTGACGGGGGCATAAGTCCCCGGCAGCTTCCACGGCAGAAGTCAGGCGGGAACGGATCAGCTTCTCGAACAGCTTCCCAGCCGTGTCCAACATGCAGAGAGGCCTGTGGGACGACGGCAGCTCCCACAAAAACAAAATTAACTTAGGCTAGAATAAGTTAACAATAATAAAAGATAACAGTAAAAAAGATTTAAAGTGTGACAATAATAATACTAATGTGACATGTTTACACATATAAAATTATGACCAACAGATTTACATGATTTACAAATAAAAACACTACGAGCTAATCACAGCCTAGTTAGGTAAAAACAAGGTGAAAATCATTTAAAGGCACTTCATAAAATTCGTTGACATGATAAAAAGGCCTACAAACTAAACATTTATGCAAACAGAGTTTGAATTTACTTATGGACATAAAATGGACACATAAAGGTAGCCTATTAAACATTTTCAGACCGACACTATCAAGCCAGTTTTGTGACAGACTTAGTCTACGAAAGGGTAAGTCAAGCTGCCATTTATGCCTAGTATCATGATTGTGACCATCACTTCTGTGCTTCAAAACATTAAGCTTAACTTTAACTTTACATAGACAAATGAATATATAAACATTAACAACTGTCAAAATTCCCTCAGCAATGAAAAGTGGTCTACAGTGAGCATTAAAACTAGATTTCGTTAATATTCTGATGGCCTTCTTCTGTAACTTTAAGACATTAACAATGTGAGGACTGTTCCCCCAGACACTAATGCCATACAATACAACACTATGAAAAAAGGCAAAATAGGCATTTTAAGAAAGTTTTTTGGCAGCACATTGCGCAACTGTCTCAACAAAAAAATTACTCTGCTTAGCCTACTACAAACAATTTGAATATGAGGATTCCAGTTAAGAGATGGATCGAGCACTATACCTAAGAGTTTTACATTTGTGTTGTCATCAAGTTCTAAACTGAGTGGGTTTTTGCTTAAAGTAAATAATATCTTTTGTGTTTTTCCTTCGTTTAGTGACAAACCATTAGCTCTGAACCAAATGTTACTCTCAGTCATAGCATTGGACATTGTCAAACTGAGTTCATCAAAATTACTGTTAGGGCTACTACTATACAAGGTTGTATCATCTGCAAAAATAATGGAGTTACAACTTAAACTATAAGGTAAGTCATTTATTAAGACTAAAAATAATAGGGGGCCCAGCACCGATCCCTGCGGCACACCACTACTTACCGACGCAACCTCAGAAAACGAGTTGTTAAAAAAAAACACTTTGTTTACGGTTTGTAATGTACGATTCAAAAAACTGAAGCTCCACACCACTAATTCCATAAAATTTCAACTTTGAAACAAGGATCTCGTGGGGAACACAGTCGAAGGCCTTGGAAAGATCACACATTGTGGCCAAAGTGCTCGAGTGACCCTCAAAGCTGTTAAGTACAGATCTAACAAGGCCCTCGACTGCGTCCACAGTTGACTTCCCTGGCCTAAATCCAAATTGGAATTCAGAAAAAAGTGAATTTGATTAAAAAAATTCACATACCTGGTGTTTCACAGCTTTCTCTAATATTTTTGAGATAATTGGTACCACCGAGATGGGCCTGTAGCTGCTTGGGGATGATTTGTCACCCTTCTTATAGATTGGGACCACTTTTGACAGTTTGAATGACTCTGGGAACACCCAAGTTTGTAAACACTGGTTAATACAGGCTGTTAATACAGGCTGTAAGAGGAAGCAACACTGTAGGCAAAACTCTTTTTGCAAACTCAGAACTGATATCAAAGATATCTTTGCTTTTACTACTTTTCACATCACGCACAAAATCAGCAACCTGCTCACATGACACCGGCTTCCAGTGGAATACAGCTGACTTCCCTTGGTTGTTGGAGAGAAGATCCATGGCAGTTGTCAGGGATTGTCCCACCTGGGTTGTGATCTCAGCAACAGAGGTGATGAAGTAGGAGTTGAAGTTCTCGGCAGTGAGTGTGATGTCATCTTTTGGCACCGTAGAAATCATCCTCGAGGCATTTGTAATTTCCCAGGCCTTCTTTGTTAGAAGCAGTGTTTATAAGGTGGCCATTAGCTTCTATTTTTGCTAAATGAAGAGCTCGTTTATATTTAGCTCTAGCCTCAGAATATCTTGCTTTACTTTCTTCTACAAATATGTTATATTTTAAGGACCACTGTAGTTTATCATGTAGGCTTTCCACATTTCTTTTCATTTTTAAATGTTCGTCTGTGAACCATTTCCTGTTGATGTATCTTGATTTCTTCTTCTTGTTCACAATTTTAACCGGGAAACACAAGCTCATGCCCTTAATAAATATGTCCATAAACTTGTCAAAGGCACATGTAGGCCTACCATTAGACAAAAGTACCGTATCCCAGTTTATATTCAGCAAGAAATTTAAGAACTTGTTTATATTATTTTCATTAAAACAACGAATCCGCATTTGATCCGGGGCTTTTTTGTCTAGAACCACCTGGGAAATTGACAAGTTCACAGTTAGGGCCAAATGGTCCGATACTGGTTCCGCTACTTCCACATGTAAAGTTCCTCTGGGCAGATTAGTAATAATATTGTCCAAACAAGCCAACCCTCTGGTAGGTTTATAATTGGCACAATGACAGTCCACGCTTCGAAGGGTGTTTTGTAGATCCCGTGTAGCCACATCGTTGACATTTAATATAGGCCTATTAATGTTAATGTCACCACAGATAATAATAGCATACCTTGGTGTGCTCAAAAACAGAATAAGTTGTTCTAATGAGTTGAGGAACAAATCCAAATCGCTACCAGGAATGCGGTAAATAGACACCAACCTAACTGTATAGCTCCCAAGATTGACTGTTGCAGCCACAACTTCACAAGTGCCTTAAAAGCTTTCCACTCGGTCAAGCTTGGTTTGATAAAGGAGGCCATTCGTTTTCAGATATAATTTGATTAGTTTTTAGTGCCAAATCATTAAAAAGTCTTTTAAAGTCACTAATAATTTGTGAAAGTGACTGAGCCTCATCTTTTTTTTTGTAATTGAACTTAAACTTCATTATCACTAAGTATAATAACATTTTTGTAATAATATAAATTTAAGGTGAATCCTGAAAGAACTTCTCGCTATGGAATACCGAAAAGGAAAGCATTTTTAATTTTTGATTGTTTATACAATTTAGCATTATGTTACTGATTTGGTAAAACCTTATTACTTTTCTAAATGTTAAATTTATTTGTTAAATATTTACAACTTATTTGGTAGCCTATCATAAACAAATTATTTGCAAAAATGTAGGATTTATAAAATTGTAAATTTAAACCTTTTTTCCTCAATCTGTAGTACGTATTTCATAAGAGAGGAGGGGGGGGTCACAAATTAAGATTTTACTGATTCCGACTCACGACGAGTACTAGGCCTAGCTAACTTAGGTGTCCTCCTTTTCATCCCAAAGAATATGGTAACCCTAAACTTGTAGGTTTTTTATCACTTGTAGATTAAGCTTAACGGCAATCCCTATTCAGTGTGTGTAGGCCTAGATCTTATGAAATAACTTGAGTAAGTTCTTACCTCAGCTTTGAGTTTGTTTGCTTTTTGTTGTTCGATTCTATCCTTCAGAGCTTCTATTTCAGACAAACTTAAATTAACACCTGTTCCAGGTGGTTGATCAGTTGCATGGATATGTGGCTCACTGTCTTGAGAAACATCCTCCATGATAAATGAGTTTTGCAAATTACTTAAGGATTGTCAAGAACATTACAATGTAGGTTACTGTTTGATATAACAATATGGAACTATCACCATTACAATAATCAACAAAATATCTTCTGAAAAGGACTCATCATGTCCATTAATGTGCAACGTTGCTTCTGTATCACAATCAAAGCTCAGTACAACATTAAGTCTGTAAAAAATAATAATGTATCCTAGGACTAATTAACGATTGTAAACAGAAGGTCCACTGTGCGAATATACACTGCTGTATACACTTTACAACTTTACGTCTATAGTAAAAGAAAACTTTTAAGTAGATTAAAGACAATTATTAATGATTTTTACCTAACTTAACCAATCGGCATACGTCATTAAATTTGTCAATAAACGATAAGAAAATAAAAGGCTTTACGTCAGAGGCAGAGGCACTGCTTAGTTAGGTTAGGAACAGCGTTGCCAATCACTTTTCATCAAATTACCCTCGGTCCTTGCCAAAATTACCCTCAAATACCCTCAAAAGTGCCAAAATACCAGAAAATCACTAAATTTACCCACCATCTAAAGTTGTTAGCACACAGGGGTGATTAATATAAGTGTATAAGCTGTTAAATTGGTATTAGCTTTCAAGTAATATTAATCACTCCTGTATTAAATCTACTTCGGATTTTAACCTATTCCCGAAAATTCACATATTTGAGTCAAACTTGACAATTTCAGTAAAAATTATCCTTTTATTAGCAAAAACGATTACCCTCGAAAATACCCTCGAGGGTCCAAAATACCCTCAAAAAGGGTAATTACCCTCGAATTGGCAACGCTGGTTAGGAAAAGTAATTAAATGTCACAATGTCAGCTGAGGAGCAGTGTAGAGAAGGGAGGAGTTCACTTTGGAAGCGTGTGATTGGCTGAAATCAGAAAGGAAGTTGTTGTCAGCCTGTCAGTCTCACTCACAACAGTTAGTAGTATTTAGTGTAAGCATTCGCCAGCCAGTACAATAGAGTATTTAATATTTACCGGTACTATATAAAACATTAATGATATGGCAATAGACTTTTAAACCATGATATACAGTGCAAGGAAAAATTATTGTTTTTCTCAAGATTTTTTTCAAAATTCGCGGCTATATTATATACAGGGCCGGTCCGAGGGCCATGCATCTATATCTTCTATTTATATATATATTATTAATAGGCAAGCATGTTTTGTTTCCTCCTTTTTTCTCAGCTCGTGTGCATCGTAGGAGAAATCTGAGCATACCGTTAGAAAGGTATAGTCCTGTAGATGAGCAGAATCCTATTATAATTCACATCGGCCATCAGGGCTTCGCCCTACAGGCTCCCAAAGTTTCAATGTTAATCTTATGGGAGAAGGCTATTTGATTGAATCATTAGACAGCTGTTGTATTAACAAATGCTAGCATATCAGGAAGAACACATGTTTCAGTTATGAAGCATTCTAAGCTCAAAATTAACTGGATTTTTGGTCGAATTTCGGCCAGTAGGCGGTCCCTAGTACATATTTAATACGCTAAGGTTTTTTTTGTGTTGAGAACTCCTCCTACAATTTTTAACCGATATTCAAGTTTTTGGTGTAGTTGGATAGGGCTTGGTCTGTAGTTGTTTCCGCCAAAAAGTGATGAAAATCGGACATAAAAAAAAGGCACTACACACAAATTAAATTTGATATTTTCCCATTAGAATATCATTGGGTTTGGGTTGAACATTTTAAACATCTGTTAATGTGCAGCTGTGAATACGGATAGTTTTTTGTGATAAATTATATTTACAATATTGGATTGGTCGGATGTCATTTATTTTAAACTAAATGTTACTTTTGTGTTGTATAAAAAAATTGCTCGATTTAGAGCAACAAGAAGACTACCGGTAACTTTGTACTTATTTTAATACGCTAAGGGATTTTTGTGTTGAGAACTCCTCCTACAATTCTCAACCGATTTTCAAGTTTTTTGTGTTGTTGGATATGGCTTGGTCTGTAGTTGTTTCCGCCAAAAATTGATTAAAATGGACTTAAAATAAGGGCGCTATTCACAAATTAAATTTGAAATTTTCCCATTACAATAACATAACATTGAGATTGGTTTTAGCATTTTAAACATATGTTAGCTTTGCTGTAGGTTTTGGTGATCACTGATATTCACTATATTGGATTGGTCAGATGACATTGATTTTAGAACTAAATGTAACTTTTGAATTGTATCAAAATAATTTGCTCAATGTTGAGCACTAGTAGATATAAACAATTAAATCTTTTGTAATATGTTGTAATAGATATAAAACAATTTTTTGTTTGTAACTATGGGGTCATGTGATCTTTCCAGCCGCATGGGTCGCCGGCTGGGAGGGGCGCCGTGCTTAAATGATATAAAATGCATTTCAATTGCTTAGACAATATTATGAAAAGGAACATTGTATAATATTAAAACTAAATTACAATAAAAAACAAAAAATTTTATGAAGGGGTCGGGGCAACGTTTTGAATGAGTCGACCAGCCACCGTCCAATATCTACTCTTCGCAATACACAATATAATAATCCACCCAGCCCCAAGCATAAGGAGCGTAACTAAATAGTCTAAATAACTCTAATTAAGTTCCACGGATTATAAATAGTGCCTTCTTCTTTATCTTTTACCAAACATAATATTTTATTTACCCTTTTTATTAAAAAAACATACAAACATGCCATCAAACCTCCCACGATAAAATATTTCTTTAATAAGAATAAGATTTACAATTAATATAACCAAATAATTAGAAAAGCCAAAATGTAATATTAATTTTTACTTAGACATGTAGTTTTCCATACATATCGGCGTGCTGCATGGCAAACTTGTTTAATCCTTGATTGATCCATACCTTTGAACCACAAATGGAACTGAAAGAGAGGGTTGCTATGACAACGAATCAACTTCAAGACTGCAAGATGCTCAAACAGTCAGACCAGATCAAGTAAGTTTAAGATCTGTAATCTGTTATAGTAAATTAATTAAAAACTTTTCTTTTAGGCATAAATTATTATTACCCATTGCTTTAAAATTTATCATAAATAAAAAATCTCAATGTTTATTTTTTATTTTTCAAATTTTGAATTTGTGGTGCATTAATGAGCGTTAACTTTATACTGTATTAATATAAATTTAGTTATTGCCAAAAATAGGAAAATTATTAACAGGAAAAATTTTAGTATATATATATGTATATATATATATATATATATATATATATATATATATATATATATATATATATATATATATATATACTTCAATTCCACGGCCATTACATAAGATACCTTCTCCCCTAAATCATTTTAATGTGAATGTTTCTAACTAATGAATGTGTGTAGTGCTAGTGCAGCTACATTAACAAAGTGTCACACTTAAAAGATTTTGTCGATTTAAGAATACTGAAGGTACCAGTTCAGCGCAATGCTGTGCTAAGATTGGGTTAACTCAGTGGTTGGATTTATTCTATCCTGTTTTTAGTATAGGTGTTCTTGATACTATACTAGGAATACGCTCCGATGTCCGTCCCGTACAAGAATTTTTTACTCACTTTTTGAGTTATTAGGTGACGCTTTTTTTTAGGGAGAGGTAAGAAAAATGCATTACGCACACAGGTGGCAAGCCTGTAGTGTGGGACTCCCCTAAAAACGGGTTTACCCACTAAAAAACCTCGCCTCTACTCTTTAGGATTCTAACCTGGAGTTGTTTATCACATTACGTAGGGGTAGGCCTAAATTTGGCTTATGCCCGTGGGGCTCACTCCTTATCCAGCCACTCGATCAAGGGATGTGGGCCACTTCGCGGTCCAGATCATGTTTCTTTTCCAGGAGGATGCCCCGCACGAACACTGTGATAAACAATCCCAGTTGCCCTCATCCTCCAAGATCTTTTGGCAGACCGAGTCCACCGAAAATGCACCAAAAATTTGTGTGGCCTTCAGGCGGGACCCTTCCCAACGGGGGCAGCAGAAGAATGTGTGTTCCGCATCGTCGGGAACGCCCGAGCAATAAATAAAGAATTGGTAGCCGTTCCACCCATGGTTGGACGTGCTTGATAAGTCGCGCAGTCCATCGTCCTCGGGTGTCGTGCTCCCAGCTGTGTTGCCACTGCTGGAAGGTTCGGGAGCGGTCTGCTGTTCTTGCCGTGTCCTTGCCAATCTCGACTTGTCTCTGATAAATTGCCTTCCTCTCTCCTGCCAAGAGCTTGACAGGGATAACTCCGGCGACCACCAGGACGGCAGGCTCGGACACTGTCCGGTAGGCGGAACACACCCCGAGGGCCGCTCAACGTTGAACCCGAGCGAGTCGCAATCTGTACTACTCTTTATCGAGAGCGTCTGCCCACACCTCTGCTTCATAAAGAAGCACGAACTGAACCGCGGACATCAACAGACGTCTTCTGCTGGATCGTGGAACCCCGACATTGGCCATCAGCCTACTAAGGTAAGTGACTACCTTAGCGGCCTTGTCCGCCGTACGGAATATCTGATCCCTCCAGCTTAACTTGGTGTCCACCATAATCCCGAAGTACTTAGCAGCACGAATTGATTGGACCACCTCCCTTCCCACTCGGAACAGAATGACGGTGTCTATCCTCTTCTTCGTAAGGATCACAATCTCCGTCTTACGGAGAGCAAGCGAGAGACCGTGATCGGACATCCATGTGTTGACCACACGCATGACTCGGTTCAACTTTAGTTGGGCCAGCTAAACGTTGCGTGCGACAATGAGAGCTGCGAAATCATTGGCGTACCCAACCAAAGTGGTTTATGGGTTTCCTCAGGCATCTCCGACCTCAGGAGGCTGTCATAGGCAACATTCCAGAGATCCTGGCCGAGTATTGAATCTTGCGCGGCAACAGAAGTAACTTCCATCGTCCACGTTCCGTCCCTTGTGTCGTAAATAAGGCTTTGAGAGCGGAGATAATTCGCAACAGATATGCAGGAACGCGAAAGGTGTTGCGAAGCGCATCCAACATATCGACCCACCTCGCCGAGTTAAAGGCATTCTTGACATAAGCGTAACAAGAAGCACTACTCAGCGAGAGAAATGGTTGTGGCTCTCGACTCTCTTCACAGTTCTCCATGGACTTCGGTGATAGCGTCAATCGTTGACCGTCCCTTTCTAAAGCCATACTGACGGGGGCATGAGTCCCCGGCAGCTTCCGGAGCTTCCACGGCAGAGGTCAGGCGGGAACGGATCAGCTTCTCGCACAGCTTCCCAGCTGTGTCCAACGTGTAGAAAGGCCTGTGGGACGACGACAGCTCGGGATCACCTTTGCCCTTGCTGATCAGTACAAGTCTTGCGGTTTTCATAGGGAGCCGGAAACACCCCTTCTACCAAACAGGCGTTGTACATTCTCAACAACAAGTCAGCATTAATTGAAAATACTTTCTTTAAAGCCTCGCTGGGAATCCCGTCCGGGTCAGGAGCCTTGTTGCTCTTTAGGGAGAGAACGGAGTTTTCCATCTCCTCGAATGTGAAGAGTGGAACGTCATCCAACCGTCCGAAGTCAACCGGCGTACATCCTAGGCCTAGCCTACAAATAAATACATACAAAGAATGATTTTAGCTAAGACCTCAAAACAAGCAAGTAACTTAATAATAATTATGCTTACAATATTAAAGGTAAATAGATTGTAGAGCGAAAAAAAAAAACAATACAATTTAAAATCCATGATTAATTAATCAAAATTAATAAAAATCAAGTAATGTAAGTATTGTAGAATTACGCTTACTTAACACTTAATGCATATTTTGTTACCTGAGACATAGGCTACAATGGCACAACACATTCAAATTAGTTGTTCAATTTAAATCTTTCTCCCAAATAGATATTAGTTGTATCCCATAAATTATAGTCAATCGCATAATTCCGTACGACATCAATTCATTCCACATCAACATGCCTATCTTTTGGTATAATTTATAACTTCAACAAGTAAACATGTTGATCTATTTAATTTAACAAACAGGTCTGTCAAAATATCAATTAAATTTTATTTAAAAACGTAACATAACGGCGAGCAAATATAAACAAGAAAAGGTTATGTTATGTTGTTTTCAGCATACAGCGACAACTCAGCTGCGATGGGGGAAAATAAACTGATCATAGCAACTACATTAGTCAAACCATGTAGCCTAAACAACTAAAGTTCTGTCAAAAATTCCGGAAAATAAGCTTTTTTAATACTTGAAAATAATTGCTCGATTATAGTTTATTACCTAGTTTAAAATACTTAAAATCTAACCTGAGAATTTCATTGAAATCAAATTAGTAATAAAAAAGCCTTTTGGGGGTCAAAAATTCGCCTAAGAGAAATTTAAAGTCGATCTAAAAGAATTTTTATACTCTATGTTCCATATAGTAAAAAATTCAACTATATGTTCTTGAACAACAGCTGATTACGTTTGCAATTTAATAAAAATGCCCTTGCTGTGCTTGTCAATGTTAATAAAATGGGGAAACAATTAACTTTAAGCGCTTGCAGGACCTTTCTGTTTAGATAGATTTACAGTACCATTTTACTTTAGAAACAACTTCACGCCAAGCTTTATCCAATGTCACAAAAATCATTAAAATTCGATGCAATCAATGTATCTAGAATAAACCGAGGTAGGTAACACCAACAGCTAATTGAAGCTGTTTGAAGCGGGTCCTGCACATTTGACGTCATGTTGTTTCTCTTGACTCATGAGTGGTTTGCTTGGAATATTTTAAGTGCTGCACCTTTGACGTCATCCATTTTTTAATTGTTTTTGTTTATGTCACCTACCTTCTTCTCATTCTATATTTCTTGATTTGATGTAAACTGTTGATGGAGTTCCTTGTTTTAAATCACATGTTATAAATATCTATAGATCAAGGAATCTAAAATATATAAAAAGATAAATATATAAAAATATATATAGTTCTAGCTTCCTTGCCATAAATGATACATTCTACAGTAGAGTTGTCAAGATCATAACAAACATTTATACAAACTTAGGGTCATTCTGATTCTACATGCGCATCTGAAAAAACGGTGGCATTTTTTAAATGTCAATCTTCTATCATAGTAGGCATCATAAAATTGCGACGCTGAATTTACAACTGTGTTGCCGAATTATGTTGACTTAAGAAGCATCTTGTTGGCATCTGTTATTAACCACTGTGAACATCAAAAATCAAAACGAAACAAAACCATCAACATCGTAGGCCTACAGTAGATAAAAGTAATGGAAATCAGTTTACCAACTGTTTCAATGTGGAAGCTCACAATTTTGTTGCGCTTTAGTATCAATAGTTTCACCCAACAATGAATGTTAAATGTGAGCTTCTGACAAGCAGTTGATTATTGGCATAAAAATAACGTCTTACACAGTATTTTTGTGATCTCAATAGAATAATCCTTACATCTGTAATAAACTTAGAACATTTTCCAGATTTGATCAAGACTGGGATGTGCCCCGTCCGACGCCTCTCTCAACTCTGATCGAGGCTCATCTCGAGTTTAAAAATTGCCAGGACAAACTTAAAAACCAGATAAATGAATCAGACAGTGTTCGTCAAGAAATCAATGAAAAATGGAGAGAGCTGAACAATAAAAAACAGATGTTGAAAACTTTACATTTAGAATTTGATAAACTTGTAAGGTCCTAACAATACATACATATTTAAATAGATCAGATCAGAATATTATGGTATCTGTACCTGTAGCCGAGATACACCTTTCGAGCAGAACTAAAAAATAAATATTTATGAATGTGTTTTTGGTATGATTGCCAATCCATCTAATGTACTGCTACCCAGCTCTTAATTTCTGTTGTACAGTAGTACCTCTATTGTTGATGTAAAATACGGTACCTCTATTGTTGACTTCAATTTGTTACTATCAATAGGAATAGAAATAGTTTGTACAATAGAGTTCCTTTAATCCAAACCCCACTAATACGAAAATCAGCTTAATCCAAACACTTCCTGTTGGGAAAATACCAAGTTTTTCCTTTACTTAAAAACTTTGCTAGTTAACTTAAGTAGACAAAATTAAGAAAACATGGCCTTTTTTGTGTAAAAGCAATATTATTGATTCTTAAACAAAATGTTTATTTTGGATCACATTAGATAATAACTACAGTCGCGGCCACGAAAACAAGCGGGTGAATGATTTTGCAACATTGTCAAATTTCCAGTGGTTTTTAATTTAATAATATGTTTTTTATCTGTTTTATTAGATGATGCTTGTTTTGATAATTTTAAATTTTTGCAGAATGCACATTCAACATATACGGTCAAGGCAACGCTGAATGATCAGTGTTGCCAGTTTATGCATCAACATACGCAATTTTTTATAATCTCTTTCGTCTTTTGGTTCAATGTGACAACATCACGTTTTCAGTCACCCGCCTGATTTCGTGGCCGCTACTGTATAGGTTTGTAGGGCAAAATGCCCCTAAAATCAATATGGTGACGTTGTCTCCACAAATAAGCTTCAATTCATCACCTTCTTGCACAATTACTCTTTCAATCACAATTTTTTCTCAAGCTGTGTACGTAGAGTGACATATCACATTTGGATTTTCTAATAAAATATTACCTAATCTTGACAAAACTTTTGATATCAAATCAGCAATTTACCAACAATCTCCCCTCGATTAAAATACAGTAGTCTATTTTGTGGAAAAAGAAAAGTTATTGCACTATTACACTAAAGGACGTTGTAAAAATAGTTTAAACCTTAAACATTTTCATAATCAGTTTGTAACTCAAGTAAATAAAATACATTAGCCCGTTGATACTGTACACTCCTTCACCCTGGACCCCTGTGCTCCAAACACCCAACACTCGCTGTGTCAATAACTATGCCTCCCCATGCCTCGCTCAGGTCTCGTGACCTGTGTTTCCTGTACCCCCGTGCCCTCCTGTGCCCCCGCCCTTCCCCGTGTCCTCATGCCCCCTTACCCTCTGTGCCATCGAAGTCCCTCGTGCTATGATTGTAGTTTGTTTCGTCTGTTTGGTCAATGAAGTAGAATATTGATTGATATATTGTTCGTTTTCGCACACTATCGCTTACATGAAAGTTCCCCGTCTTTATCGAGTAAAGGACGTTTATTGTTTTCCTACGACCTATGTAGGGAAAGAAGCAGATAATGGATAAAACAAAATATTCCTCATACGGAGGATATCCCAGGTTATAGTAGTTTACACAATATAAATCAGTCAAAAATAAACAAACACTCAAAAAACTTATTCAATTCTAACTACTAAATAGCCAATATATAAAGCAGTAACGTAATATGTAATGCTATATAAATAAGCAAACTAAAACTTTGGAAACAATTTCATCAGATTTAAAGTCAATTCAATATTCTGTACCTCAAGGATCAATATTAGGGCCGTTTTTATTTGTATGTTACATAACTGGAATTACCAAATCATGCAATAAGTTTACCCAGAAAAATTTTCCAAAATTTTGTTTATACGCAGATGATATAAGTATTTTAATCAGTGGAGAATCAGGTGATAATTTTAATACCATTTCAACAAATTTAAGGTCACATATTGATAATTACCTAGCGAATGAGAATCTTCTCTTGAATTGTAAAAACAAACATAATGGAATTTCACTTTATCCAAAATAAACAAGATAATTTAAATATGGAAATCTTATACTCTAAAACAAGCTGTTTGTACGGGCAAAGTTTTTTTCGCTCCAAGGATTTTTGATATTTTGATAGAATATGGGGGTTTTGGCCACCGGAAATCGATTGGAGCTGGTCCCATAGCTGGGAAAAATCCGGTTTTCACGCTAGAGCACTTCAAAGATCCCATGTTATCCTTATGGAGATTTTTATATTGAACAAAAATCAGCTGATAACTGTAGATCAAATAAACCAATGTCTTACATCTTTACCCTGTGGTTTAGGAAAATTACCAAAAGCAGCAACCTTTGGTCTGGCAAGTGAGCGAAGCGAACGAGCTCTTCTTAAAAAAGGGAGAGGGCGAATGAGCGGAGCGAACGTTCTTTGTTTGAGAAACAAAAGTAATAATTATACCGAGCATAAGCTCGGTCTCCCTGGTACTTATGAACAAAAACTCCAATCTTCAACAAAATGTAAAGTTTCTCGTTCTAAGTTTGAACTGCAATTTAAATTTGGACACCCATATCAACGGGATTTGCAAGACAAATTACCTCTGGAATATTTGTATTAAAGAGAATAAGATATTACTGCAGTCAGGAAGTTTTGAAAATCATTTATTTTGGATTGGTTCACTCACATTTAAATTATGGTACACATTTGTATGGCTATTAGAACTATTAAAAATGTCAAATTATACAAAGAATACAAGGAAAGTTCATGCAGGCTTCATTTTGTTGAGCTTGACATATTAACTGTTTTTGGGCAGTATATTTATAAAACAATAGGCCTATGTCTGTCAAAAACTGAAAAATCTGAATTAGAACATTAAAATTAAGATTTTAGATCGGCAACTGATGTGCATTCACAAAATATTTATAAGAGCTTCTTTTAAGCACTCTAATTAAAGATCCGATGAGTCCCCAAAAAATAAAGTTGTTTTTCATCTATAAAATCACTTTTCAAAATGGCGGTTTTTTGTTAATATGATCTATTTTAAAAGAATTTATTTATTTTTCACCTGCATTTCTCAATATAATGTTGTGGCACCACCACCGATAATTTTTGGATGGGAAATAGTTCATTTTGACCGGTCGTTAATTTTTGGCCGCCACATTGGATGAAAGTTGTTTTTTTCTAATGTAACAGATAGTGTTGAGACACATCATTTCAAAGTAGATTTTTACGCTGATTACAATGCCGAAATCCGTTTTCGAAAATCTCGGTTCGTTTTAAAGATACACTCAAATTAAAATTCATTCCTATAAATTTCTTATGGACATTTAGAACTTTAAAATTTATTTTGCATTATTATTCTTTTATATCTAGTTCTAATTGAGGAATGCTGTTCATTGTGACCTTAAAATACTCAGTAATATTCCAATTCAAACGAACAAAAACTCTAAAGAAGCCCAATGATCCACAGAGTGATCTGATACCAAAATTAATAGCCTATCTCAATTAGAACAGTATATATAAAGAAAAATAAATAAATTCAAAATTTGAAACGTCTATAAGAAATGTATAGAGAAGAATTTTAATTTCCGTATATCTTTGAAACAGAAAAATATTTTCAAAAACGGGTTGTGGCAATGTAATCAATGAAAAAATCTTCTCTGAAATGATGTGTCACAACACTATCTTTACATTAGAAAAAAAACAACTTGTATCCAATATGGCGGATCCAAGATGGCGGCCAAAAAATAAAGACTGTTAAAAATAACATATTTAGCACTCAACAGTTATTGGCGTTGGTCCCACAACTTAATATTGAGAAGATGCACATAAAAAATGAAAAAGGGAAGCTTTTTCAAAATTTATCCCATTACAAAAGAACCACCATTTTGAAAAGTGATTCTATGGGTCTAAAACATCTTTATTTTTTGGGAAATCATCAAATCTCTTTTTCTAGAGCTTAAAAGAAGGTCTCCTGAAAATTTCATGGACGCACATCAGTTGAAGATCAAAAGGTGGTTTTTGGCCTTATTTTACTGTACTAAATTGGAAGATAGTTGTAAGTTTTACTTAACAAGGCATAAAGAAATCAAACAGGAACAGGAGTACCATAGAACTGAAATATTTAAAAAAGTCTTTATTATTGGCAAACAATTTCTCAAATTCATTCCTAGTAATATTACCAACATTAGTAATTTCAAGAAATTTAAGAAGGAATTAAAATTATATCTTGTGCAAAAAGTGATATTATTTGTTTGAAGAATGCTTTGAAGATAATTAGAGACTTGATTCAAAATTCTTGTTGTGTTTAGCTATAATTGTATGACAACTTAAAACACTTACTCAATGTATGTTGTTGTCTATAAATAAATAAAAATTAAAAAATAAAGTAATTGAATTTTTTACTATATGGAACATAGAGTATAAAAATTCTTTTAGATCGACTTTAAATTTCTCTTAGGCGAATTTTTGACCCCCAAAAGGCTTTTTTATTACTAATTTGATTTCAATGAAATTCTCAGGTTAGATTTTAAGTATTTTAAACTAGGTAATAAACTATAATCGAGCAATTATTTTCAAGTATTAAAAAAGCTTATTTTCCGGAATTTTTGACAGAACTTTAGTTGTTTAGGCTACATGGTTTGACTAATGTAGTTGCTATGATCAGTTTATTTTCCCCCATCGCAGCTGAGTTGTCGCTGTATGCTGAAAACAACATAACATAACCTTTTCTTGTTTATATTTGCTCGCCGTTATGTTACGTTTTTAAATAAAATTTAATTGATATTTTGACAGACCTGTTTGTTAAATTAAATAGATCAACATGTTACTTGTTGAAGTTATAAATTATACCAAAAGATAGGCATGTTGATGTGGAATGAATTGATGTCGTACGGAATTATGCGATTAACTATAATTTATGGGATACAACTAATATCTATTTGGGAGAAAGATTTAAATTGAACAACTAATTTGAATGTGTTGTGCCATTGTAGCCTATGTCTCAGGTAACAAAATATGCATTAAGTGTTAAGTAAGCGTAATTCTACAATACTTACATTACTTGATTTTTATTAATTTTGATTAATTAATCATGGATTTTAAATTGTATTGTTTTTTTCGCTCTACAATCTATTTACCTTTAATATTGTAAGCATAATTATTATTAAGTTACTTGCTTGTTTTGAGGTCTTAGCTAAAATCATTCTTTGTATGTATTTATTTGTAGGCTAGGCCTTGGATGTACGCCGGTTGACTTCGGACGGTTAGATGACGTTCCACTCTTCACATTCGAGGAGATGGAAACCTCCGTTCTCTCCCTAAAGAGCAACAAGGCTCCTGACCCGGACGGGATTCCCAGCGAGGCTTTAAAGAAAGTATTTTCAATTAATGCTGACTTGTTGTTGAGAATGTACAACGCCTGTTTGGTAGAAGGGGTGTTTCCGGCTCCCTATGGAAAACCGCAAGACTTGTACTGATCAGCAAGGGCAAAGGTGATCCCGAGCTGTCGTCGTCCCACAGGCCTTTCTACACGTTGGACACAGCTGGGAAGCTGTGCGAGAAGCTGATCCGTTCCCGCCTGACCTCTGCCGTGGAAGCTCCGGAAGCTGCCGGGGACTCATGCCCCCGTCAGTATGGCTTTAGAAAGGGACGGTCAACGATTGACGCTATCACCGAAGTCCATGGAGAACTGTGAAGAGAGTCGAGAGCCACAACCATTTCTCTCGCTGAGTAGTGCTTCTTGTTACGCTTATGTCAAGAATGCCTTTAACTCGGCGAGGTGGGTCGATATGTTGGATGCGCTTCGCAACACCTTTCGCGTTCCTGCATATCTGTTGCGACTCATTGAGGATTATCTCCGCTCTCAAAGCCTTATTTACGACACAAGGGACGGAACGTGGACGATGGAAGTTACTTCTGGTGCCGCGCAAGATTCAATACTCGGCCAGGATCTCTGGAATGTTGCCTATGACAGCCTCCTGAGGTCGGAGATGCCTGAGGAAACCACATAAACCACTTTGGTTGGGTACGCCAATGATGTCACAGCTCTCATTGTCGCACGCACCGTTGAGCTGGCCCAACTAAAGTTGAACCGAGTCATGCGTGTGGTCAACACATGGATGTCCGATCACGGTCTCTCGCTTGCTCTCCGTAAGACGGAGATTGTGATCCTTACGAAGAAGAGGATAGACACCGTCATTCTGTTCCGAGTGGGAAGGGAGGTGGTCCAATCAATTCGTGCTGCTAAGTACTTCGGGATTATGGTGGACACCAAGTTAAGCTGGAGGGATCAGATATTCCGTACGGCGGACAAGGCCGCTAAGGTAGTCACTTACCTTAGTAGGCTTATGGCCAATGTCGGGGTTCCACGATCCAGCAGAAGACGTCTGTTGATGTCCGCGGTTCAGTTCGTGCTTCTTTATGAAGCAGAGGTGTGGGCAGACGCTCTCGATAAAGAGTAGTACAGGTTGCGACTCGCTCGGGTTCAACGTTGAGCGGCCCTCGGGGTGTGTTCCGCCTACCGGACAGTGTCCGAGCCTGCCGTCCTGGTGGTCGCCGGAGTTATCCCTGTCAAGCTCTTGGCAGGAGAGAGGAAGGCAATTTATCAGAGAAAAGTCGAGATTGGCAAGGACACGGCAAGAACAGCAGAGCGCTCCCGAACCTTCCAGCAGTGGCAACACAGCTGGGAGCACGACACCCGAGGACAATGGACTGCGCGACTTATCAAGCACGTCCAACCATGGGTGGAACGGCTACCAATTCTTTATTTATTGCTCGGGCGTTCCCGACGATGCGGAACACACATTCTTCTGCTGCCCCCGTTGGGAAGGGTCCCGCCTGAAGGCCACACAAATTTTTGGTGCATTTTCGGTGGACTCGGTCTGCCAAAAGATCTTGGAGGATGAGGGCAACTGGGATTGTTTATCACAGTTCCTGCGGGTCATCCTCCTGGAAAAGGAACATGATCTGGACCGCGAAGTGGCCCAGATCCCTTGATCGAGTGGCTGGATAAGGAGTGAGCCCCACGGGCATAAGCCAAATTTAGCCCTACCCCTACGTAATGTGATAAACAACTCCAGGTTAGAATCCTAAAGAGTAGAGGCGAGGTTTTTTAGTGGGTAAACCCGTTTTTAGGGGAGTCCCACACTACAGGCTTGCCACATGTGTGCGTAATGCATTTTTCTTACCTCTCCCTCAAAAAAAAAAAAAAAAAAGCGTCACCTAATAACTCAAAAAGTGAGTAAAAAATTCTTGTACGGGACGGACATCGGAGCGTATTCCTAGTAACTAAATGATATTCAATGAGTAAAGACAATATATTTTTAACCATTACTGTATAAACCATACCACGTTCAAGCCATTTTCAACTGTGGTATATTTAGCATACAAAATCATTCCTCTCCTATTTACTTAATGACATAGTAATCATAGTACTGTGAATCCGTAATTTGTCCATGACTATTAGTGTTTTTTTATAGTGCATTGCCAATTTTAAAAGTTGGTCTATAATTATATGGTTGTCTTAACTCAAAATATCTGCTCAATAACAAGCTGAGTTATGATAAAAAATATTCACTGGAACATCTGCTTAATCACACATGTAGATCTAAAAATCTTCTTCCCATAAGATTAACATTGGAACTCCAAGATCCAATGGGACGAAGCCCAGAAAACTTTTGATAGTTCTAATATTTTTCCTTGCGTCCTTTTCCCTCAATCTTTAAAATGAGCCATCATATGTTACTGTATCTTTCCTCTAACTCGAGATATTTCGTGGGAACCGATTCGCTTATGGAATTATATATATATAGAGATGTAATTGTATGTAAGTTTATCAACTTACGTACAATTACATTACCAAGCTAGGTTTACATGTGAGAGTTTTTACCTTTTTGAGAGTTTCATATTCTTTGGAGTAACAAGACTACAAGATCGCGCCACAATCATCCTACACTCATCTCTCATTCATACTTGGCTTTAAACTACCTATTGAGTTAGGTCGCCATTTCAATAAAGGTATTAAAGGTATTAAGGTACTCGCAGAGGTGTTTACACAACCAGCGAATTTTCTAAGATAGTTAATCCCAGACAGTTTTCTGTGAGTACTATCAACAACTGTCTGAGATTTTTGTGAGAGTAACTAACGAACTCTCCAAGAGTGAAAAACTCTCACGTGTAAACCTAGCTTTACAATTACAGTACAATTACATTTTTTTTAAGTGGTTAGCGGACCTCTTTTTGCCTTACTTTTCTTCGTCCACATAGACTACTGGTCTGTGTGTGGATCGTATTAGACAAAGTAAGGGGGTGAGCCGCTACAGTACAAGGTGAATGGTACTGATAAAAGTCCTTGTGCAGAACGCGGATTCGAACCCACGACATCGCTGCCATGGTCCCGAAGTCCGGCGCGCTAACCACTATGCCACCAACTCACCCAAAATTATATACAATTAATCAATGATGTTGATTGACTCTAACGTAAATAAAAACAAAGCATAAACTAGCAAAGACTTTGTTTTATTGGACATCGTTAATGTTGATGTGTTGTCAGATGGTGTATACAGCACGATACAAAAACACAAATTGAACAAGGGGGAGTTAATTGTAAGCAATCCTGGCCTACTCCAAAAAAAATTTTAGAGTTCAAAAAATATTTATTACACAATTAAATAACAATTCTAGGGAAACCATCTCGCCAATGC
This sequence comes from Neoaliturus tenellus, assembly GCA_030545055.2. NCBI lineage: Eukaryota > Metazoa > Arthropoda > Insecta > Hemiptera > Cicadellidae > Neoaliturus > Neoaliturus tenellus. The sequence continues at coordinate 179,376,194 of CM061533.1, read as the reverse complement.
TGATGATTTATCATATTAATGCTTTTAACTCAATTAAAAAATTATAGGAGAGCGAAGATAAGAAATATCGAGCCAGAAAAAAGTTGGAAGATGAAAATAAACTACAGACAAAACTGACTGAACAGCTTCAAAGTGTTAAACAAGAAGTAGATGAGCTTGGAGCTGTTAAGAACAAAATGGAAGCATATTTGAATAAATACAAGATTTTTGAGGTAGGTTACATATCATATTTAGCATCTTTAAAATCTAACATGGCTGCTGAAAAAAACCAGTTATGCGATCAAACAATTGGTGATTAAATTAATAGCTGAAGTACCTGCATGGTCTTTAAAAAAATAATGATAAATAAATCTGCACTAAGTTTTACACCAAACCATAGTACCATTGACTATATACACTAACTTCTCATAGATAGGCGTGTTTGAAACCTATTGACGGTGGTGCGATCTTCTGCGGCATTCATGAAGTACAAGTGACATATGATAGATAAATCAGTATTACCACTCTTCTCAACCAAGGAAAAACATTTTATAACTGGGACTTATGTTTATGTTTTAGTAACAGTGTTTTTGCAGTATGTAAATCCAGCTGAATAATGACAACATCGATATCAGCGACTCTGGTGCCGCGTACACGAAACCTCCAAATTCTTGCCTCAAACTAAATGCATTGGATGAGAGGTCTATTCACGTTAGTGTACATAGTCAATGATAGTACCTTATCAGAGTTTGGTGATTCGTTTAGAAGTTTTTTATTATCTCCTATATATATTTTTTTGTTTTTTTATAGGAATATCTTCAATATGTGGTTAAAAACAACAGTGAATTCAACAGTGTGAATGACATATTGGAGAGATACAGGGTGTTGAGAAATATGCAGGCTCAATTGGAAAAAACTGTTGAGGAAGATCTGCAGTTCATGATACAATCAAGAAATGACATTGATGATCTGACAGAGGTAAAAAATAATTCTTGGAAAAATAATTCTTCCTTGGATTATTTGACTTGTTTATGTATTTGATTTGTTATAACTTTGTACAATACTAACTTTAAAAAAGTATGTCCTACAATGGTGTCATATCTCTATATATAATAATCCCTATTTCTCTGGTCACGGGGCATCACGTGTAAATGTCTGGACCAATTTCGTTAATTATTTTTTTCGTGTGTTTGTTATTGTCAGAAAAAGGTTCTTATGAAAGAAAAAATTAACAAAACTCCACAGGGCTCCACCCAAAAGGTCTTTAAAGTTACCATATTATTCTTATGGAAACAGCATTTTTGTATTGAAACATATGTAGCCCAGTCAAAATAGGTTTGTGTCGGAAGTAATTCTGGAGGAGCTGAACTTTTCACAGTTGATAGACTATAATAAGGTGTGAATTTTCCCAAAAATCACGAAAAGTCCCCCTTGAGCTTTCCGCTCTATGCCCCTTTAAAGTTAAAGTTGCAGTATGTTAGAAAATCAACTACATATTCGTAAGGAGAAAAGCAATAATACCCCCGTCGCAGCAGACCTGCGTACTCAGCGAATTTACAATGGAATTTCAGATTATTTACTTTCCCCATAAAACACCATAGGATCGAGTATGTATGTTTTCTGCCATTGGGTGTTGTTAGAAAATCTAAGTTAATCAATAATTGGTGAATGTAAACACAAAATTGTATCAAACTCTGGCAATTTTTTATTTTCCCCATAAACCCCATGGGGGTGAGTACCTATGTAGGTTTGCCGCCATATGGGTTTTGTAAGCAAGTATAAGTTAAACCTTATATAGATAATGTACATACCAAATTTGATTAAGTTATGTCAATAAATAAGCAAGATATAGGGGTTTCTTGATTTCCCATAAGAATAAGATGGAAAACACATTTTTGGATTTGTCCCGTAACCAGTTATGCTATGATAAAAATTCAAAATACCAAATTGTTTGTTTTTTTAATATCTTTTAAATGGTTTAAGTTAAAATTGATGAATTTTAAAAATTAAGGTCCAAAAATGCAAAATACCCCCGTCGCAGCAGACCTGCGTACTCAGCGAATTTCCAATGGAATTTTGGTATATTTTATATTTCCCCATAAAATCCATGGGGATGAGAATATGTAGGTTTGAAGCCATAATATGGGTTTAGTTGGTAAATATAAGTTAAATCCTACCTAGTGATTGTACATACCAAATTTTATAAGGTTATGGTGTTCTGTTTATTTTCCCCATAAACCCCATGGGGGTGAGTATGTAGGTTTGCCGCCATATGGGTTTTGTAAGCAAGTATAAGTTAAACCTTATCTAGATAATGTACATACCAAATTTGATTAAGTTATGTCAATAAATAAGCAAGATATAGGCTTTTCTTGATTTCCCATAAGAATAACATGGAAAACACATTTTTTGATTTTCCCCGTAACCAGTTATGCTAAGATAAAAATTCAAAATACCAAATCGTTTGTTTTTTTAAGCTCTTTTAAATGGTTTCAGTTAAAATTGTTGAATTTTAAAAATTAAGGTCGAAAAATGCCAAAAACCCATTTTTAACCCTTTTGAAACCCCATAAAACCCCGTTCCAATGGTCCGATCATTCTGGTTCGCGAACTCAACCTAGTAGATGCTGGCTTACACCCCTGTACCAAATTTCATCAAAATCGGAGGTTCCGTTCAAAAGTTATCGTGTTAACGGACACATAGATATATATATATATATATATATATATATATAGATATATATATAGATATATATATATATATACATATATATCAATTTGAACGAACGGTGTTTTTGGCTTCTAGGGACCTCAAAACGAAAAAGTATCATGGTCCCGGGCTTAGGTCTTACCGTGACTACTACCGTAATAGCGTATTCCCTATAGGGAAATTCGCTAAAAACCCATTTTTGACCCCTTTGAAACCCCATAAAACCCCGTTCCCATAACCCGACAATGCTGGTTCGCGAACTCATGAAAATAGACCTGGTCTTACACCTCCATACCAAATTTCATCAAAATCGGAGGTCCTTCAAAAGTTATCAGTACCACAGACACACACACACACATATATATATATATATGTGTGTGTGTGTGATATACATATATTATATATATAATATATTATATATATATATATATAATATATTATATATATATAACATTTATATATATATATATATATATATATATATATATATATATATATATATATATATATATATATATATATATATACATATATATATACATATATATATGAAAATGAATGAATGGTGTTTTTGGATTCTGGGGACCTCAAAATGAAAAAGTAAAGTGGTCCTGGGCTTAGGTCTTACCATGGCTACTACCGTAATAGCGTATTCCCTGTAGGGAAATTCGCTAAAAGTGGCGTTGCTTTTATTTTGTTCCTCATAAAATTTTCTACAAAAATTGTCATTACCACTTATTACAAAAATCGGTTGTGTGGGTTTGTGGCAAAATCGACACAAACATAAATACCCCCGCCGCAGCAGACCTGCATACTCAGCGAATTTCCAAAGAATATATTGTTTCAACATCAAAGAACTTTGTGGCTATATTAAATAATTAATAATCTTTACAAGGAAATATAATATATTTAATGGCATTATATTTCTGAGTAAATTATTTTTATTTAATAATTTATATATCAATATTTATATTGCAATAAATGACTTTTTTTACAGTAATAAAAGTGCATATCCATAGCTTCCATGCAAAAGGAATTATTTGTTTACAAATAACAAAACATAAACATTCAAAATTTGACAAATATGCAGAAGACAGCTGATCAGCTGATTATAGGATCAGATACCTTATTATCTCCATCTCTCTTGCTCCTATTATACACTTTTATTTTCCATGAGAATACTATGGGATTTAGCATGTAGGTTTGCTGCCATGTGGGATTTTTATCAAATCTTAATTACTCACCACCTAGTGAAGGTTCATAAAAATTGTTATTAAGATATGTTGATAAATAAGCGATATATAACTTTTAAAAGATTTACCCTTAAGAATAACATGGGAAACTTGATTTGAATTTTCTCTATAACCAGTTAAGCTATTTTAAAGATTCAAAATACTAAATTGTTTGCTTTTTTAAGCTCTTTTAAATGGTTTTAGTTCAAATTGATGAATTTTGAAAATTTAGGTCCAAAAATGCCAAAAACCCATTTTTTACCCCTTTGAAACCCCATAAAACCCCTTTCCTATAACCCGACAATGCTGGTTCGCGAACTTATGAAAATAGACCTGGTCTTACACCTTCATACCAAATTTGATTAAAATCGGAGGTCCGCTTCAAAAGTTATCGGTACCACGGACACACATATATATTAATAAAATAAACATTTCAAACAAGTACCCTTTTTATAAGATATCTTATAAAAATAAGGGTACTTGTTTTAAATGTTTATTTTATTAATATTAATAGTAGCCCTAACATACAAAGAAACTAATAACACACATATATATATATATATATATATATATATATATATATATATATATATATATATATATATATATATATATATATATATATGTGTGTTATTAGTTTCTTTGTATGTTAGGGCTACTATTAATATATACTATTATATACTATTAATATATATATATATATATATATATATATATATATGAAAACGAACGAATGGTGTTTTTAGCTTCTGGGGACCTCAAAATGAAAAAATAAAGTGGTCTCGGGCTTAGGTCTTACCATGGCTACTACCGTAATAGCATATTCCCTATAGGGAAATTCGCTAAAAACTGATTTTACTTTCTCCCCCTATACCATAGTATACAGTAGACTCCCTCTTAACCGGCCACCTCGGGACCAGGCCGCGGCCGGATAATGAATTGGCCGTTTAAACCGATGTTCAATAACGCTAACCTACAATTTTATAAGCCCTAAATATAATTATCATTTGAAAAAAAAACTTCGAAAACATTACTGTAAATGATTTATAACTAACATCCGACACCCATAAAATCCACAACAAACCCAAACTAATAATAATTTGTTTCTTTATTGTGGTCTACTGGATAGTAGGTCCAAACGTATTCACTTCTGGTGGCATTCACTTCCGTCCAGGACGATATATTTTAATTGGTTTGAGAACGTCAATATGAAATAATGTTGAGTTGAATGATACAGTAGATAAGAAAACTATGTTTCCGGTGAAACACGGCCAATTAAAGCGATGTTGAGATAAAAAATGGCCGGTTAAAAATGTTATTTTGTGTCAGAGTAGGCCGGTTAAAGCGGAGACCGGTTAAAATGTGGCCGGTTAAGAGGGAGTCTACTGTATTGAGAAAGTATTGTTTTTTTCAACATTTTCGAATTTGAGTTTTTGGTGGATTTATCCATTTTGGTTCCCCCTGAGTCCAAAAAAGTGGTTTTCGGAGTAATGTCTGTGTGTGTGTGTCTGGATGTATACAGAGCTAGAGAATGCCCCAATGGTCCGATTTTGGTGAAATTTTGTACGTAGGTCCAAAACCACGATAATTCCAGGCGTTTTTTTCATTTTTTTGAATTTTTGATTTTTAAGGGTAGTTTACCCCAAAAAACCCTCACAAAACGTGAAAAATCCAAATTTTTCAAAAACGGCTCTAACGATTTTGATTAAACTTTTGTGGTTTATTAAGAATAAAATGCTGAATAAAATGACACCACCCGCATTTCCGAGAAAATGCGCGTTCAAAAATTATGGAGTAAAAAGTGTTTCAAAAATCAATTTTTTGGATTTTAAATAAAGCTGTTATTTTGAAATAAATTTTACTCATGGCCATTAAATCAAGCTCAAAAAACTAAATAATCCAGTACTTTCAATTATTGCTCTATGTCAAGTGGTTGCGGAGAAAATTCAATTTTTCGTTTAGCGGTAAACGCAGTACGTTCTTAAAAGTCACAGACGCGCGTAGGGTCAATCTCGTGCTGCTCAGCTGTTAGCTATCTAATTGAGCCATCAAGACATTAATTTACATTAAGACATTGAGGCTTTTAACACCTTTTTTTTAAATTGTTGGGAGAAAGTATGTGTCAGTTAACTGATACCGTTTATTCTCTTTATATCATATAAAAACATTCTCATACAACTCCTTTGTTTGACGTTTATACGTAAAACCGTAAGTTTGAAGTTTGTAGAGAATTATTTTAGCTTTACAATGATATATAATATCATGGTGGAAGAAAGATGGTGTGTGCATACGAATATTTCCTTTATCCCTGCCGTGAACTGTGACGTCACCTTTGGGCTACAACTGAGATTTTTAACATTGACTCTTATGGAGCTAACCGGTATTTTTTTGCTTTAACTCAATTTCCTCGGCGTAAAACACTTTAAATACGCAAAAGGCACCCATCACCGTAATTTACATTAAATTCTGATTAAAACTATATAAGTTGTTTACCGCTTTTACCTTTTATATAATTTATTTTGCCTTATCGAAGTAGCGATATAGTTTCCTCGGCATCAGGCTTATGCGTACCATTCCAGCTTAACACGCGTTTTCCGATTTACATTACTTAGAAATATTACATTTATATCATTGTAATCTACGTTAAACGCCGAATAAATTGATATAAGTAATATATCGTTTAAACAGTGTTGGTTGGTTACATTTTCGAGATGATATACATTGTTTTTTTATTTTAACATTTTATTTTAACATGCCGAGGAAACTATATTGCTACTTCGATAAGGCAAAATAAATTGTATAAAAGGTAAAAGCGGTAAACAACTTATATAGTTTTAGTCCAAATTTAATGTAAATTACGGTGATGGGTGCCTTTTGCGTATTTAAAGTGTTTTACGCCGAGGAAATCGAGTTAAAGCAAAAAAATACCGGTTAGCTCCATAAGAGTCAATGTTAAAAATCTCAGCTGTAGCCCAAAGGTGACGTCACAGTTCATGGCAGGGATACTGGAAATATCCGTATGCACACACCATCTTTCTTCCACCAAGATATAATATCACTATGTTCAATTTGAGAATAACGAGTAATATCATATTTTATTTTATGGTGACAGTGAAAACAGCCGTGTTCTTGGCCCCATTTCAGTACACACATTATTGAATTTTAATGTCTTCCCCTTTTATTTTTTCTATAAGGGATGACTTAGAGGAATGGAACTTCGAACATCCATATTTGGCCATTAGAACTTCATTTTGAGGTACAATATGATTTTTTAGCTCCAATGGGGGACGGCCCACTAGGAGTCACAAGAAAATCTTAAAGGTAAGCATAGGGCAATATGTAGGCCTTATATTAAAGGTCTCACCTAACAGAACACAATGCCTCAAACCCGACTTCAAACGGACATCCGAGCCGGAAATGCCAGGCCATTAAACTTTTCATTAAAATCTTTTATTACAATTTCAAAATTCAAAAACTTCCATTTCCTGCTACTTCTGGAATAGTACCTACTTAAATTTATGAATATTATTATACAAACTGCTGTTCAAAATTAAAGTGTTGAGGGAAGGTCGGTAATAACAAAACTAGAGGATATTATAGACTCGCGGCGAGTGAGCGTAGCGAACAAGCTCACCTGGAAAAAACTTCCTGTGGTTGGTATTGCAAAGCATGCCGGGTACTAGCTAGTTTTATAATAAACCAAGTAAATTAAAATAAGAGAAAGATTTGAAGAGATTAAATCAATTAATGAAGGAAATACTACAAAAAGTATTTGACAAAATTGTAGATTTTCTTGAAGACAAAAAATTTAACCATGGTAGTATATCAATATAAATTCTTTAATCATAAATGTCATAATCAGTAAATAGATAATCTACATGTATTTAGAATGTAAAATTTTTAATGTATCAATGCAATCATTGTAAGTTAGTCTATGGCAAATAAATATTATATTATTACTAGGTAACAGTCCATCAAAATGAATCGTAGATTAATTTTTAAGATTTTTATGTATTAAATTTATAAAAATGTGATGTGTTGCAAGCATTATTGGTCACAGAATTTCCTGATATCCTGACAGTGAATTAGTTTTAAACATCTTACACACGTCGGGTCTGACAACGGACCTGAAAAATAGGGTTAAACCACTGCCAGTCCCGACACACCACCCGACCGAGCATCCAACAGACTGTCGAACATGTTGGATGAGCCATAACTGACTCACTGATGTACATAAATCCCTGACAACACCGTTTAAAAAGGAGACTGGAAATTTTCCATTAACATACTTTGCACAATTAATATTAAGGCAAATTATAAAATCAAAGGATTTCAAATTTTGACCCATTATAAAAATTTAAAATGGCAAATTTCTAAAATAGTGATTTTAGTTTTTCAGCTCTGGCGGCCAAACGGTTGGTTTTATACAAATTCTGAGATGATCTTAGTCAGAGGTCTTTTAATTTACTACAACTTTGGTCCTATGACTTTTAGCGAATATGCACCTTTGCCCTCCAGACCGATTTTTCTGAAACCTGTTTTTGGGGATTTTTCAAGAACCCTTTGCCTACACACACTCAAGGATAAATCTGCGTTTAAAAAAACTGTAGGGAAGCTTGGTTATTGGTTGGCTCTCTGAATTTATAGAGTTTGAACTGTAACATAGTTTAAACCGGATGTCCGTGCAATCCTGAGAAGACCCTTGGCCGGATTCGAGTTTGTCAACAATTTACCAGTCAGACAATATTATTGTTAAAATGTTTTTTCAAGGACATAAGTTATTTAAATGTTTCCCTTGTGCGTCCATCCGTAGGAGAAATGCAATGACATCAACGGGCTGGTCAATAGACTGGCGAAGGTGAGGGTGAGAGGGAAGGCATCCAGTGACAACCTACTGTACTGGGAAACGTTGGTCACCACGATCAAGACCTTCACTGCGGAGAAGGCACTCGAGATACAGATGGTAAATATCTAGGCAATCAATTAGTGCAACCGTTTCACCTAAACACGATAGAACCCAAACCACCAATTAGGCCTAAGATGGTATCCCTACCAAAAACATAAAATATACCACTAGCTTTGAAAGACACAACAAATACTACAATTTTTTTTAGCTTTTAATTAATTTATCGATTTTTAACTTACGCTAAACCATGAACCGCTTTCCCCTACTCAGTTTAAACTAATTCAGAAAAACGTTAAGTCATACGGCAAAATCGGCTTTAGTCACAAGTTTTGGAAGGCTCCAAAACAAGATATTAAACCAGATTTTGCCATATGATTTAAAATTGACATTTTTCTGGATTAGTTTAAACTGAGTTGGGGAAAGTGGCCCTAAGCATGTTTAAACGTAAACTCAAGTTTAAACCGAAATTATCCATATGTTTAACATTGAATTAAATTAAGTTTCAGTCAAACTTGTTTGGAGAAACCGGCCCAAAGTGTCTTCTTTCATGTCAGTTTAATCCTAAAAGAAAGTTTAAACAAAAGTTTATTACATGTTTAATATTGAATGAAACCTTAATTTTAACTTGTTTGGAGAAAGCGACCCTCAATTAAGGGAATTTTTAGCTCTATGACGGTACCATAGTTCACTTGTCATAGTCACACTTATCACTTTGATGCCATGTCTTGAGCCACATTAGTCTAGACATTGCTACGGTGAACCATGTAAATGTTAGTATTGTGAGAGTTTTCTCGTTAAAATTTTTCCATCCATCTCTTGAACACCATACAACTTGATAATTAGCTATCATTTTTTTGTGCAACAATAAGATGGATTTTACCATTTTGTACAAGGGTCATCTTATCTATGGAATAAATTAGTGATGGTCAAATCCAGGAATTTCGAATCTCGAATCCGAATCCGAATCCTAAAAAATCAAATCTCGAATCTCGAATCCTCGAATCTTGAGTCCCGAAACAAGCATTAAATTTACAGATTTATTCTCTCTCTATAATGTCAATGTCAAGCTTATTCTTAGAGTTAACAAATAAGAGTCATTATTAAGAAATAATATTTAAAAGCCAAAGTACAAGGGAGTAATATCTTTTTAAGTATGATGTATGTATTAAAGGAGTGTATGATGAAAAAATCAATAAAAAACAATGAAAGTTTAAAGTTATGAACCTCAAATCTAATAAATATATTTTTAATGTTTAGTTTTAAAAGATATAGTATTTAATTTGATTTGAAGTTTTTCATTTAAAAATTATATTAAACTATAATAAGATGCTTTTAACATTATAAAACAGTAATTCAATTAAAGATTGATTTATTTAACAATACTTTGCCATTTTCCCTTTGATTGGAAAGTCACACAACTTTGGTTGAAATTTTGTTAAATTTGTAAGAATTAGACGAATCAAACGAGCCATCCCTTAGTTTTCTATGACAATTGGTTCAGAAAATAGCATTTGGTACTAGGAGCAAAAAACACCCCTCTTGAATAAATTACTGCCGGAGGTCGGACAATAGATAAGCTGAACAATAGATCGTCTCGAGCGTCCGTGGAATGTGGCCGCGTGTATTTGTGCCGGTCCTCATTAGCGAGACCGCCGGCCGCGATCGCCGACCGAGATCGCCGGCCGAGAACGCCAGCCGCGATCGCGGCCGCCGGGCCGTTCGGCAGTTCCCGACCCGATAAATTCCCGAGTAAAAAGAAAATCCCGCCCGATGATCGGGACAAATTTTCTCCCGAAATTTTTCCCGAAATTTCGGGTCCCGTCCATCCCTAATTATTACTCAGACACAGTGCGTCGGCAGCTCGGCGCCGCGCCGTGATGGCGTAATCGGTCGGCGGACCCGAGATTCGATTCTCGAATCTCGTTCATCGAATCTCGAATCCGAATCTTTTCTTAGGAGTCGGCGGATTCGAGATTTGAGATTCGGATTCGACACATCCCTAGAATAAATCACCATGACCTGTCTGCCATCAATCAACAGATTACCTAACAATAGATTGTAGTCATTTAAGGAATCTATAGTTGTGTTTTCCTCATTAGTTGGAAAGCCGAGTTACAAAAGTTAACAGTACTGTTTAAATTCAGTAAAATAAAACCAACCTTTGGTACTTTGACATTTTTCAGCAATCCGGCTGTTACCCATACCTACTACAACACCCCTACAGTCCTATAACTGTCATATTAATGCTAATCAACTTTAATCGTCTCACAAGTTTTGTAAGTAATTTATTACTGTTTCAGGTTCGGAATGCCACTTGGACTCTTTATCAGCAGATGTGTCAAAAACATAAAGTTGAGGATCCAGTGGCTAAAAACAACTTTGAGAAACAAATCAGCTTCATTTACAAGACGATACAGCAGTACAAGCAAATTGTTCAAATTGCGATAAAGAAATCCAAGTCACCGTTCCGGTCAGACTGCCCCAATACTTCCGCTTTAAGCATCAAGAAACTATAAATATTTTGGAACAACTACTATAGTTGATCTTTTGTGGTAGGGGACAGAAATAGTGGTGGGAAGGGTTTGTTTATCATTGCCTCTATACAATCTCTTTAAAGAACAACGAAATCTTCTTCGTTAAGACTTATATTAAAACATTGAAGAAGTAAACAGAGAACTGATTTTGCAAAATCTTTTCTTAGTAAGCACCTATGAGCAAAGAGGAACAACCATGTCAAATTTCAACCCCATAGGCCCTAGAGCAATTTTGAAGTCCAGTGGGTCAAAGCCCTAAAGGACATTAAAAAGTATGTTTGTAAAACCGTTTCTTAGTCATAAGAACACACACAGAGTTAAGGGCACATATGAGTTAAGGGGAACGTCCAAGTCAAATTTCAACCCCATATGCCCTAGAGCAATTTTGAAGTCCAGTGGGGCGGATCCCTAAAGGACTTCGAAAACTATATTTGCAAAACCGTTTCTTAGTAAATAAATATGAGCAAAGAGGAACATCCATGCCAAATTTCAACCCCATAGGCCCTAGAGTAATTCTGTATTCCTGTAGGGCGGAGCCCTGAAGGTGCTTTCCAAGAATGTTTCTTCGTAAATACCGATGGGCAAAGTGGATCTCCTATTCCAAATGTTCCAAATAATTCCCTTAGGCAGGGTGTCTACTGATATCTGATTTTAGAATTCCAGTATATTTCCAGTATTTCCAGTATATTTTTTCAAAAATTCCAGTATCACTCGCGAACTATCAATTCAAACATGGAGTAACAATAATGACAATTTATTCATATAATCAATATTGAAATAGATTTTTGTATAGAGATAAAACCCTTATGATTATGATTAATAAGTACTTTCCAACAATAAAATTTGTTTAATATTTTTTGACAATTTTTTTTGTGAAGGCTCTTAACTCATTCTATAGCCCTCTGTTCCTCCCACTTTGTTTTGCGTTTATATAATATGAAAAATAATCATAAAGAACATTTAACTACAAAAAATAATTAAATAGGTTAATACTTAAAAGTAAAAAAGAAGAATATGATTAAAATTTAAGAAAGAAAAAAAATTTTTAGTATAAAATCAAACATGTTCTAGGTTCCATCATTACACAAATGTTTACATTTCTTGATTAACTATTTGAAGAGAACTACAAGTTTTCGGATTTTGATTTGCAAACATACTTAAACAGCAAAAATGACTTGTAAAGCCGCGTCCGCACTGGGCGAACATTCGTGGCGAACACAAAAATCAACAAACATTCTTAACGAACAATTAACCGGCCATATGATTTACATTCTAAAAGGTTAGCAACGAACAAACAAATGTTCGGAAGAACTTTGTTCGGCGAACATGTTCGGCCAGTGCGGACGCGGCTTAAAATATTTTGTACATTTTTATGTACGGATCAAATAACAAAATCTATGTATTATGCATTTAAAAAAATACGCATTGAAATAAAATTCTAAAATTCCAGTATCTATTTTGAAATTCCAGTATAATTCCAGTATTTCCAGTATGGAAATAAAATTCCAGTATAATTCCAGTATTTCCAGTATCAGTAGACACCCTGTTAGGTCATCTGTTTTTTCAGTTTCAATTATTGAGTTTCAGTTTTTTCAGTTATTTCCTTGATTCCTATGAAAAATTGGGGGCCATAAGAATAACATTTGATAGAAATTTTGAAGTCCTATGTGACGGAGCCCTGATGGAACTTTGCAAAATCGTTTGTTAGTAAGCAACTATGAGCAAAGAAGAATGCCCATGCCAAATTTCAATATCGAAGGTCTGATACCATCAGAGTTATTATGATTATTCAGCAGAGAAAAATTGATTTAGCATTATAATTAATGCAAATTGAGGTTATTTTAACAGAAAAATCACAATATTTCCATTATTTGTTGCAATCCTTACAAACTTAGTATCATGGGTTAGATAGATAAAGTTGTCAACTTTTTTGTGTTTTGTAAAATTTTAATAAAATTTACTGGTTTTAAGATATTTGAGTTCCAAAATTTAAAATGGCCACCATTTTGAAAATATGCATCGGAAAAAATCATTTTAATTGTGGAAATGGACATTAGTATTATAAAGGTCCATGCCAAATATAAAGTTCCTACATCATTCCGTCACTTCAATAAAAATTATTAAGTGGAGAAACAAAATGGCGGATATCTGGGTAAATATGCGTATTACGACATACCTTCATGTGTACTCCAATTAGCCATATTATAGAGTTTGGTGATGGACTTTTAAGACACCCTGTATATACAGGGTATCCAGTTTTGACTGTCTGAAACTTTTTTTAATTCACACCCTAGCCATTCAATAGTTTAGGTGATGTTGGGATAATCAACTGTACAGTAGTTAAAAATAAAAAAGTATAACATTTTTGTTGATTTTAATACACTCCTGCAGGGTATTTCGACAAATTAGAAAACTTAAGTTTAAAACTTCTTAAATAGAAGTGTAGATTAATAAATTTTAAAATGTTAAATAATAAACAAAAGTTTTCTAATAGCATTGGGGTTATTGAATCTATTACAGAATTTAATTCAATTTATATAGCCTGACTGTTATTTAACAGGTAAAATAAATTTATGTTACATCTTGTAATGTAGATAATTTATTTAAATCTCGATACATTGAGACTGTCACAATTTCAGACTACATATTAAAAATAAAGTATGTATCTATAAATATGTACACAAACCATTAAATAACACAAAAATAATAAAATAATACAGAGATCCAAATAACAACTACTAAACAAATCCAATGCACGCAAAACCTACGCAGGTAAAATTGTTAAAAAAGGGACGGGAGCAGTAAGAGATAACTTGATAAATTAATGAAATAATCACACTTGGACACAAAATCCCATTATCTTGATTGGTAGGTACCATGTTTATCACCTAATGTCTGCTAAAAATCCTTTACGGTCAGCAATTTTGGTTTTAATTTTACAAGAACTAACTAGTCTAGACAATGATTATCTTATTGAGGTATATTCATATTGTTTGTATATAAATACGGGAAAACATAACAAACCAAATGCTGAATAAAAAAAAAGTTAATAAAAAATTAAAGATGCTTTTTAGAGAGTCAACTAGTTTAATGCTGCTGAAACCATAAATTAAGTTTAAAATGTTTTTGATGCTTACAAATTTATTTTGAAAAGCATATTCACGATAAATATCAGTATAATAGCAACTTTATATTGATTCTAATAATGAACCTATGTCATGATTAAAAGCTTTATAAGAAAATATTTAATTTCAGCGACTAGACTGCTAATAGAATTAATTTTTTCTGCACGCTCTACCCTCCACAAAAAGAAAAGAAAAAAACAATGGAAGTCACGCCACCTCATGGCAAGAATCCTAGATGTTTAAAGCTACGCACTTGTTGGTGTCCTCTAAAATCATCGTAAAATCTCTATTTGTTTCTTGGTGCTAGTAATAGCATTTTATTACATTATTGATTAAATGTTTGGTCCCTTTATGTTTTTAAGTGATAGAGTTTCATTTAAATGAACTAGATTGTCACTAAAAAAGCAGCATTAAAATATTTAGTAACCGTTTCGGTGAATAAATAAAAAATTACAATATAAACAAAATTTTAAATACATTGACTAGATCACTATAGTATGATTCACGATAATAGCCCGATGAAAGTCGATACATTGTTGCCAAATTTATTCTGAAACAAATATTTTTACTGTATTACAGTAACAAAAATAAAATACCTGTTACATTATAACATGACCACAAATAAATGACAACATTGTAGTGGGAGAAGGGGTGGGGGGGAAACAGCTGTTAAAATTTCCATCGGCCTATTTTCGTGCCTCCTACTTTAGTGCTGAGTCATCAGTAAAATAGGTTGCCTTTTGATGAAAAATGGAATCATTTATGTTACGTTACTCGCTTAAAATAATAGTCATGACTTAGTAAATGTGGTATATAAGAATTGGTTCTACTTTAAAGCAAAGGAAACTAAGAGCACTTTGGGATAATTGATTTAGGATGAAGGCAATGCTTTTGGTACTGTGAAGTGATCTAAACTTGTCAAATACAAAAAATTCTATAACAATTTTGTACAAAAAAAATATTTCTACAAGAAACAGTGAATGGTTGGAAATATTGATTAGGCAAGTCTTCTATAGTATTGCTTTTAATGCAATTTTACTTTTGCCAAACCTTAATCACACATCAGGGTTTCTCCGAAAATTCTGCATAAAAAACAATAACATAGAATGAAAAGGTGTGTTGATGTTAAGTCATATAACTGGATATCTATCTAAAATGGCAAAAGTCTTGGAATAAAATATTAATAGAAAATACTAGTGGCAATTTAAGACACTACATTTTTGTAATATTACTCAATGAATGTTGCAAAAAAAAGTAAAATTGGAACTAAAATAAATCTTGGTGTCACTAAATTGTACATTTTAAAAAACATTTACATTTTGTATTGTTTACAGTTTGAAACTTTAACTGTGGCAAAAAGGCAAAAGGTGGAACCAGCACCTAAAAACTGCCACATTAGTGTAAGACACTTAACACATATTTTAACTGCTGCTAAACATTAATCATTGAATATGCCCCTATCAATTTTTTTAGAAATGCTTCTTGACTAAAGTATTGGAATCCTGAATAATTAAAAATTAAATTTAAAAGTTCTTTATCGGAATTCTCTATAGCCAAAAAGATTGAATGAAATTAAATCAGAAAAAAAATTGGAAAATAGGATACTGTAAAGGGGTTTTCAATATCACACTTCAAACCTGATACAGTAAAATTAAATTAAAAATTCCTTTGATAAATGTTTTATCTTACAGTGTATAGTCTTAGAAACTAAAAACAGAGCTGGGCAAATAAAAAGGTTTGTGCTGAATGTCAATCATTTATATTTAACATAGTTATATAAAAGGTTTAAATCATGTATACTATATAATTAACATCAGTATATCAAAGGTTGGAAATCGCACACAATAAATAATATATGATTTCGAGGTCAGCGGATAGGTGTTCGTTTTGGAGATTACATTAAATTATAAACTAAATTAGAATACAAGACGTTGGAAGCGGCAGCTTCCTTGGAGATCAATGGGTAATGAATGACCTTGCGGGTGTACGATATTGCATGATCTGCTCACGTCGGCAGTGGCACATGGCACTGGCATCGCACGGAACTGGACAACGGGCAAGTTTTCTCACCATTTATTGCTTCAGGCCTCTCTGAACAGGCAACTGGTTTAGATTCAACTGCAAAAGTCAACTCGAAAAGGCGAAAGTAAATGTTACAAGTTTAAAAAACGTTTAAAACTACAAAAATAATGGATTAAAAGTGTTTTTTGCTTAATCGAGAAGTTAAAAATAATTTAAGAATGCCAAGAACAGGAAAACTGAGGATGAAAACTTGACATTTGACCAGTTCAAGTAGATGAGGTACAACACAAACATTGGCAGTGAACGTAAAGTGAGGCAGTTCGAATGGCAGTGACAATCTGACCAGTTGCGGTGAGTTCCAGAAACAAGTTTCTCCGCAGTAAAATGCTTCCAGTAGCCTTCTACACGAGCAAACATTATCTACACTACAATGTCATCGTTTTTGTAACATTTACTAAATAATTACAACAGTCAGCTATGTTTAGGTTTAGGATTTTCCGTAACAGGTTGTAATTTTCATATAAATATATAGTCAACAATACTTATTTCCATACGAGCACAATAACTAACGGACATCCAATGAGAGTGCACGAACCGTGAATAGTCAAGCATTTTACAAAAGAGGAAACTTGTTGTGGAACCTCTTAATAAACAGATTTCACCGTTTACAATCTAATATCTGGCGCAAACGTACATACAATCCTTAACTCTAAGCATCCTAAGATGTCACCTAGCCTACCAGGAAACAGGCTTACTTTAATTTGACCACACATATTTATCCATATTTCGCTACTATACAGATAAAATAGATAAAATTTCTCAAATCAGTCCTAAAACAAAACTTACGAATAAATATAATACTAACGTCTCCGTATCGTTTTAATTCCTATGTACAATAACCGTTTCGATCCGGAATAAGTAAAGGATTAACTAGCGAATAGAATCCGATTGTATAATAATTACAACACACTAATACAATACGATACAGTCCAATCGTAGATACATACAATACATTGGCAGTGTGAACTTCTCAGCTGGCTGTGCCCCTCCAACCACACTACAATACTTACATTACGTTACATACAGTTACAGTTGCTTACGATATATACAGTCGACGTATCTCGCCATAAGTCATATCTAAACCATGTACACCGATTTAATCTATGAGTATTCCGACGAATCGATTAATGTTTTTGTTGTCAGTCTTGTGGTCAATTTGATGTTTGGACTTAAACTACATTGGCACGGGACAGTCTAACTCTCACTTCTTGAGAGAATTGTTTTGAATTTTACCATCACCGTAGAAAAGAGAAAAGTACTCCCCGAATCTGAACCGACAACTTTGGACTTTGGACTCTGTTGACTTTGGAGTGACAACCACCAATTCCCTTATATGATTTTATGATACCAAGTGGAATAGTTTAGTGTTGATGTAAAACGACCACAGTTCGTCATAACTTTAATAGGCATAATTGGAATGCATTCATTTGAATAGAATTTTATTAGGGCAAAGTGACGAAACCAATGAATTAAACATGGGAAAACTAAGTTGTGAGAATCAAAATATGCGTTAGTTTCTACCATATGACAAAAATTTGAATGTGAAAAACCTTCAATTAAATTAAGGCTATTAATTTGTTAACACACTTATGGTTTTAATTATATTTTGTACTATTCTAGGACTACACTCTTCTAAATATTAGAAACTATGAATTTACAGATTCCCTGACATCCAAAGTATTGGAAGATTTTACACACTGTTATGAAATAGTATTTCAAATGTTCCTCGTTTTAAAATTTGAGCCTAAGACACTGTAAATTTCTAGCATGAGATACAATTACTGTTTTGCATAACCATATTATTTAATACCAACATTAAGTCTCAACTGAAATCCATTCATTTATCTTACTAAATCACCACTGTGCAACCCATCGTGGCAGTGATAAAATTTCAAGGAACTAGCACAATTAAATAAGCAAAACAACAAACTACAATCAGTTGAAAATTCTGAAGTACTCCTCACCTTAATACAAAATTCCAAATAAAAGACTAAAGAAGTAAAAATAGATTAGAAATCAGTTCTCAACTAGTGTATAAAACTTTAGAAAATCATAGCAAAAATTCTAAAACAATAAAAACAAATACACAAATTGTAAAAACAACCAATTTCAAATATTTAATAAAAGACACAAATGAACACAACGCGGCACCATCGGGATAAAACCAATGAGGGGTTGACCTTCAGACAAGGAGTGTCTTCCGAGTATATAACACTAATACCTAAAAACTAAGTAGAATAAATACAAATATTTTAGGAAGAGCCACCAAACTTAAACAAGTTTGGAAATAAATTAACATACAATATATAAATTTAATTACAATGTGTACAATTAACAAGAGTTATGCTTTCGAAAATACTCAGCTTACATTGAATAATCTGGTATAACACAGCCTGATAAAATTAAATAAGTTACTACAAGCAGTTAAACGTTTTTAACTTAACATGTAATGATATGCATGTACTAAAAAATATGAACTATAAAACCGTTTGGCACTATAGATAAAAAATTATGAAATATTAATCATAAAATTCAGTTAAGTAGTAATGCCTTTAAAAGTCCACAAATAAAATAATTTTAAAACTCGATATTATTGACTGATTGCCACCTAAAATTAAAATTCTCTACATTTTTTTACCCCAATTATTTTTTACACATTCTAGTGAGTCCTCTTATCCTGTTAACCCCAAATAAGCTGAGCATTTTCAAGAGGCCAGGTATAACAACGGATCAGACAAAACTAGGATAAGACAATTGGGTAACTAGAGATTACACGGTGTATCATCGGGCGGAGTTCTTGCGTTTGTTGTGTCCGGGGCGGGGGGTGAAGAGGGGGGGCTGCATCCACGCGGTGGGCTCCTCGCACTTGCTCCAGCTCACCTGCCGGGTCTGGCGGACTTGCGACTCGGGAACCCACTCGTCCCTTATGCTGAAACACATCACCACAAACACATCAATAACATCACACACTTCAGGCTTAAACACAATTTGATAACACAAACTCATCCTTCAGGATGAAAAACAGTTTGAAGGCTCTAGTCCTGTAGGATAATAATTGGACATCACAAAATTGTCCTTCAAGCTGAAACACACAAACTACTTTCAAAAATTGTCCCTCGGTCTGAAAATCTGACTTCACAAACTTGTGCTTACTTAACTATTCTTACATAACTAACACAATGTATAAATAAACAAAAAGCCGAAGACTTGAGTGGGGTGAGTTATGTTACCTTCAAAAATCTTTTTTAATAATGGGTAATTTTCATAGTTTGTCATATTACCAATGGGTAGTGAGCTTAAATCTGTTTCTATGTGAATTCATTTTATATAAAAAAAAAAAAAAAAACATACACGTCAAAACGATAAGAGAGTTCTTCCCAAATTTTGATCAATTTCTCACAAGTAATATTTGCAATAGCTGCTTCAATCATGTTTCTCAATTTGGGAACGTCAGCTGGTAGTAGAGGCACATATACACGATCCTTTATGAACTCTTAAGGGTAGTAATACAGCGTCATACCGTGGAGGCCATAGAAAACCTACTCTGTCAAAGCTTTCTGTTCGCTTGTCGTCATCTTTGCTACTACTTTCTATCGGATGACGGCGGAAACACTGTGTACACATTCCCACTGGTAGCAACTATCAAAACTGTTTGAGTCGCTCTTTCACTTGGTGTATCATTTATAGCTGTAAGTTCATGAAATACATGTAATAAAGCGTTAAAACCCTGCTATTTATTTTGAAACACTTGGTATATTTCAATAAATATTCTTTTTCAGGTATAATTTGACTTTCAAAACCGACAATCAGAGAGGAACTCACTACATAGTTCCTAATGTCTTATAAACTACAGTCGTTCTGAAATTTTAAATAATTTCCAATTGTTTAATCATTTAAGTTAGCTACTTAGGTATTCAAGACCAATTCTAAACTTACAAGTTAAGTGGGAACCACCTCAACAGGACATTGGTTGAACCATCCGTGGATTTCCTTCTTCCGATTACCTAAAATAAAATTCAAGAGTTAATTTGTATAAAAGAAAATAGATAAAATTATTATTTATAAAATCCTCCAACCTCTGGTACAGTACTGAAAATTAATACTTTTATAGTTACCTTTCAATAACATGTTAGTAGTATTTGCTTACTTGTAATTCAACGTTTAAAACCATCAGTAAGGATGAGGATTTTAAAGCATTCGATTGAACATAACATCTTTTAGTAATTTACAAATTATGTTGTGTGAGACTACCGCCTGGTTCTTGTTTCCAGATAAACCTGTATGAATTACATAATATCCAACTAACCTTCAGGTAAATCATTAAATGCAAAACTGGATGTGAATAAATTCGAGCCTAATTCTATAACATTCAAAGACAAAAGAATAATTGAATGTTATTTTTATGTATCTAAAATGACATTTTGTTCTACTGCTGACAACATAACTTTATTGATGATAGTGTCAAGGAATTCACCAGTTTCCTCATTCAATTACCTCATAAGCTTATAGAAATTACTCCACTTTATTTCAAAACTCTTCACAAGGAAAGTATTTGGAGACAAACAAGTATACTTTCTCATAGTAGTTCTCCAATATCAGAAGGTATGTAAATGTTTCTGCTTTTAAAACTTTCTCTTCTAGAACTTTCTGGATTTGCTACCTCACACAAAAGCGTAGTAAGTGACAAGGTAGACTATTAATATTCTTTAGGTCCCTTTTATACAGTGCGTCAAGCGATACTCATAACTACATTGAAATGAAATAGTAGCTACTAAGCACCCGATGGTCACAAACCGCTTGTGATCTAAGACCCAACGTTGTACTCTATATGCGTGTTGGGCGACCTTAAGGTGTTCAACCAAACTGCAAGGGTGGGGTTCGTCAAATCACCATCTCATCATATCAGTCTTCCAACTACTTTTAATTAGTTCACGCGTGTTTTGATAATTTCAACTATAGAAAACTTTTATGTTGAACTTCTAATTGGGGCAGTGAAATTGAGATCTCTTACATGAGATTAATCCCGAGAGGATTATTAGAATAGAAACAAGAACTTTGCGTTAACTGAATGAAATGACTACATTCTTCTTTTCTCGCGGCATTTTCGTGACATTACAAAAGTGTAAAAAACAATAGGGTTCATGTTAACTTCTCAAACAACTAACAAACGCGACGCCAGCTGATGTTGAGCGCCCGACGCGCGCCCAATGCTTTGTGTTAGAGAGAGGCAACACATTTTTTGGACACCTCGCATGCCATGCGCCCGATGCATGCTGCTCGACGCACTGTGCAAGAGAGGGATAATTAGGGACATACTATTTTTGCACTACTTATTGCATCCAAGCAGATTTTTCAAGAAAGTCGATGAAAGTTATCTTATCCTCACATTCTATTTAAATTTGGTTAAAGCTGAGAGTTTAAGCAAAAGGAATCAAAAGATTCCAGTCATATTGGTAATGTATTTAGCTTAAGCTAGATACCTTACCAACATTTTACCCTTTACGTTGAAGCGATGCATATCCAAGATGGATACGTTACGTTGCACGTTGCAACTCCAAGATGGGATAAAACGATGAGATAAACCAAATAAGAGAAAATTTAGTTCTTGTACCAACCTATATAAAATATTTTATCGGAAAAAAATAAGAGGAAAACCAAGTATAAACGACCAAGAAATAAATGTGATCTAAAATCAAACTAATTGAAATAAACTGGATCAGATGAGTAACTTAGGAAAAATTAAATCCAATTTTGTAAACTTGTGTTTTTTTTCACAATAAATACCAGTCGTGGTAGAGATATATGTGGGATAGAGATATATATGGGAAACTTATTGAAAGGTGTATTCATTTCATACACATTACTTGAAAAACAATGAGTAATATAAATGCTCTAGTTCACATAACTTTACTAGCCATCTGATATATTTCATAGAAGACAGCCCAGGATGACTCCTTAACAGTTTGAATCTCACTCTAGGTCGAAGCTAAGTTTCAGTTTGGTTTATTTTTTCCAAAATTTGGCAACTATAGTTGGTTCAGATCATAAGCACATTGACTAACTTTAGAATATTTTAATCAAGTATTTTGTATCTGTTCATTTGATTTTAATAGTCCAAGTCTTTGCTGACTTGACTGCATTTCAGGAGTCATTTTGGAATTGAACGAAAACTCTATTTCTCATCATATACTCACCTGAGTATATTGTCTCCCAGAGACTTTCTCAAAACTGATATGTGTTTTTGATAAAACAATACCTCGCTCTGCATAGAATTGTTTAGAAGTAAACGGACAATTAGTCTCTCGGGATATCGAGGACTTCTGAGGGCAACTTTAACAGTTTAATATTACTGCCTGAAAATGCAAGAGTGAAATGTCTCAGAAAGCTGTACGTCAGGACAGTACAAACACTGGTGATTTTAGAACCAATTTTATAAGGATGCTAACCTGAAAACCATAAATCAAGAAAAGAAAGAATTGAACAAACAGTAATAGAAAAAAATGCGCTCCAGATGTTTTAAGACAGCAGAAAAAGGGTTGCAGTATAAGAGCTGGCATCTCCACTGAAGACCTGCAGAGGGATTTCTAACCCAACATTCATTTACCTGGACATTCACACCAAAAGAAAAAAATTAGTCGATAACTTTTGTTCAATAATAACACAAACCTTCTAAGGACAAGTTGTTAAGTATTAAATTGATGACAAGATTACAAATTTGTTAAGTTTAGGGTGTTTTTATTTGCTAACAAAATAATTTTATTACAATTTCAGATCAAAAATTTTTTATTTGGAAAATAAATGTTCAAATTTAAACAAGTTTGAAATGTTGTTTTCTAGGTTTCCATTAAAACAGTCAAAATGTTGTAGAAAATGTTTCTACAGTAAGGTCCTGCTAATCCAAACTAATTCGGACCAGAGACTGTTTCAGTTTAGCACATTTTCAGGTTATGAAGATACTGTGCATATTTTGAATATGTTTAGTACAGGTTCAGTAATGTGTAAATTACATATATTTAATGTAACCACTCGTGCAACTCAGTTTAGAGAATATATTCTTGACTTTCTAGTATTCTAAAAAAATTTTAAAAGTACATACGTTGGAATTCTATTTAGGATTATGAGTTTCCTAAATCCTCTAATATTAAACAGGGATGCGAAGAGCTCAGAAGAGCTAATATTGTTCAATTTGAAAAACACCCATAGTTATTTTTTCAGAGTCAAATTTTTATTCCAGGCATTTTCTTATTTCCAATAAACTAGTTTTTATTTATCCTCATTACTTTTAGTATAAATGCGAAAACACACCAAGCATTCTTACATTTATGTAAAAGTTATGATATAGTTATCTTATCATTACAAATTTTCAATATAACAACTTTAAGAGAATAGGCGATCTACCTCCACATTGATTTATATCCCAGGAATATCCTTCCTGTGCCCCGCTCCTTGGAAAAATCCTGAATCCGCCCTTGTTTGTGAGTCAATAAATATTATTTTTCTATCATTATTTATTTTTATTATGATTCTATAAAAAGTCAGTGTTTTTCAATTTATTATGATTTAATAAAAAAGTCGGTACTTTCCCAATTGAAGGTATTTTTAGAATTAGCAGGAATTTTGAATTAGCAAGACTCTACTGTGTGGAAATTCAATGATTTGAATCGTCATTACAATGCGGGAATAAATATTTGTCCTAAAAAGGTTTGCAGTAAACATTTGAATATTAAAAACAACAATCATAAAAAAGAAAGAGAAGGGGACTTGCATGCCAAAATCCATTCAGACCACAGAAAATCTTGGGAAGAGCATTGAAGACGGGTAAAATCAAACCCAACAATTCCAATCTGTGATCAAACACAATCATGGTATGTCTTGAGTGATGTTCAAGGGCAATTAACATCTTCTCTTTCTTTTCCAACAGGAGAAAAGAAAAACATCAAGAAAGGGAGTCTCCAAACGATACATTTGCTACACTTCATTTCCGGGTTGAAATGAAAGATTTGTTAAGTGTGAGAAGTCTTTTTACCTAAATTTTAATGTTACTTCAATAAAAATTTGTACTAAACATTTTTGTTTGTAACCAAGTAATTTAAAACATCACAATAACTATCCTTGAATAGTTTCAAGAATAGGGCAAATATTTACAGAGTTTCATCTATGTAAATGTTTAGGAAAAATTTGGTAAAAAGAACATATGTCAGAAAATGTCAATATAATGTACAGATTTTTATACACAAAAAGTAGCATAATAAACCATTTCCCCAACACCTACACTTACCTCTTATTAATTCAGATTTTTTTACAAATATAGGGAAAGTAACAAAGACT
The DNA here is from genome assembly GCA_030545055.2 of Neoaliturus tenellus. Taxonomy (NCBI): domain Eukaryota; kingdom Metazoa; phylum Arthropoda; class Insecta; order Hemiptera; family Cicadellidae; genus Neoaliturus; species Neoaliturus tenellus. The sequence continues at coordinate 179,351,299 of CM061533.1, read as the reverse complement.
CATTCAGCGAATGTCATGCATTAAAACATCTAAAAAAATAAATTGTCAAATGTTCTAAGGAATTTGCAATCAACTCTTAATACAAAACCAACAAATTAATTGAATTAGAAGCTGTCTTAAGCACTGACAGCTGAGTTCATTACATTTATTACATAATACTTTCATTAAATAAAGTGACATTCAGAGTCTACAAGTCGAGTGTCTAGAAAATCGTTGAGAGAAATAATGTAACACAGTCTTGTTTTTAAGCTTGATTATCTGCAAGAAAAGAAAAAGAATTGCTCTATGTTTTATGACGATAATCATAGATGATTAACGAATAATTCCAAACTATCTTAAACCACAAATCTATATATGGGGTAAAAATATGTGATTATCATATAATAATTTTAAGATATGTTTAGTTGTTACAAATTACATTTTTCACACTAACACACATAACCCCAAAAATTATATTAGATTCTGATTGTGTATACAGTTTCACATTCAAACTCATAAATAGTAATCACACTTAAAGACCCTATTTAAAGAGTCAGAGATTATTGTATTTATATGTAAACCAACTAATTACTCTTGGGGAAATAATATCTTTTTGAAAAAATGGACCTTGCATTAGAGGTCCCCTGCTCTTCCTTTAATTTCAAACAATATTGTATTCTATAAACTATTGAAGCAACCTTAGTTAATGCACTTTTGGGTCAATATTATATAATCTAGCTTTATTCTTTTCTAATTAATTGATATCTTACAATTTCATAATGTATAATAAATTATTAAAATGTTAAAATTAGAGTACGGTATTGTATTAGAAAATATATAGACAAAATATCTAGAAAATATCAATAAAATGATTTTAAAATGACTAACATTTATTAATATTATGTTATGTGAATACATTGCAACCCTGATTCTACGAGTTCTACGAGGGTTTTTTTGGTGAGGGGAAGAGGGAGGGGGTAGACAGATCAACAAATTAAGTAATAAATAGCAAAAACAAGTTTTTTCGTTTTATCTAGTTGCTTCTGTAAAAAGAATCTACTTGATAAATACATTTTTTAAATGTGGTGAAACCATAACCATGAGCAATTATATATGTAAATAAGATAAGTGTTCCTTATATCTAAAATGAAAAGCAGAAGTATATTTTAAATTATATAAAGTATGGTATAAATAAAATGAACCAATTAGCCTACACTTCATGGATAAAATTTTAAAATTTCACGAAGCTTACATAGGCTGATCATAGGCAAAACTCCCAAACTCACTCTCAAATTCAAAAAGGAAATAGTGAAGGGAGTGATGTTTACCCGCCACCGTCTACACGCTACACACACAACACAAGGTAGGCCGCTCACCTTGCTGTGGAGAGTTACGCTGTTGGGAGACGAGGCTTCCACGTTCCCGAGTGACAAGTGCTTGGAGATGCTCAGCAGCGAGTGCTGGACACCCTCCATGATCCCAGTGTCGATGTAGTCGAACATCCGCGCTGCAACACATATCATTCTTTGTTTAAAGTTTATTGTTGGTGATGGTAAATTAATGTTATTGTTTAATAAATTGTTGAGGACATTTTCCATAACTGATTAGTAAAACAAATTCAGGACGTTTCGGGACCTGGAGTCTGATCTTGTCTTCAGGAGGAGAAATTCCTAGAATATAACAAAGTTAGTAAAAACACACCTGGCGAACCTGGCAAAGTCCATAGCCAAACCTAAAAACAGAAAAGGCAGTGGCAAAAATTAAATATAACACTAATAAATGCACAAAGCTTAGTAAAAAACTGTGAAAAAGTCAAAAACAAAGCACAAAACATTAAATTCAAAAAATATACAGCACACAGGAGCCAACTACACAAAATTACGTGCCCAACATTACTGTTGTTTCGTTGGCTCCTATGTGCTGTCTCCTGATTCGTTCTGTACATATTTTTTTTCAATTTAATTTCTTGTGCGTTGTATTTCACTGCTTTCTCAATTTTCTGTTTAAGCTTTGTGAATTTAATTTTATTTAATTTTTGCAACTGCCTTTTCTGTTTTAGTCTTGGCTATTGACTTCTCCAGGTTCGCCTGGTGTATTTTTACAACCTTTGTTATGTTCTAGGAATTTCTTTCACCTGAAGACGGGATCAGATCCTAGATCCCGAAACGTCGTGAATTTGTTTTACTAATCAGTGATGGAAAATGTCCGCAGCAATTTACTTAACAATAACATATCATTCTATAGTAAAAATTTACCTATATCAACGGATATTTTTTTATTTAATTACGTGGTTTTTTACCAGTATTGTGTGATGTCAAAGCCATCAAAGGTCAATTCAAATGGAAACTCTGAAATTTTAGCCAATCTCTTGAATTGTGATTGCAACAAAACAGCAAAAGATTAATATGACTGTAATTCATTTATTGATTGTAAGGTATTGATATTAACTGTAATATTTGTCATCTAAAACAGTGTTTCATAGGGTGATACTGTAATACCAATGTTTTGAATGGCATTGGTAATGTTAGAAATTTTTCATTTGACATGGTCTTTATTCACAGCCCCTATTAAACATAACCAAATTCTACATTGGTGAACCAACACTGTAATGGCTGTAACAGTAGAAAACACGAGGTTCATTAATATCATCATGTGAAGGAGGGAAGTGTTTTAGGGATTTTGTATTAGTTAAAAACTATGGACATTGTATATTTTAGTAGGAGGCCGCAAGGGTCATTACTAGAGTTGAGGTCACACTGGATGGCAAGCGCTTTGGAGGTAAACACGGGGTTCGTTGCCCTGGCTGGGTAACGTTACTGGCTGGGTAGCTGAGTGGTTAAAGAGCTCGCCTTTGAATCTGAAGGTAGCCGGTTCGATCCTGAGAAAAGTTAGTGCTTTTTGATGGTTCGATACTGGACCCAGCTGCCTTTGGTCATTGGGCTATTAATTAATGATCCTGACAAATAAAACAGCTGATATTTGTCAGTAACAAAGCTACACCTCATCCGATCCATCACAATCATCACACTCATCCCTTCAGTCATACTCACCTTAAAATACGCACCACAGAGTGCGTCGGTGTTTCAAATAAAGTATCTAAAGTAAAGTATCTAAAGTACCTGAAGGTCGGAGGCGAGTGCGATCTAATATATAGGTCAACTTCCTTGTAGTTCGGGAGAGCGGTGCCTGGACACGGGGCGGTCAGGTGAGTAACCGTGTTGGTTGTTTTGGGGGATTTTAGGCTCTGTTTTGGAGGTTTTGGGTTACTCGTGATAGAGAGTAAGTTAAGTGTTGTTTTGGGGTCGAATCATTAAATTTATTGTAGTTGAGATTTTAAGCAAAGAGGGTTTTATTTCTGTAGCGTGTTTAAGAAGGAATAGTTTTATTTGAGTTTAAATTAAAGTCTCATTTGACCAGATCGCACTACCTCCAGAGCGAGTTGCCAGTCCAGAGTAAATATTTTGAGAGAGAATTATTATTGTTTGATTTATTTGAGAAAACATTCGTATAATATTCTTAGAGTCGAGGTTATGCTTTGTACTTGTATAGAGAGGGTATTGATTTGATTAAAAGAAAGGTCCGCTCAAAACATGTGTATCTGTTATTAAGTAGAAACCCCATTATCCCTGTTTACTATTAGAGTTAATTAGCTACGCACCCAAAGTGGTGACAGTTTTGGGTTCGCCACAATCATAAGATTTAATAATTATTTTTATACGAAAATCCGCATTGAATCTATACACTAAGGTGAATAGACTTCTCATAAAATACATTTGTTTGATTCCACAGGATTTGTAAGGAGACAAACAAAATTAGCATAATTTTCAGCATAAGCCTTGTACAGGAGCAACATCAAATAACATTTCTACCATGGAATCTGTTATGTTGTAGTAGTTTATGCCACACTAAGGGTAGGATTGTATTACACAAGGGATATTTAGAAGTAAGGAGGAACAATGAGAACAATGAGAGCCTGGTTGAAGACAAAAAATTTTTATTCAATTGCTGAATACTTAGACAGAGATATAAGTTCTGATTAAAGAAGTGAACTATTTTATAATTCATTATAAGTTGTTTGGTTTATTTTAAGATATTTCTTATACTTGTATTGTTTTCTGTATTGTACTGACTGTATGTCCTATCATTTGTATGATGTAATGACATGTAATAAATAAATAAATAAAATAAATAAACAAACAAACAAAAAATCTTTAATAATAATGATAAATAAATAATAATGGTTTAATAAAATAAATTATTAGATTGCGGATTTTTCTATAAAGTTCATTGTGTCATATTATTAATTCTATGTTCCTCCTGAAGAAGCAACTTCAAAAATAAAACAGTTCAAAAACTTAAATTCAAGAAACAATCCTAAATGCAATCAAGAAAGGCCAAACAAGACCACGAGACAGACCCCCCCTATCACACTAAAAACAGAAGAAACTTCCATCTTGATCAGCACCACCTGAGCCTGATTGAGAAAAACCATTTTAAAGGCTGCGGGACTGGACGCTTTTTGTTAGCGAGAATTTTGTTATAGGCAAAATAAAAAAAATAATGATATCACTCCCACCAACTACTTAACAAAGGCACAAGAAATCAACACTTAATGATGACTGGACCAGGGAAAAGCAGTACATAAATATATAACCAGGTTAAAAAGTTAGGAAATACTGATTAAACATTGTCATGAAAATAGTGTGGTTGTAAATTACCTTATCGTCTCCAGTTCAAATCCATTGTTGTCTACAACCTGGTTTCGGCACTGATTTGCCATGTTCACGTAGTTCACAAGTCAAAACATCAAGCTGGTAAAAAAAAAAATTTGGTCTTGACGACGGCGTTAATGTTTTAAAAGGTTTAAATAAATAACACATATAACAGTACACAGAAAACACATAGACGCGCGTACGCACGGACGGACAGGTGGTTGTCCTCAAGCCTTACCGTGACAGAACCATTAAATAAAAAGTTCAAAACAACCACCCGTCCGTACGTGCGTACGCGCATCTACGTGTTTTCTGTATACTGTTCGTAAATACGTGTTGTTTGTTTAAACTTTTTAAAACATTAACGACGTCGTTAAGGCTGATTTTTTTTACCAGCTTGATATTTTGACTTGTGAACTACGTGAACATGGCGCAAATCAGTGCTGAAACCAGGTTGTAGACAACAACGGATTTGAACTGGAGACGATAAGGTAATTTAAAACCACACTATATAGTCATACCAGTTCAGGGCAAAAACAAAAATGAAATTGTCCCAAAGCTTAAACCAAAGAAAAGTGGCCGTACTAGTGAATCGTCATAATTACAGAAAAAGTGACATTGAAAATAGGTATTTTCTGCAATAAATGTGTTTGAAAGGGTGAATTTTTTAAACAGCAAGATTTGGAGCAGCGGGACTAATCTGCATGTTGTCTCACCAGAGTAGGGCTGCCTCCTGTAGCGCAGCTTCTTGCCGTTGCGGCGGAACAGCTTGTTGGGCGTGGACTCGAGGCTCCGCTTGCCATTGGAGCCGCTACTGCTGCTCTGCTCCGACTGGTTGAAGTGTTGGTTCACGTGGCGCTCCAGCATGATCTGTGCAACAGACACAGGCTGACGTTAGCGAGCGAGCAATGCACACAGCGAGGACTACGGCGGAAAAACTGACGAGTCGAGATTGTCATTATTGCGTATATCATGATACGCAATGATAAAATTGGTACAAAGAGAGAAGATTTGAAATATTTACAAAAATTTGTTATTTTTTTTAAAATTGGTTTATGAGGATGGTGTTGAAAATAAAAAGGTTTTTCCATGACTAAATGTTCATTTAAAGTAATGAAATAAAGTGGCATTAATTATAAATACATGATACTAACCATGCAACTTCTCACAGTTTCAACCTCAATTTCAATGTAATAAAATGTAGCCAACATTTATAGTTTTGAACAAGACAAATACAGTTCAAGTACAAAAAGTTACAAATTACTAAAGGAGGTTACCGGTATTTGCAGTAAAGGAATAGACTGACTAAACAAAGAGCGTCAATTCAAACGTTATTAACACTTATTTCATATGTAATTGAAGTTGTATTGATTTGAATAATAAAAGACATAAACACTTTAATCTTACTGATTTTGAACTAACTGTTAAAATGGTATGTATGATGAAACATACAAATTTTAGGATTTGTAGCTGCCCTTAGTACAAATGACGCGACTCCTCAATTTCTCCACCAGGATTACTCTACAAGCTGGGAGGCTGTTGAGGCCAGGACAGGCCTTTATTTTTTTCCCCTACAAGTAATAGCTGATTCTTACAGGCTATTGTTAGAAGACAATTTCATTATTCTGTACTTACCTTAATGTGATCCATAAGAAAATTATTACTTGAATAAAAAATGCTCTTTTTCTTTTTTAAATTATTAATTTTGTTATTATTCAACTTAATATTTACATTTAAAAACCAATGATTGAAAAATTCATGGAATACACTATTTAACATGCTTAGAATTTGAGAAAAGTTATTCAGATAACTAAATAATAAAGAAAAAAAGCATTTTTAAATCAATTTTGGAAAAAATTATACATACTTACTATCAAGAAGAACTGCAAGACTATGTAACCTGAACACTACATTTAACATTAGATATACCCAAACTATTTATACACACCAATGCATCTTTAATATGTTCCAAACGAAGAACTACTGAAGTCAGCAAGAGGGGGCCACTAGTGTTCTGCATTTTCCCACAAAGAACATAATTTCCTACTTTTGAAACTACAAAGTGAAGACTGAAACTATGTACTTCTGTTAAAGATGAAACCTTTCTTAACCTCCATCAAACATTATTGTAAAAATGTTCCCCAACCTAGCACTGACAAGTAAAATCAGTTTCCCACAAACAAATTATAATTAAATATTCGACCAGTGGCCTCCCTGGTTAAGTGGGTGGACCTGAAAAAACTGGTCACTCAAAACGGAGCTTAATGTTCTAGATCCACCCACTGATTAAATTGGAGCCCCAAAGATAAACTAGATCCAGCCTATCGTTTCGAGTTTTTCAACTAGATTAACTGAAAAATTCTTCTAAAATTAAGTACAAAGTTATTTGAAAAATTTAAGCAAACACTTAATTATAATTTAGTGCTCTACAAAGTGGAATTTTGTTCTTTAAATAAACTCAAGAAAAGTAAGAAAGCGAAATTTGACATGGTTTATTACTTTTCAAACAGGCTCCCCCTATATTATTTTTTAATTTCTAGAATACTAGGCAGCATATCAATAGAAGAAGCAATACCTTTCTCCTCTGAAAACAAACAACAGGACAAACCAGCACAAAACTCTACATTTAGAAAGGTTAAGAAGATTTACAAAAATACAGAATTCATAGGTTTTTGAGAACATTGAAACAATGAAAAAAAAAAAAAAAACTAGCTCATTCCAACAGAACATCATATTCGTCGCCTTTCATCCTCTGGAAAAAAACTATTTCTTGAATTTAAATTTCAAACTGAAAAACGCTAAAATGTATTTACAGTGTTTTTAGTGATGATGGTTTAATATGAAGTTGTCTTCTTCCGCTTTATTAGAAATACAAACTAAAAAGACTGTAAATACATATTGGTGTTTTTGAATTTAAATTCAAATTCAAGATTTACCATTGACTCTGAAGATCATCATTTAGATATAATAATTAAAGAGTATTCTACTTATCTCGACGACAACAAAATACAAGTAGCAACCTTCAGACCACCCTACTTCACACACACAAACGCACATACATACCTTTTTAAATTCTGAAGCCACCTTTTAGGCTATTTGGTAATAGAGGAAAATGAAGTTGTATGTTTATTTTAAAACTAAATTAAGATATAAACTAGGCAAACATGATAAAACAAGGGCTCATTGTTATTCTTGAAAACAAGCATTAAATGTCAGATGTGGATAAAATTGTATGATTTTAAAGATTGTTTTTGAAAATTTGAGCTTACAGAACAAAAGGTTTTGCTTCTTACCATTAATATGATCCAATAGTAGACATACCAATACAAAACAATTTATCAAGACAAATTATGAAAAAAGTTAAAACATCAGATAAAAAAAATTTCGCTTTCCATTTATCAGAGTGATGTACGTGAAAACTTTTTTATAGCTCATTTGGTTGTTATTTAAAATCTAATATGGTTTTTTTTTAGAAAAGAAGTTACATCTTTAATTTATTCTACTGCTTGTTAATTTAATTTTGTTAACTGAGCTGTTGAAAAACATTTATAAAAATGGAAAAAAGTTCTTAAACTATCTTGTGTTTACATATTTAGAAAACCAAACAATATGGTAAAGTCTAGCTTATCTGACCTTTCTAAACAGACAAGGAATGTGGGAGTTGAGAGCATAATAAAACCACCAAGTGGGTACCCAAAAACAAAATTTTTTTTGTAACACACAATAGAACCATATTAAATTTTATAGTCAAACCTGGTTTGAAAATTTTTAAACGATGAACTTAAATTTAGGTGACAGTTATCAGTTAAAATTCAAAAAGGGTAAATAAAATAGGTTTGTAACGGTTACAGTTTTGGGTTGTAGTTTTGATAGTTTTCAAGTAGCACAATATTATATAAATTAATGTAAATTTATATTGATTTAAATAAGTCTGTCAAGATATCACATAGTAAATCATAGGTAGTAGTTTTCAACATTTTGGATGTCAATAGAAAATATAATTTTTGCTCTGAATTAAATGAGAATTGTTTCTAATGGCTTATTGTAATAGGGAGAATGGTCACATTCAAGTACCATGCTGGACTTAAAGTTTGTTGAATCAAACTTTAAAAATATGAAGTCCAAGAATTCCTAAATAAAAAGCATGTTTATTTTATTCTGCTTGGTGCATTGAATTAATATTTTGATCACTTTTTAGTAAGAATAAACCTTAGAAACAATATCCTCCAAAGAACAACCGGTCTAATGAATAGGTAGGCATGTATAAAATACCCCCGTCGCAGCAGACCTGCGTACTCAGCGAATTTCCAATGGAATTTCAGATTATTTACTTTCCCCATAAAAACACCATAGGATTGAGTATGTAGGTTTGCTGCCATGGGGTGTTGTTAGAAAATCTAAGTTAATCAATGATTGGTGAATTTAAACACAAAATTGTATCAAGCTATGGCAATTTTGTATTTTCCCCATAAACCCCATGGGGGTGAGTATGTAGGTTTGCCGCCATATGGGTTTTGAAAGCAAGTATAAGTTAAACCCTATCTAGATAATGTACATAACAAATTTGATTAAGTTATGTCGATAAATAAGCAAGGTATAGGGTTTTCTTGATTTCCCATAAGAATAACATGGAAAACATATTTTTGGATTTTTCCCGTAACCAGTTATGCTAAGATAAAAATTCAAAATACCAAATTGTTTGTTTTTTTGAGCTCTTTTAAATGGTTTTAGTTAAAATTGATAAATTTTGAAAAATGAGGTCCAAAAATGCCGAAAACCCATTTTTGACCCCTTTGAAACCCCATAAAACCCCGTTCCCATAACCCGATCACGCTGGTTCGCGAACTCATGAAAATAGACCTGGTCTTACACCTTTATACCAAATTTCATCAAAATCGAAGGTCGCTGTCAAAAGTTATCAGTACCACGGACACATATATAGTATAGATATATATATAGATATATATGAAAATGAACGAACGGTGTTTTTGGCTTCTGGGGACCTCAAAATGAAAAAGTATCATGGTCCCGGGCTTAGGTCTTACCATGACTACTACCGTAATAGCGTATTCCCTATAGGGAAATTCGCAAAAATGAATTCGTAGTGATTGGATGTTTATTGTGAGGGAATGTCCTTTTCATCAACAAATTTAATTTACAGTTACAAACTTCCGAAGGTCAGATAAACCAGACTGGATATGCAATGTTCCTGCTCGTCGAGTAGCGTGTGAGGGGTGAGAGTGAGAGCTGACAGCCTACCTGTGAGCTGAACCTCTGGCCGCAACCAGTGACGATGCAGGGGAAGGGCTTGTTGCCGCCGTGGCTCAGCACGTGCCGCTCCAGCCAGCTGCGCGAGCACGACGCCTTGTCGTACACCTTGCAGCCGCTCCACAGGCACACGAACGTCTCGCACAGCGACTGTGTGTTGACGTGCTTCGCCTGCAATCACACGATGTCAAGTGAAACATGATGGTGAGAGCGCATTGGGTAATTTAAACAATAAATATCATCCAAAATAAGTCTCATATTATAAAGGATTCATTCACAGTCAAGAAACTCAGCAGTTTCTGACGGACCGAGAGAGTGAGAACTGTGCTCGTGCTCCTAGTGCCTAGTTTACAAATAATGATTTCCAGTTAACATAATGTAAAATGTATAAAAATCAATTGATAAAAAAATGTAAAATGTATAACAATCAATTGATAAAAAAATAGTGCATTGTTAGACGTACATAACTAAATCAAATAAAACCTGATGTATAATGAGTTCATTATAATACAGGTTATTGGCCAATGAGAACTCGGCATTGATCAAAAGTAGTGTTCTAATACAAATTACGCTATTTGCACAACATTTGTTTGTTGCAATAATTGTATTCAGCCACTAAACCAGTAGTGAGATCCAAGTAAGTGTTCTACACATCCCTCGTGTAATACAATCCAACCCTTAGTTAGACTACTAACATAACATCTTCTATGGTAGAAATGTTATTTGATGATGAATGGAACAGCTTCTTGTCAGGCAAAGCTGTCTTCCTCTGACATGCATCGGAATCAAACGTAAAATTAGTATTTCAGTGTCTTGGGCATTGGGATCGCTAAGTCCACTTGATCGCAACATTTGACAAATGAATGTTATGTAAAATTGGACTGTAGTGTCCTCAAAAAGTTTATAACAGCTGCAGGTTTAATGATTTCGATACAAACTGATACAAAGTTTAATAATTTTTATATTGAGTAAAGTCTGTCGCCAAGAAGGTGAACTATTCAAGAGGAAAGTTAACTCTCTAAAGATTGATTTAAAGCCCATCGGCTGCTGGTAGCAACAACTTTGTTCAGACCACTATTGTTTACCTAATACTAACATATTATTCTGAATACAGTTTTGTTTGGTTTGAAAAGAACTGTTGCCTACTTTTCCTTCCTTTTTGAACGTTTGTGAGATAAACTCTCTTGAAACCAGCGATTTAAAGGACAATTAATTAACTGAATTTCTGAACCATTAGCCATTTGTGCTATTTGAACTATCTATGGTAGGCCTATTGCATTGTAAAGAAAATGGTAAAATGATATAAGTGTTTGTCAAACCAATTTTATAGGAAATATAGGAGAGATTTAAATGCTGATGTAAAAAATAAACATCTAATAGAAAACACAAAATAAAGTAACCCCATTATTACAAAAACACAGTATATTTCGTATCTCAAATTAAAATTGAATACCGGTAATGTGGAAATTTAAGTATGAGTGGTAGTGTAAGCCCAAATTTAACTGAAAAAACTTAACTGATTAGTAAGTTTTCTTGTAGAATAATGGGTTAAGAGTGCCTACACCAAGGAACAATATCAAACTCTGTCTGAATTTTCAAGTCTCTACTCAGCTTTGTTAAAAGCAAATAAAAATAAAATAAATTTTAAGATTGAAAAATAATAGGCCTACTTCAAATTGGTACTAGATAAATACACATATTTGCAATAGACAACATATTTTTTGTATGTTGAGTTATTTGATTTTTTATTTTGAGACAAGCTTTTTGTAGTAGTGACACGTACTCTCCTACCTCCTTGATTGCCCCCCTAGAAGTAAACACGGCCCAATTTGAGAATCAATTAATTTCAAAAACTATTTTCATCACCTTAGAGAAAAACGTAAACCATTGTTTATCGACTGGACAAAAACGATACATAGCTCGGAGCTGCCCGGGAATGATCTGTCAAGCCCAATAAGGGAAATGCCATTCCTGGAACTGTATAAAAGGGCATTCAACTGGACTGGTTTGCCACTGTGGAAAGGCGAACGACTGCTCAATGTAATTAACTAACAGGAGCAGACGGGCATCATCAATACATTGAGTGCTAATGGTTATTCATATGGTTAAAGATTTTTCTTTACATTAATTTATCAGTAACATTGTTTTGTAAATAATTTACTACAAGAGCAATTGAACCGAATTAAAATATAATATGGTGACACCAGTATTATAAGAGTCCATTATACCCGCCATCTTAGATTTTATTCCTATAAGACTAAATTTTAAATGCCCGTTACACCTTTCGTATTGGTTGAAAAAGATTCATATTCATGTGATTTTAAAGGAAATTTTAATACGGCGAGCACTATGAAATCTAAAGTATTATGTTATTGATTGTTTGATTAATACACAACAAAGTATTCTCAATATTTTTTGTTCGAAGATGGATGCGTTTTTTCAGTAGTTCAATCTATAACTCGCTCTAAAAACGTAATTTTTATTTCACAGTACCCTAGGTATAAAATTTTCTTTAAAATTACATAGAGATAAATCTATTTCGATCAATATTAAAGGGATAGCGGCTGTTTCAAATTTCACATTAGCCTTGTGGGAACAAAAATCCATTGTGGCGGATACTGCAAGTGGGTACTACTTTACACTTTGCTCTCAGCTTTAGTTACACGAGACAGTTTAACAACAACAAAATTTGTTGGTCAAGTTCTTCTGATAGCATAACTGTAGAAAAGTAAACATAAAAGTAATTTAATACAATTGAGCATGAATGATATAATTAAACATAGGTGTACAATTTCTAAAAAGCAATCATTACCAGTAGGGTAAGTGCACCAGTGAATGACCACCCCCCAGTGAATGACCGTTTCGTATAAAAAACAGTATATTAAGCTTTACCTTTTGCCTAGCCCATCATAAACGGTCTTAAAAGTAACTTCGGATTCTGATTTAGATCCGCCCTGTCACTGGTTAAAAAAGAAAGTGTCAGACATCTGTTTGTAACACAAACAAAATTAAGTGTTCCACCCAGTTCATCTTCAAGCTTCCCCATTATAGCGTATCGTAAAAACAAGGTTAGCTGTATTCTTCATTGTTCTTTGATTATTGATTGAAACTGCAATATAATAAATGTAATTAACAGTAAACATGTAAAGGTACAGTTCTGTACTCATTTTAATACCAAAATCTTAACCAACAATTTAATTATACAGTCGGTCATTTACTGGAACACAACTATTGGTATAACCAGTGAATGACCATTTCGGTCATTCACTAGATTTTTATCAATTTTCTTTAAACGTTTTGGAAACAATGTTTTCTGGCAGATTAAGTGCTAGGAAGCACTAAAAGAACATCAGAAATCATGTGGGTACAATAAACCAAAATTTGACCGGGGCTTAATGTTTACGGAAATTTACTACAAGGACAGTGGTCATTTACTAGAATCTCTATTTTAACGATCTGGAAATGGTTAGTGTTGTTAATATACATGGTTCCAGCTTAGACTCTGTGAGAATCTTAACAGCTTATTCGGTGGCGAGGAGGGAGAGTGGTGCTAATACAATTTTAAAATGCGATGTAACATGTATTTCCTGTCTGTCGGTCTGTATGCATTTTATTTTATATAAATCTCATTGTTTCAAAAACTATGATAGACAAATAAATAATAAAATTTTGTAGGTAAGATTAACATTTGGTTTAAATTTCATCTTTGTATAACTCACAGTATCTTTGGTATAACTTTCAGTTCCAAAATGGTGGTACTTTAAACGATTTTCAATGTTAAATTTTTGAGAGCCTATACAATTTTTTTTAATTTACAAGAAATACAATATTTGCGCAATTATTGTGTGTATTTTTTGTGTGGTGTCTTTTGTCTCAATTGACCTATTTTTCACGGTCATTCACTGGTGCATTCATTCTAAATAGTCGGTATTTTGATACCAATGAATGACCGGTCATTCACTGGGGAAACACCGGTCATTCACTGGTAGAGAGGCGGTCATTCACTGGTGCAATGATTTATGTATGATAAATTGTATTTTTCAATACTCTGTTTTAACATAATGAATTAAGTTTTACCATTAGGAACTACAGAAGAATACGGGCAAGACATTTAAACTATTCCCTACACTGTAGCGTAAAAGCCTGTTTTACCATGTAAGATTCTAGTGGAAACTCATCCTTAAACGGTCATTCACTGGTGCACTCACCCTACCTTAGAAAATTTTACTTCTGTTTTGAACTGAATATTGAATTAAAAAATATTTCATTTGACTGTAATGAAAACAAAGATTTTTTAAAATTTAGTTTTCAGTCATCTTTATTTGGCTGTTTCAGCACTGTTCTGAAAAAGGAACAGTGCTTGGGGTTCAAGAGTTCAAATCAAATCTTAATTAATTTGTATCTAAGAACAACTGATATCTATCTTTTACATTAAATCTTACACTGGCATTACCTGCAAGTGTTCCAGCAGCGCCGACGTTGTACTGAAAGACTCGGTGCAGTCCGTCCATCTACAGATGACATCCGATAGCAGATGCCCGTTCCACCCATTTCTTGCCGGAAACCTAATTATGCTTGGTGTCCTTAGTATAGGAGAAGGCAACGAGGGTTTATCTGAACATGTTTCGCCAGTGCTGACGGATAGAGGCGAGTCGGCAGGCGAGAGAACGGGCGTGGAACAAGCGTTTTCCACAGTCTTTGGTTTAGGTAAAACACTATCACTGACACTGTCTTCGCGTCGGGGCGAGTTCGGCTTTTGGAATACCGAGGAGGTAACTGAGGGAGTGGAGAGTTCATGGCCGGAATTTAAATTCTTCCTGTGGTTAGGTTCTGCTGGTTTGTCGGACTGGAAGACAAGGGGTAACCGGGCAACAGGCACGACGGTCCCTGAGAGGTGAACGGCCAGTTTTGTGGCATCACAGCTGCTCTTCTTGTGCTGAGCCTGCACACAAACACAGACAAATCTAATTAAAATTTCTATCGACTTGAAAATCAATGAATTAGCCTACTGTAATAAAGCGTTTTTATTAAAACAACATTTAAACCAATTCATAAAAAAGGAAGTGACTTGGATCCAGGGAATTATAGGCCAGTATCAATTATACCAACATTTTCTAAAATCTTTGAACGAGCAATGTATAACAGATTGGTAAATTATCTAGAACAAAATGATTTGTACAATGAAGAGCAGCATGGCTTTCGGGTTGGCAAATCAGTCACCACTGCTAGCATAAATTTCATTGAGACAGTAGTAGATGCCATAGACAGAAGTGATAATGCGATCAGTGTTTTTATGGACCTTTGTAAAGCTTTTGATAGTGTTCACCATGGTAAACTGTTTAGTACCCTAGAGAGTATCGGCATAAAAGGTAGGGAACTGAATTGGTTCAAATCTTATATCTCAAATAGAAAACAGTTTGTAGAGCTATCCTATTTAAATAAACCAAATGAACTTTCTAAAACAAGATCTTCCTTTAAAGCAATAGCCCATGGAATTCCTCAAGGTTCAATTCTTGGACCCGTCATGTTTATTTGCTATCTTAAGGGTATGCCTTCATTAGTGTCTGGTTCTCAAAGTAAACTATGTCTAGGTATATGCAGATGACTCAAATCTGATTGTTTGTGGTAAAGAGTTATCGGAAACAGAATTAATAATAAAAAATCTCTCAGATATTAAGAATTATTTTGATAGTAGGAACCTATTGCTTAGTTTGGAAAAAACTAATTTTGTACAATTCCGTACAAAACAAAAAAGAAGTAAACAAATAGCTAAAATAGAAATTTGTAGCAATGAAATAAAACCAGTTAGCGAAACCAAATTTTTAGGCCTGTTGGTAGATGAAAATTTGTCTTGGAACAGTCATGTTCAAGAGTTAAAAAACAAAATTTGCTCTGGATTATTTGTTCTAAGAACCATGGCCAAATTCTGCTCAACTAAAACACTAAAAGCTATCTACTATGCTCACATACACTCTCATATATCATTTGGGGTTGTTTTATATGGTGGGACTAGTGACGCAAACCTTAGTAGTATATTAACCCTCCAAAAAAAGCAATTAGAATTATTTTAAATCTCAAAAATCAAGATTCAGTAAAAAGCTAATTTTCTGAGTTAGGAATCATGACTGTTTATGGCATGTATGTGCTTGAAACAATAATGACTATTAAAAAAACTGAGAATTTTTTACCTAAATTAGGAGATTTCCACACATACAACACAAGAAATAGAAACAAATTTGCCATTCAATCACATTCCATGGGTTTTTTCAGGAAAAACCTGCAAGTGCTGGTATTAGGTTCATTGCCCAGTTACCAAAAGATATTTTGGCTATAGTAAATCTAAAATCATTTAAAATTAAGCTAAAACAATATCTGATACAAAAGGCACCATACTCATGTGAGGAAATTTTGGGTCAGTAGATCAATCCCATAATTTTTTTACTAAAATTTGTATTTTTTCTCGTTTTTTTTTTCATTAGTTGATATGTTTTTGTTTTTTGCTTTTGTTTTGTTTTGTTTTTGTTGTTGTTGTTGAGTTAATTATATGAATCATATATTGTGAACAACACAATGATTTCATATAAAAACGTAATTCTGTATTTGTACCAGTGTATGTCAATTTTTACTTGTACAAATCATGAATAAAGAAGTTTTGAATTTGAATTTATATAAAAAATGAGTAGCCTATCTTGTAGGAAAATTGTTATTTGATAAAGAACATAATTTATGTTGTGACTTATTAATTGATACGATACTTTTGTTTTGTGTACAGTACCTACATCATATTCATTTCATTTAAGTGATTACAGAGTTCTATCAAATACTTGGGAATAAACAGTCGATAAAAACATTTAACTATTTAAAATATGTATCTACTATTTAAAATATTGTCTACTCAGAAGAATTTGTTTAGAGCCCTCTAATATCACTGTAAACTGGGAGAGAGAGCAGTTGCCCTTTAATGATTTAGGAAATTTAAAACAACAGCTCGTGGATGAGTGTTTTTCAATCTTCCTGGTTTTCCCTAAAACCTCCCTAAAACGAAATTACTGTATCCTCATTACCTAGCTAGACCTTAACCTAACCTGACACCATGATTGAAACATGAAGATTATTTATAAGAAGACGGGTCTCATGCCACAATAGTACATGGTACAGACTTCGGTGGTACATAATACGTAACAGATAATGTAGGTACTTCCACAGTTTTGGGCTACACCATGATTTTGCCAAACACATGTTGAGGAGGGGGCAATTCCCCAGTACAGAGTTAAAAAGTCCAGAGAAAATGTTAGAGTACAGTTACTGTACTGTATAGGGGTGTGGCAGTGGACAGTAGAGAAAACATTTGACAGTAAATATCCTGGAATTGAACTCAGCCTTTTGAATCTTTGAGAAGATGTTAACTGTTTCTCTCAATGTCATGCCTCTATGCTGACGCTAATTAATTTAAATTTCTAAACACACGATTGACAGGTTTAAACAAAATTCCAGCCATACGACCCAACACAAACCACCTTAGCCATTCAATCATCAGGCCATTAGAGCATCTTGTTAACGAAGTCTTTCAATAAGCCAGTTGATTATTTTTCCCATTTATATACATGTTAAATTACTTTATTTACGTTGACCTAGGCCTGTTCTATGGCTGTCGACTTCAATATCGATGACTTTACTTATGGCCTATTTGGATTTCTGTGTTGGCCGCTGGTTTGGACTGGTACCTTGAAGTACTCGGTGATCTTGCCCTGGAAGTATCTGGTGTGCGTGTGGTCAGGCCAGACGCAGGGCCAGTGCGCGGTGGCGGTCTCTGCTGACTGTGTGGGCGGCATCTTGCCCGGAGACTCCGGGTCGCTCTCGGCGGACGATGCTGTGCTGAACGGTGACCCGGGCTCGGTGATGTCACTTGTCCCACTACTGCTACTGCTGCCGCTGCAGTCCGTGCAACTGAGGGTCGCGACTCCGCTGCAACAGACAACACAACGCTCATGTTACTATCACTGCAAACATTTGTTTAAGTTTACCCAGCAAATGCTCAGCCCCCGGGTACGACAGTACACATAAGAGCTATTCTGGTGTAGGGAGTAAAAAATATATTATACATTTTAAAAAATTGTCCTTGGAAGTGGTAATCAACTCTTCAAGTGTGCAGTCCTCCTTCAATTCTTATTGAGGGAATACGAACGAAGCTAATGTGAATAATTCATGTTACTCAACATCAAATTGGGTGATTGATTATAAGGATCCTGGCTTGTTTTTAATATATCTGTGAAATTACTTGGCTTACTAACTTAGACTATTGTCGAGCACATCACTATACTGAAAATATCAAATCTGTTCAGCTAAACTTTTCCTGTGACTAAAGGTATTTTGTAATTGGCACAGTGACATCAGACCCAATTTACTTACAAAAAACATGAATTTGAATATAAGTTAGTTCCACCTTAAAAACTCCCTCGACTGGAAAGCAGGTTGAAGCTTATTTTAACTAAAATATAAAAAAGCCGGTCAAAGAATAATATTTGTTATAACGAAATCTACATATATTTAAATGTGGTTAAGCACTGTCTTTTGTTTCTGAGTTGTCTAAAGTATTTTTGTGCCCTGCTTATATTATTTATGTTAGAAAGAAAATTGTTTTTAAAACTGACATAAAATTGTGACAGAAAATTAAAAGGAATAGGTAAAGATAAACCGTTCTTATTATTGCAATTGAGTAATGGCCAAACCTATTTTGACTCAGAATATAGCATTTGAATTCCAATGACCAGGTGGATGTTTGTTTTACGCGATACCACACGTCCAAGAAAGGTTTGGCAATATTCCCTACACGTAAACACTTATCAAAATAACTTTAACTAGGCCTACTGGGGTAGGCCTACTGCTGAGAAAATTTAGTTCAGAGGTATAGCTTATCACTTTCGTTGTTGAAAGTGGGAGGCAAGGCGATTATTTAAGCTATTACTGGACTCATTTACACCACAATTAGCTTCATATCTGTTTCGTGAACTAATTATTTTCTTGCTGAGAATTAGAAGTGGATAACTCAGAGGAAGCCACTCAATATTGTCACAGTCGCTTTAACATTGTTGTGTGTGGAGCTGTACAAAGAACCTCTTTATATTTCCATGTAGAAATTAAATTGGATAGAAAAATTGTTCTCATTGAGACTTGAGTGAAATAGTTATTAGAAAAGTAATTAGAAGGTTTCCTCTGGTAGAAAGAACCCACCCCTGTTCTGACTTTTACTTATGTCTGAAGGCATGCATTAGTCCTTAGTTTCAGAGAAACAGATACCGGTTGGCAATTTTTTAATTCCTTCATCGATGAACTAAATTAAAACTGAATTAGGCGATAAAAGTAGACAATGGTGTATTAAGTTTTTAAATTTTTTTAACCCTATGAATTCAAGAATACTTTATTCCAGACGCAGCGATAAAAATGCATTTCAAGGAAGGAAACAATGTTCTTCTGAAATTTAAAGTCCCCAACCCACAACAAAACAAGTACCGAGGGTGTCAACAAAGTGCGTCGGTGTGGGTGCGTGCGAGCGCGCGCGCGGAGGGGTGTGGTAGCGGTGGAGGGGGGAGGCGACACTAGCGCCGCGGCGGACACAAACTGTACCACGGCGAGGTTATCGAGCTGACCCGCGCCGGAGGGGTGGGAGCGATGGAGGGGGCGAACGCTATTTGCATGAGGGAGAGTGGGAGGGGGGGCGCACGTGCACTCGCAGTCCAGCTTCCGACGGCCGACATAGAGAGCGCTATATTTACACTGATTGATCATCGGTCGACACTTCCTGCATGCACGGCCTTTTAAATATCGCACCTCTTCACATCTCCCGACTCCGAGGTGAAATATATAAATGTGTCCTCTGGCCGAGGATAAATCAAATGTAAAACATCCTAGGGTTTATTTATACCGTTATGTTTCGATTGGCTTAGTTCGGCTATCCAGTACAGTATTATTAAACCTCAAAGCCATGTTCAGCTCATCATGAAGCCTATATGCAACTCTTAGACTCAAGAAATACATAAAATATTAATTTTAATAACCGAATGAAAGCTATAAACCCCTGGAGCTTTAGCCACATAATTAATTAGGCGCAAGTACTGTTAAATGATAGTGTGCCTACAAGTAAAGCAATGTTTGGTAAATTATAACTTTTTTACGGTGACTTTTCGGGTGATGTGTTCGCCGCAATCAACCCAGTGACATGGCACGCAGAACTAAAAAACAGTGAAACTTAGAAACAAACCTTTAATTTCCACCAAATATTCAGAAACTCGTCTTTCCTTTGTTGTGTTTTTTAAAGACCTCAAACCTAACAGAAAATAGTGGCTTATGCGCATAAAAACAGGACAGTACCACTATTCGAGATAAAGTACCAAACTGGACTCGGGTTGGCTTGGAATATTATTAACGATTTAATGAACTTTCTTGACTTCATGTGGGCGTGCAAATAGAAAAAAACAATTACAAACGAGTTTATTTTCAATGAATGCAGTTAAAAAATATCTATAGGTTTACTACTGTTGTTCCCAACATTAAATAAACTATCCTCCAAAGATCGCTCTAATACAAGTGATCAACTGTCCAATTTCATGGCCAACGCGACAATAAACAAAGAAAACAACTCGAGAGCGTGACCACTAACCCCCCACACTTGATAAGAGTTGTTAACCAAACTTTAAACTGTTAATTATAACAACAGAAGCAGTTGTAACTATACGGTCGGTTTGAGGAATTTTATGAGTAATTCCAATAGTGATGTTATACGATACACTAAATTTATATAATCTTACAATAATTCGACTAAAACACGGTTATTACAAAGTAGCGTCATTAGCGACAATCATATTGAAATGTTACAAATGCTCCCTCATACCTCTCAGTGTCTTAAGTTCCACATTTTTTCACATTAAAGCTTGGTTTTTATAAAAAAGAACCATGATTTAAAATATGTTTAAGCGATTCCCATAATTATTTTACATAAGCATATAACTTGATGTGAGAAGTGTGACTTGTTTCAAGAGTACTTTAAAAAATTAAATACGCATTTTTCACACAACACAAATATTAATAACTCGTTTTAATTTCTTCATAAGCATTGTAAAACAGCTTAACATGCACCCCTAAATATTTTCCCACTTAAAAAAGCCTCCTAATAATTTTACTTAATCGAAGTCTGGTTTTAAACAGGAAATATCTTTAAATGGTGTCAGTCAATTTCAATATGAGAACGTAAAACTTATGTATAATGCTAAAATTACACTACGCAACAATATTCAGTTTCGTGTCGTTTTCATAGAACCCGGCGTTTCCTTCTTTGCTAAACAGGATTGAAGGGTAGTAACTAGTGGACTAACCATATTTATGTGAAACTGTATATTTAAAACAATATAGGCTATAAGGTGAAAACACCTTTAGACAGTTCGTCTGAGACTTCTTTGGGCAGATTTACATGGTGGTTTCACCAAAACAAACCTTTTCAGTCCTGTATTAGCAGGTTTTATACGTTAAATTGGTCGAAAATGAAAAATAAACTTTTCTTACGGAGATTTAACGTAAGAAAAAAGTCAACTTTTTCAATCCTTTGGACAGTTCGTCTGGCACTTCCACTGGAGGTTTGTACACTGGAGCTTTTATTTGGTACGGTATACATGCAGTTTGTATACCAAATAAAAGCTTAACTTTTCAATATTGGGAGGTTTTATTTACTTTAACGTCATCTTACTTTCTTAAATTACATAAATCGACATTTCGAAACTTTTGCAATTGATTCATTTTACAGGCTTTCAATCGGTTGATTGATGTATACACACAGAGGTATTTTGTCAAACCAGCAGAAGAGCAAACACGCGCGTTAGGCGGATGGAGCTGTTCTCGTCGAGTTTCGACGGGCAACGTTTCGTGTACGGTACCAATAAAACACAGTGGCATATAACATAGTGGCATATAACCATTTCGTGGTAGGACAGTATACCATTGCTGTATTGTACATTGTAGAGGCCCATGCCATGGCCCATCATGAGTGAGAGCCTGATGTGTGATAAGGATCATTTAACGCCAGTTCCAAGGCATCATTAAACTTTATGGAAGGGACGGCCGATAGCCGGGTAACTGTGTGGCTAGCTCTTATCGCTGCTGCTGGATATTAAATCATCGGCACGTATAAACCAGTGGCGCACAGCTGATAATCCGTTGCGTTAGAGTAGGCCTCTCAACATACTACTGTACAACGTTTGCTTCATTGCTCTTACAACAAAAACATTCCCTTTCCAGGTTTCTCACTTACAACATAAGCTCACAACACGGAAATTGTTTAGGTATGTAAAGCAAAAAAGAGAGGCTCCAATTAAAATTATACTCGTAGATTTACAGCAGTACTTTGTTCTTCTTTGCCCTCTAGATTGATAAAAGATTAACGGTTAAATTACCTTTTCGTCATTAATAAGAAAAACTGCAAACAAAATTTAGACGCCGTTAAGTCTAACATTATTTATTTACATTGAAGGGAGTTATAGCACATCCTGTTTCTAAGAAATATAGGCGAGCACTAATATGCCTTGATGTAACAGTGAATGATCATACAAAATGTTACACAAGCACATAAGTCGCATTATAATAGTTGTAACAAGATAACTAGGATAAAGTTATAGTTTTAGGGATTCAAACTAATCCAATATACAATATTACGATTAGTGGCATCTTTAACAGGCCTGTAGCTGAATTTACCAAGTTCAGTATGCTACAAATTGTTAATTTACGAATTTTAAGTCTGATTAAGATTCCATGATCTAACCACAAGCACTATGTTAAACCTTTTCTGAGGGGCCCAACTCTCTTGAAAGACAAGACTTGCCGGTTGATTATAGACGATTAGACCAATGAAACGGAAACAATCTTCAGACAGCATTAGCATGTAATTGTGCCAGGGTATAGCCTAATTGATTACGGTATCTAAATTGAAAAATATCAGAAGTCTTTCTCATTTAAGCAATAAGGTCCATGATGATAAGGTGCAATGATGGATTAGCCTATGGAGGGAGGATTCCACACAATCAGGACATAAGAGGGCACTCCACAAATAGTGTAGCCTATAGATACTATTTTAAGGAAAGTCAAAATCGGGGGAAACCATATTTTTAAAAGAGAGAGAAGAACGCCAATCAACCTGCTTGTATCTTCTTCAAACTAAGGCCTAGTAGGCTATCATTTTGTTGAATAGTTACATTATAGCTGTGTGACACCAAAAGTTTGAAAGTGTGGAAATACAATTCTCAGTGACGTTAAAAAGAACAAATTTTTCAATAATTTTAAGACTTTTTACCTATACAATACATTTCTACTGATCAGGTAACATGGCTCTGATAGGTACAACATTTATCCATACAAGGAAACTCTTGCAATATTAAAAAATACTGTCCAAAAACATATAAAACATAAGGCCCATGTTTTTAGTGTCTTTACAGGGTTAAATGGGGAAGAAGACTCTAAAAGACTTGGGACAATGCTAATGCTGTAAAGCATTAGGCTACGAATCGGGGTCAGGGGGTTTCCTCAAAACATTGTTAAGAATGAGGCAAAAACCCAGGCTTAAGTGCTTAAAGCTGCCAACCATGTCAGTAAGCAGTAAGTTAACAAAAGGTTTGCAAATCTTAGACACAGAAACGTCCAGCTGGCACAACAAATCGGCAAATTTAAAGCCCCGACCGGCCGTGTCGGTCCCGTGGCAGCAGGGGAGTGTGTAGGGGCAGGGGAGACTCCATGTTGGGCCTACCCCGCGGCCATATGTCGGCCCCGGCCCACGTGACCCGGCAAAAAACAACAACAATGAGCAAAAACGCATTGTTTCCGCGCATAAATAACAATGTATGCGTGCTCGTGAAATTAACAAAGCTGTTTGTCACGTGAAAAGAAGTTTATGGATGTCAAACGTACAAGGTTGTGGCGATATTTATTTTGTATACAAAATCTCGACGAGGTCTGAAACTTTCTAAATCATACTACATGAGTCGTAAAAAGTTTGTTTATCGCTTTTACACTGGCACATTATCATGTGTACGTTTACTGCAGGCTCATAAAAAGACAAAACTATAAATAATCTTGCTGTCAAAGGCCACCAAAGGATTCAAGTTCAACATGACAGAATTTGTTTGGGCCTAGTTTAACATGCCTTAAATGTCAAAACTCGCTCCCCTTCCAACTAAACGTCATCACTTAATTCATTTGTCCATTGAAAAATGCTGAAGAAGCCTACATACCAGGTGATAAAAGAGATTATCAAGTTTAATCGTTCGGTGGAGACGATTAGAGAACTATTGAAAAGGAGAATATTTATTGGTTAACACTCGTATAGTTAACATAGTTTTCTTACACTATCATTATCATGGTAAGGTGTTGGAAACGTTACTAAAATTACAGGTGCAGTAAAATCCGCAGGGCCTGAATTGCATCTTGATGGAATAGCCAACAAAAAAGCATAGCCTATCCAAATGTTAATGTTCAGTATAATTATCAAGGAACTGACCTCTCGCTGTTTTAATAATAGCAATTCCCTTACACAATTCTCTCATTCGCAATGTTATGATCCTTTTAAATGGCTCAAAAATACGTAGTGAACTTACAAATAACATTTAATCTTTACAGCGTAAGTAAGGTAATCCTTACAGCTGATAAAAGGCTATTTCCTCCCTTGTTACCCCAACAATAAAACGATAACTTGTCCACTCGCCACGGCGGCGAGGCGGTTCGTGTGGTCAGGGAATGCAGATAAGATATTCAACAGGTAGCGTTGACCGGGGCGTTCGACACGCAAACACATTCTGATGGGTGCAAATCGGCCGATCGGAGCCTACCTTATCGCATATCGGTGTATCACCACCCGGGCAAGACTGGGGTCGACGTTTTCAGTCCGGAGAGTAAGCCTAGGTGTACGCCACGGTGGAGAGAGCACAGCTAGAACTAGGGTCATCTATTATTGTTCGAGCGTCTACCTGAACTGGGATATCCTCCGGCGATCACATGTCTCCAAAACGTCCCGATCCTTGTTGGAGAAGATTCTTTGAGTTTCACTCGATAAACTCACTCCTCGTTTATCACAAACACTCAACAAATTTCTCCCGAGTACCTGTAGTTCGCGACACCCACACCAACACAGTCTCACACAGCCGTGACGACCGGCAACGTAGTTCACTTCTACGTCGGTCCTCTACAACTGATCGTGAGTGAACATTGAACAGCGGGCGCGAGGGGTAACCCCTCCACCCCCTCCCACCGACCTCACACTTCCCCTCCGTCACTGACATAACAAACATCTTCGCCGACTCGGAACGTCGGTGCCGAGCTCACTCGCTTCCATGCGGACAACAGCGAAGGTGCATTCGTGTCTCGCATTGTTCTTGCCGCTTGGAGAAATTAAAAGGTCAAGATCTGGTAACAAAAAGACATGTAGTTAGTAGTTATAAAAATGTGTCGTCCCGGACCATCGAGTCACGACCTTCACCTAATTAACCCCCCACAGTTAACTTTAAATTTTATCCAATTTTACTTCCTGAAAATTCTAGGTCTTCGGGTCTATACATAGTTTGTTAGGCACGCTTTTGGATTTCTTTCCTTTCGTTTTTCATACGCTTGATACACATAGATGCAATTCTCTTGAAAATATTGTTGGACTGTTCCGTGGTAGAAAGACCAGATGCCGAACAGAGTTTTCCGTAGGCGACTGTTTTCTGCATGTTCAGAGAATATGCAAGGGATCGATCGATGGTACCATTCGTTTGGTTTTCCAACTGACACGGCGGGGGAAAAGTGACGAATCTTTTTTGTTGTACGTTTGGTTATGTTTTTTGCATGAAAATATAACCTCAAGAGTTCAAAATCAGGTAAGCAATAAAAAAGGGTGACTGTAAAAATTAATACAATAAATATCACTTATTGTGGTTAGAAATCAAACAAGAAAATTTTACATGAAAAAATGAAGTATAAAGTTAACCATCGTTATACAAGTTTTTGTACAGCATGAAACCGTCTCTGAATTTGAAAATTATAACAAGAAAGTTGAAAACAACAAGACGACTTTGGTTTCTGAACAAGGGTTTACTTTACAAAGTAAATATTTACCGGTCCGAGTCCAAAATAGAGCGGATCAATAGGGAAGACTTGTGAGCGACAACGCCAACGCCACCAATCACCGCCAATGTTATAAGGCTTGCCACAATGTCACAAGAATATCGTATCCTTCTTTGTGGTTCACGGGAAAGACGTGAAACTTGAAGGCAGTACTGTACTATAGACGGGGCTTCAGTTGATTTGTTACAAACCCTCCTATATTTTAGCAAGTGGAGTAGGCCTACAATAGAAAATTTTCTTTTTATGTATATACTTTTTTACACATTCCTTTACAACTATCAGGGGGAAATAGATCTATGTGCAAACTGCAAAAATATTTATTATTAACATCAGTAAAATTTCGAAAACTTTCTGTAGAGATATTATCGTAGCCTGTTTTTCCCTTTAAACAATGAATCGATCATAAGAAACTCTGATTCAAGAGCAACCAAAATTATATGCAATAAGACCATAAAACGAATGTAAATAAGTAGCCTAATACAGAAGCAACATTGAATGCGCGCCTAAAAAAAGGATACCGATATCGATTTTCCAACATCGAGGTGAGCTTATTCTCACCACACATGCAATGCGTACAGTGCTCCAATTCCAAACTAACGAATGAAAACCTCAAAAACTGTAAATTTCGACAAAGGTATGGCAAACCAAAGGTGTGTTGTGCCCGGACCGTGGCAGACGCGCGCATTCAAGATGGCGGCGCCGCGAGCTGATACAATCCACTGCGCCAGCTGCCGAGCGTGGAGCCGCTCAACACAAACTCGGGTACAGAAGTGTTCGTTACACCGATACATGATCAAAGGTCAATCCATTGATCATTGATCATGTGATTGACCACTAGAGGGGGGTGAAATATGGATAATTTACATCATCAGGTGTGAATGTTAATTTCAAGTATGAGAGATTTCTTAACTATGGGCGTCAACATTTACATATAGTACCAGGGGGGGGGGCGAGCTTAAGCTCGATAAAATTATTACTTTCATTCTCACACAAACCTCGTTCGTTCGAAGGGTGCTGCACTTTGGTATAATTTTCTTAAACTACAGGTTAAAGATGTACCCCCTTGGTTTATATCTACAGTTATTAGCTGATTTTTATTCTATTAATAAAATCTCCATAAGAATAATATAGAAACTTTGAAGGGCTCTAAAACGAAACCCGGATTTTCCCCAGACATGGGATCAGCTCCAATCGATTTTTGGTGGCAAAAACCCCCATATTCAACAAAAAAAATAAAAAAATCCTTGGAGCGAAAAAAAATTTTCCCCATACAAACGGAGCTTGTTTTAGAGTATAGAACTCGGGGACCGAGCTTAAGCTCGGTAAAACTATTACTTTCGTACTCACACAAAGCTCGTTCATTCCGCTCACTCGCCCTCTTAATTTTTAAGACGAGCTCGTCCACTTCGCTCACTCGCCAGGCCGAAGGGTGCCTTTGGTATAATTGGTACAATTTGGTATAATGCCAATTTGGTATAATTTTCCTTTAAAGATCTAACACACTGGTTTTATCTACAGTTATCAGCTGATTTTTTTTAAATTTAACAACCTCCATATGGATAACATGGGAACTTTGCAGGGCTCTAGCGCGAAAACCGGATTTTTCCCAGCTCTGGGACCAACGCCAATCGATTCCTGGTGGCCAAAACTCCCATAATCAACAAAAAAATAAAAAATCCTTGGAGCGAAAAAAAGTTTGCCCGTATAAAAGGAGCTTGTTTTAGAGTAGGCCTATAAGATAAGATTAGAGAATCTGTAAAACATCCAAGCATACAGAGCTTTATCTACAGCACGATTCTATGATTTAAATTGACTTATTTTAATTACAATGACGTAAAAAACTATGACATGGAACTATCAGTTGCTTAAACACTTTATTTTTAGACAGGGGAGCTTTAAGAACCCCAGTCTATTTATAGCCCCATTATTTATTTAACAATGGCACATAAAGAGAATCGAGGAACTATATAGGCCCGTTTGATTCTAATCCCAGAGTTCGACAACTATGAACACGTCATTAAAACAACAAGCTTCTTTAACATACATACTTATTCCATCGAAATAGAAATAGGAAGTGTAGGCCAACGGTTCATGTGGCAACAATAATAATAAACTGTTGTAAAGTGCCACATGTTCTTCTTTTAATATTGCGATTTGTAAATTTTATCCTAAGTAGGCCTATACTGTAACTTGGTATATTTCAAATCATTTATGGTTATTCCCTAAAAATCACGATTAGGCCTACCAAGTGTCATCCAATGACGCCCGTCAGTTCAATTGCTCAACACGATTTCAATCAGTGCTCGAACTATTTCATTCTCCCTGCAAATCACCATCTTCATATCCCGTACTCCCTCGGTACTCGCATATCGCATATCGCCCAAGCGCTCGATTATCGAATCTCCGCGCCGCGCCGCATGCGATGACGATGTTTAATTGAAGAAGGCTGCACGCCAGAGGACCGTGAGGTGAGGGGAGGGGGGGAGAGAGTGTAATCTCTATTATCATATCCTACGTGTCATTGAACCTGCCGCGGCGTGGTGCATGTTTAAACGCAGCGGCCGCACTGCTGAACCTTGCCGCACACGTGTAGGCCTATTCGTGCTGCGTTTCGATCAGCGGTTTTCAATACGTTTCTGGCCGCACTACTAAAAAATCGAATATTCTAAAACAACAATCGGAAAGCATTGCTTGTAACTGCATACTTGTTTCAATGCGAAGACCTATGAAATGACCTATATCATTAATACATACATTTTATGTCGTGATTATAACTTAGTCCCGGGAATCACCTTATGTAAGTGAATATCGTTCACCCTCCCATACACAAAACATCATGCCTAGTTGAAAATACGAGTTAATTACCCTACTTGATAGTAAACATTATTCGTGCATGCATTATAATTTTTTGCAGACCGTTAAATTGTAGGTCTAATTAGATAAGTTTATGTGAAATTATATTTAGATAAACGTTTGATGAGTACAGATTAATTCAATCTTATCTAAATTATTGTGCAAAACAAGAACGATTAAAAAGCAAGAAAAAAGTAAATTACTGTAGTAACAATACTGAGGTGGCTGGGTAGCTGAGTGCATGGTTATGGAGCTCGCCTTTAAATCTGAAAGTTGTCGGTTCGATCCTGAGATATGTTTAATGTTTTTTGATGGTTCGATAATGGACCCAGCTTCCTTTGGTCTGTGAATTATTAAGTAATTACTTTGACAAATGAAACAGCTGCTGCTATTTGTCAGTAACAAAGCTACACCTTATCTAATCCATAACAATCATCACACTCGCCTTAAGTCATACACACCTTAAAATACACCGAGTACGTCGGTATTGAGACAGTATTGAGACAATGTTGCTTAACAGTTTAATCGTTTCACTTATAGGCATACTTTAATTTTCAGTAAGTAAATGTGCAAATTGTTTGCATTAACTTGGTTAAACTCTCATATGATGATTCAAATTATACAGTCAATCCCAAACTAAAATCAATGAAGTTGATACACTTTTGATGACGCCTCATTTTGCCGTCTATGAGGTGAGCACAGATGAGGTCCGGTGGTCTATTTTGTTTGCATTGTATCGACGGTACGAGGGGATGAGACGAGATGAGCGAGTGCATGAGTCATCGCTCACCCCAGTGGCCGAGTTACAACCCTTGCCCCCCCCTCCCCCCCACGGCACGGGGACACGCGTGCTGTGTTTCATGTCGCCGGCTTGTTTGTTTCAATCAACGTCAGAGGGAGCAGCGGGAGGTCGACGAGCATTACCGAGTTAGGCGATAAGAAACTGGGAATTCGTGGTGCGGAGCTCTAATCACTCACTTTTTAGCTACGGTGCCGCGGCATATGCCTACATGTAGTCCTACGCTGGTTAACGATGCGAATGGGTTTGTTTTTAGGAAACAAGTAATTCCCTTCCAATATATATTAAAACAATTATTATGTTATCTCTAAGTACCCACACATTATAAATACATACTGTATTGTATACTTATTTGGGAAAAATACCCCGTCAAAGTAGACCTGAGTCCTCGGTGAATTATCGTGTCTATTAATTATATTATCTGTATAACCATGGGGTTCAGCATGTAGGTTTTCTGCCAAGGAGTAGGAATACTGTTAGGAAATAAAAATTTTTTCCTACGTCTGTCCGAAAAAAGCAGTTGTTTACGCACCCGATACGCGTCGCACAACAGGTGATTGCCGTATTCATTTTACTTTGGGCACGCTAGATTTACTTTGCGCACTTCAGTGTTTAAAATTCATCAGAACAAAAAATAGTATGCATTAGCCTTTGGCAACACTGATGCTGGATATAAACATCTGACCTATTGTAATTTCCGTCGTTTTCGATGGAATCGACATAAACATAACCTGCAAATCACCTTAAGGTGAGAATGTGTGTAAATGCACAAAATGATCAACTATAACAGTGACTTTAGTGATTTTAAATGACTCATTCACCCTGTCGATCTCGCAGATGCTAAACCAATGTTGTTAAATCTTCTGCCTGAAAAATCCAATGATTTGCAACCTATTCATAGGCTATCATACATATTAAATATTTACACTTATATAGTAAATATATTTGTCAGTCGTAGGAAAAACTTAACATGCAACTCGTGCGAAAAGTGCCTTCACTGTACTCGAGAGAAATGTTTACGCACGAGCCGTGCACTGGTGCACTTTCCGCACTTATGTCGTGAATTTTGTTTACTAATCAGAGATGGAAAATGTCCGCAACAATTTACTAAACAATAACATTTTCCGCACTTGTTGCATAAATAACTATTTAACGGGGATTTATTGATTAAAAGCACAGTTTTGTTGATTCCCGGAGGTTAATTGTGTTATACTTTCACCGTGTGTGGAGGTATTGTTGCCAGTGCGGTGTTGTCGCGTTTTCCCAGCAGGATAACAGTGCTAACCTTGTCTCTGACAGTCTTTGTGTTGAGCGATATGGTGAAAGCGTGACCAAGTCACCCATCTCATCGCTCCACTCGCCGCGTCGTCGTAGCCTCAACCATAGACTACAATCGATATTGTACAGCGTCAATCGGTTACTCGGCGCCCAACACATCGATTACTTTAATCCCGACAATAATCAATCGTTATCACAGAAGTTAAAATAAAACATCTGCTTAACACAAAATGTTATTTCAAAGGGGATGTTTTGTTTTGCAGCGATTAGTAATAGCATTGACTTTGTACACTAGTGTACAAAGTCAATGGTAATAGCTTGGAAAGGATGGCACTCATGGTATTTGACCTATAAATCATACCTAATATAGGTTATTTTACTGTAGTACTTTTTGGGTTTTGGGAAGATGAGAAAAATCCTACAGATTCCAAATTTTGACGCATTGAAATGTAGCATATAAAATATTAAGGGGAGTCTAGTATGCAATTTAAAAGGCAATACAGGGCTTTGTTGGTACCGTATACACCGACTGTATACCGTAGTACCGTATACTACAGTAATATTTACCCGCTAATGGAAAGGTATTACCCATTAATATTTTACGACTCTAGAGTCCCCCTCGAAAAATCCAAACTTGCTTGTTTTACGAAAATTTGTGAAATAATTTTATCTTTAATTCATTCATTTTTAAGTATAGTTGAAAATCATGAACAATGAATAAATAGATAAAAGAAAAAAAAACTTTAAATTTATTTAGTTCCCTATGGAGCACGAGAATCCATGGACAGGTTCTAGTAACCTCGGGCACTATTTAAAGAGCGGAAATCACGAACACGTTTTTAAAAGATAAATCAAATTTTAAAAGTTACAATCACTGGCAAAACGTGACTGCATAAACACGGTCAAAACTGAGTTGAAGTATTAGACAATCAAGATTTCCGTGAATCCCATCATCCAGCGTAATGGAGCACTGAGCACTCCAGAGTGTGAAGTGTGAAGAGTGAAGTGTGTGATTCACGGCGGCGCAACGTCACATCCGGACAAACGTGACTGTCGATTATACAATCAGCCGACCGACATTGCTCCACGCTCCAGTGTTGTATTTGTGTCTTGTCCTTGACCGGAAAAACTACCGGGAATAGCAGGGTCGGAGGGGATGTTCGAGAAATAGGACATTAAACGAGCAAACGGGAATAGTCGGTGATGGGTGGGACGGGGGGTGGGAGTGGGGGTGGTGGGGTTTCATATTGGGGCGGCAGTAGGGGGCGGGAGGGAGGTATTAGCAGGCGAACGAAAACAACAATGTAATAACTGAGGGGGGCTGACTTAGCAGCTTTAATTAAATAATTTTACTTCACTAAACGATTAATTAACAACCAGATAAATATAACTACGCCAACATGAACCGTACACGACAATATTTGCCATAAAGTATTTTAAAGATCGGTTTACGGTCTTAAAGACTAATCGTCTTTTTTTACAAAATTTTATCTACTTATTCGAAGTTCACAATCTAAACACGTGGCGATACTACAACATTCCATCAATTAATTAGTTACACAGCATCTGTTTAATCATTAAATACTGTAGTATAAATCGTCTTCCGTCATTGCACATTGCACTTCTTGGTATGTAGTCAACATCTGGCCATATGTTATTTGTTTCATTCTTTTCTTTGGAATTTTAAATCAATAACTAACTGTTCCACCGCATTTATTCAACAACTGCATCGACTCGTATTCTATACATCTGGATAACAATACTGTATCCAAACAGTGTGTAGCTTGAGTTACTCTTAGTTCTTGAGTTACTAATAGTTCTTCAGTGGTAGTTATTGTTAGCGACAAATAACCAAATTATGACATTACAATGATACTGTCAAGACTACTTTCCAAATTGCCAACAACTGTACCTTATCTACAACTCTATACTGTATCTAGGTATATCAATGTTTTTCAGTAACAAAGCTACGCCTCATCTGATCCATCACATCACCCTCCAGTCATACTCACCTTAAAATACGCACCATTGAGTGCGTCGAAGTTTCAAATAAAGTATCTAACTTAATTTTTGTGCTGCGTAGTAGAAAAGCCTCAGTTATATGTAACTTACATAAGAGCAGCTTTTGAAAAAAACAAACTCACGCCGCAACCGAATAACTGAAAACTTCCATTGTTTACAAACGGTCTATACGGACATTTAAACCAAAATGGCGCCCCACTATGAGATCGGCTGTCATCCCGAAGTGACAGATTTATGTCCAGTTTAGCAAGACGTCTAATGTTTCCCCGTAGGGAAAAACAAGAACTTTACTGCGTTTACTCAATAACGCCAGAAGACGCGGAACTAACAAGATTTACAACTGTTGTAAATTACCGTAATTGGGAGCCAGCGTTGTCGCGACCGTTTGTTCATAAATCTTTTTCCACCTTGGATTTTGTTTCAATAACTTGGCATTTTGTTAAAAGGTAGCATGAAAGGTTACTCGAATACATTTGGCACATAGAGTACAAAGGTAAAGTAGGCCTACACTACAAAAAAGCCTTTTTGTGATTTCCTAGTCTCTATTCTTTGTGAATACACTTGAATTTCGGACAAGTGCGTATTAAATTATAAGGTTTTTTCCATCCAATGAATGAAATATATACGAGTACTATAACTATGGTTTGAAGTAATAAAAGCCAGAAAAGTAACTTATCATCTTCAATTATGGCCCAATTGTTACAATATCCAGTGTGTTTCTTTCCCGTATACGCATGAAAATCCAAAACGCAAATAGGAATTTTTAACAGGTTGGCTGATATTAATTATTTAGATTGCTTCTATAGGTGTAATTACTGTATTAATCGTGTGAATCTTTTATTTTAACCATTCATAGCATATACGTTTAGATCATCAAACAATAATTGTAACTAAAGTAATTCTTATATACAAATTTTAGTACTTTGGTTAATCCGATTATCACTTTTTCATTATTTATAACAACAGAGGGTTCGAAAGAGAGATCAACTTATGGTTGGGCTTGTATGGCATCCTTCCTTGTTGCAAAAAATCAGAAACAGGATATATGTATGTTTGACGCTGAATTCACAGA
The DNA here is from genome assembly GCA_030545055.2 of Neoaliturus tenellus. Taxonomy (NCBI): domain Eukaryota; kingdom Metazoa; phylum Arthropoda; class Insecta; order Hemiptera; family Cicadellidae; genus Neoaliturus; species Neoaliturus tenellus. Next base: position 179,317,182 of record CM061533.1, on the reverse strand, counting down.
TCAACAAATATATTTGTACTGGCAGCTCATTTTCTGTGTAGTGAGTGCAGCAAAAGAATGTTAACTCTGGGGCTTTCCCATCAACATAATATGAAAACCAATCCTGTATTAAGAGCGGTCACATTCGTTATCGAAGTGGAGGACACTATTATCAGGCAACCCTCGTCCTCGACGCCTGCCAGGATTACTCCAGATAGCCAGTCCAAGGGGTGGTTGACCGTGTGGTCTCCTCCGTGTCTCTGTAAATAGTCCCCGAGCGGTGTACTGAGTTACCGTGCACCGGCACCGTCACCGTGTGCAGTGCAGCAGGCCTGGCGGGGCTGCGGCGGCGGCCGACTATTTCTGAACTCCGACATTTCGTTTACAGCTCCAGTCGGTACCCGGTAGACACGGCGCAACACACTACAACGCCGTAACGGCCGTTATCGCCGCAACTAGCAGCTAACCGGCGTTCAAGTTATAAAGAAAGTGAATATAAGAGCAGGTTTTACAATACGACACCGTAAGGTCACACGAACAGGACTTAATATATGTATAACTTTACATAAGTCAAGGGATTACTGAAGAGTTTTTTAATTAACTAAACAGATGGGCCTATTAACGGAGGCATTAAAACGTTAAATGAGTTACAAAAACTGTAAAAGTGCGCAAATCGTATCTTAATGCAGCGACCAATCATTTTTGTGATTACAATCATACGAATTGTAAAACTTTAACCCATCCATGAAACACGTGGTACTAATTAGAATTTTTGAGGCTCACTGCGGCGATGAAGATTATTTCTTAAAACATTAGATTTATTTATTATGTTCAGCAGAGCTTGATGTTGAATCCTAACTCCTAATAAAACACGATATCTGAAGAACAAATAACTAAATAATTAATACTAGAGATTGCTCACTGGTCGAGATTCGACCAAAAAGCCAGTTAATCTAGTCTCAATACGCACAGAGTAAGTAATACAATACGTTTCATATATATATATATATATATATATATATATATATATATATATATATATATATATATATATATATATATATATATATATATATATATATATATATATATTAAGAAATATTCTTCCTGATTTCCTAGCAATTGTTATTACAACAGCTGTCTATAATGATTTAATCAATTGCCCTTATTCCATAGGATTAACATCGAAATTTGGAAAGCTTTGTGGGGCGTAGTCTCGAGTGACAAGATGTTTCGGTCTCCCACATGGCTACTACTTCCATGCGGGCATATGATATTTTTATGTTTTTTTCTTGTGTTGGTATTTCATGGTGTAAATTACAAAACTTACTATTAAGCTGTCATTAATGTTATTGCAACACCACCAAGAAGTTTCCATTTCGAACAACCGTTCCATCACAAAATAATCGTTTCCAAGGGACATTCCCAGCTAGAACACACCTGCTCCTCCCACCTGTTCCATTACATAACCGCGGTGCAAAAACAATGCCACCCGTATGGACGTCCGATTATTCCTGATTAATTAGAGTGCGATGTACTCGGTGTCGGTGCGTGAGTGCGCGTGTGAGCGCGGCGCGGCGGTATGTAATGTGAGTGTGAGGCGGTGTGTAAATTAGCGATAATGAGTGCCGGGACCGGTTTCTTGTCGGACAGTGCAACTTTAACCCGGCCGGCACCGGCAACGGTCCCTGGCCTGGCCCCCGACACTGACAAGCGACTGTCGCTGTCCCTGCCCCGTGTGTGCACCTATATACAGCTAACATGAACCGAAGGTGGAGAACACAAGTTGCCGGCCGTAGAGGACGGACGAAATCAAATTGTGATCATTTAAGATCGGTGTGACAATTTATACAACGTAGCACGCGTAATATAAGCATGATGAACTTTGGTCCCATCTCCATGGGCGAAAACGGGGGAAAGCTGTTATAGTTGTAACTTCTGTGATAATTACATATCCTAACTAATGAAAATAAATTACAAATAACTAATGAAAATAATTGTTTACCTGCAAAACGTACATTATTGTACGTTTTTTGGTACTCAATTTTGGTACTCTGATATTATAGGCGAGGCGTTTTTCGGCTGAAGATGTGTGGAATTACAGACTTGGATTTTTTTAAATTACAACAATTGTGTGAGTGCTCATTCAAAACTAGATGAATAAATTTCAAATTTTCAAATTCAAACAAACTTTATTCCTTACAACAGTTTACAATAATTACAGTGTGCATATACATAGGAAATAAATAATTCCCAAGTAGACTCCAGGTCTGTGGCTGGGAATGAGTCCGTCACCGGTCACACACTTCACTTTGTTGATAATGTACAGAGGAACATAAATATACACAATTCATTAAAATTTATAAAATTAAATAAAAAATACATATATTAATAAAAAAGTTGATGATAGTGACACTAATAAATACATAAATTAATATATGGTATAATAAATCCCTGATAAAAATTATTTATAACAATGTAGGCTACCTAACCTGACATTATATAAACATTCTTAAACAATATATATTATTAAACAAAAAAAAAAAAGAACTATTACTGATCAAGTACTAATTTACTTTAAGCCTAGTTGAATTTAAGTATAAAGAGAACGAAGCAGAGCTTCAGCTTGGTCCCACCCCATATTTGAAAGCCAATTGGTAATACGACGCTTATACACTGCAACACTATCACTCTCAGCCAATCTGATCTCTGCTGGTATGTTTCTATAAAGAATATGGCATTGATAAAATGGTATGTGTTTTAAATAAGAATGAGTGAGCCTAGGAAATACAAATCCGGTATTAATATTACTGCGAGTTGTATAGTGATGTTGCGCTGGCACAAAAATATTTTCTTTATTTATTTTAATGTACATAAGTAAAGTTTTAATGAAAAGTTGTCTTATACTAAGAACTGAAAAATCATTAAAAAGTTGAAAGGTGGGATATCTGGAATCTTTCTTTAGAATAGTTTTTATGATAGATCTTTGAGTAATTGCTAATGGCTCCAATATTGTCGGCAGTGCGCCTCCCCACGCCATGATTCCATACAGTAACACTGACTGCACGTAGGCAAAGTATGCATTTCTCAGCTGTTGCAGTGAGAGGATTGCACGAAGCTGAGTGAATGCATAAATAAAACTACGCAATCTGTTTTTCAGGTATTGAACATGTGGAGCCCAGTTTAATTTACAATCAAATATAACTCCCAAATATTTATATTGTTCCACACGCTCAACTGCTTCACAAATGCAATCACTCGCCAATGCATCTCCACAGCAATGCATTTTCAGTGTTCTCTCACCCGGACTAAAATCATTTCTAAGATAAATAGGTAGACATTTTGTTTTTTGAACATTAACAGTAAGCGTATTGTAATCAAACCAAGACTTAATATTGAGTAGATCCAAAGATGCTAATTTATACACCTCATCCCACGTACAGCCAGTAGTCACAACAGCAGTGTCATCAGCAAACAACATTAATTTACTATTTAATTGAATTTGTGATATATTATTAATATATATAAGAAACAAAATAGGCCCGAGCGTGCTTCCTTGCACAACCCCGTAATCTACATTAACTGAGTCACTTACTACACCATTTATAGAAACTACTTGTTTTCGGGAGTCAAAATAAGTTTGAAACCATGTAAGACTTTGATTTCTTACACCAATAGCCTCTAACTTTTCAATCAACTTATTCCTGTCAACCGAGTCAAAAGCTTTAGACAGATCTAAAAATGTAATTAAAATCTTAGAATTATTTCCAAAAGACTCAAAAATCAATTTGGTTAGATCAAAAAATGCATCCGAAGTACTTTTGTTACTTCTAAAACCATACTGAAAATTACTGATTATATTTTCTTGATTCAGGTAATTTAAAAGTTGAATTTTTACGCATTTTTCAATTATCTTAGAAAATACAGTCAAAAGAGATATTGGTCTGTAATTTGATTTAATAGATTTAGTTCCAGATTTAAATAGAGGGATTACTTTTGCAATTTTTAATGCGTTCGGAAAATCACCCGTTCTTAAACTCCGATTTATTATGTAATACAGAGGTTCAATCAACGAGTTGATACAATCTTTTACGAATTTGGCCGGAATGTTATCGATTCCTGGTGCAGAACCTCCTCTTAGACTATGCACCACTTTGATTATGTCGTCTCTGCTAACATGCTGGAAATTGAAAACAGTATCATGTACATGGCCGGCTTCCACCAAGGCAGGTGGCGGCCCCCCAGGTCTCAATGCCGCTGCAAGTTCTGATCCAACAGACGCAAAATAATTATTGAACGAGTTAGAAATAAATTTAGTTTGATCAAGAGTGACAGTGTCGCCGGCAGTCGCGAATTCATTAATGGGGAAAATTTCTTTTTTTGACGGACGGCCTGCTGCCTCATTGACTAGCTGCCAAAATCTCTTAGGATCTCCTTTTGAATCATCTATTTTATTTTTGTAATAATCAAACTTAGTACGTTTTATTAATGAATGAATCATGTTTCTATAAAATATAAATCGCATTCGTAATCTGTAATTATTGGGCTGTTTTATAGACTTCCGATGCAATTTGTCTCGCTCCCGTATTGAATTAATTAGTCCAGCTGTAATCCAGGGCTTAATTTTCCTATTTTTGGAGTTCAAATAAATTATAATAAACGAATTTGAATTTAAATTCAAATAAATTATACATTTTTGAATACAGTAATTCCAAAATCAGAATATTTTTATACCCAAGCCTGTATACTTTTGTGGGTTTGAAGGAAATAAAAGAGCTTATGCTGTATCAACTTCCTGACTTCTTTAGTTTTTTCCAAAATTAACAATTAAACGGTATATATTTTTTATAACGGTATATTTCAACACCGGCATCGTGGCCTAAATCTCGAACAGTGACAAGACAAGTGAAACCGCTGAAGAGTGCACATTTCCCTGCGGTAGCATCTGGCATCATACCGATCGTTGAAGCCAATGATGCGTTAGCGGGACGGGTTGAAGGATCCGATAGGGTGCGGGAGGGTTGAAGGAGGGATGTGAGTGGAATGAGGAAGAGGGGCGCAACCCATCTGTGTCATGGCGGCGCCTTTGGTCATGATGCGGAACTAATGTGTTTTAATAGAGCGATTAAGGGTAAGTGCGGAAGTAGAAAACACAAAGGGAAATTAATATAGCCGTGATAAAATATGTAGGTATTGCTTTAATTAATCTATATATACTTCACGTACATGTAGGCCTATGTCCAAAAAAAATTGACAGTACAGTGCTGTATTTTGTAAATAATCAATTAATTGACATAAAAGTTGTTCAAAGACAATCATTGGCGTAAGAAACAAATAGTCTTTATAACTGATGGAAAAAAGCATGTGCAAGTAAAAATGTCAATGTGTGAAAATATCAATGCGTTTTAATATTTTCTATTTAGGAAGTTTAGGACAGTTCTGTGTTTTTAATTCAATGAGGTAACTGCAGAACGCATAAAATGATTTTGAATTATCTATACTTATTTAATACGCTAAGGGTTTTTTTGTCTTGAGAACTCCTCCTACAATTTTCAACCGATTTTCAAGTTTTTTGTGTCGTTGGATAGGGCTTGGTCTGTAGTTGTTTCCGCCAAAAACTGATGAGAATCTGACGGAAAATAAAGGCGTTATCCACCATTGAAATCTAAAAATTTCCCATTTAAATAACATTGGGATTGAATAAAGCATTTAAAACATCTGTTAATAATCAGCTGTAAATACGGGTAGTTTTGGTGATTGCAGATATTCACAATGTTGGATTGGTCGGAGGTCAATGATTTAGAGATAAAAGTAACATTTGTATTGTATGAAGATATATTGCTCGATTTCGAGCAACACGTTTACTAGTACTAATATAAAACTCGGACGCAAGGGAATACTGTATGTTAATACCTTATAAAGGTATGATTCTTTGACACCTCTTTCTTCCACTAAGAAACACGTGCATACTAAAAAAACTTTATTTACAATTTAACAGAGAATTTGCATAAAAGACGCTAATGGACGGACATAATGCACTGGAGTATAAATTATAATGTCCATTTCCCTTCGACATCCAAAAAACCTTGAACCTGTGCTCCCCGAATTCTTGTCGCCCACGGCATCAGGGATGTGGGGTGAAGGGGGGGGGGTTCACCGGAAACCGCGTGGGGGCAGGGGCCGGGCGCAACAAGAATTTCGCATTCGGGTACACCGATTCACCGATACTTCTCGATAAAGGACAATCATTCTTCCGGCCGACTCACACCAAGAAAGGGGTCAAGGCGCGAGGGAATAAATAATCATTGCTCTAGAAATATTTTACCAAATTTGCTAATTGTGGCATCTTACCCGATAACCTAAGGGACCATGACATAAAGATTCCTGTTTGGTCCGAAATGGTAAATCTATAACACAAATCCCTCAACACCACGTAGACCATCGATGCGTATGACAAATCACTCTAAATGTCAAGTTAATAAACTCGAATGTAAAAATGTGAAATTTCTTCCGTTACTTTAAAATTACGTTTATACAAATGTCGAAACCGTTATCAAACGTAACAGTTTTTTAACAAAGTAGGACGGAAACGAATTGCGAATGTGGATCCGCCAACCTGTCAATGACTAAGTGCGTTATCGCTAGTGATAAGACACTGGGCGTGGAGTGTGTGCTGATACCGCCGCTATATCAACAACACAATCGCTCTTATCACGGCTCTCCACAATATTTAAACGACCTCTGAGAGAGGTAAAATTTGTTAGAATCCATAAAATGAGGAGCACTAATGCATTATGTACGTTGTAGGACTAATGGATGATGATAACAGATAGTAAAGAGTTTAATTTACACTTGATCAAGTATGTTTAAAAATAAAAATTCAGGCAATATTTTTTATATTAGAAGTGTCTTATTTGATCGATTCCTTCTTTCAAGCGATGGATAATTTTTAGGCATTTTTGTACATTATTAACTTAGTATTTAATTGAAAGTATTTTCAAGTTTCTATTGAAACTTGACGTTTTCTCAGGAACAAACAACAAACTACTTCTTCAAGATAATGGCTGGGAGTGAAGTGTAGGCCTTATGGATTGTTGAAGGACAAAACTGACCACCACATTTTCTTAAAAATTACAGTTAGACCTAAATATTTGCTTTACGTTTCACTACGTTATAGTAAAAAAAGAAAAACAGAAGTGCTTTAAAGATATGCTTGCCATGCGTCCCGGTTTTCGCTCTTATACACTGAGAAAAATCACTTTCGTCCTAATATGTAAACCAGTTAAAAGTAAATCTAATGAGAAAGATTTTGTGTGTTGTCACAATTTAATGAGCGATTCAGATGTGATTATCAGAAACTAAAACTAACATTATCTTTTGCAGACACTGACACTTTTTGTATCAGACATAAGCCTTTTAGCTATTGGCTTGTGTCTAGAAGTCATATTAGTTGTGTTCTGCGAACGTATAACTTTGACTGCAGCAAAAATACGGCTTATATCTGAATGTATGACGTCACAGCCTTGGGTGCACTAAGTTGGTTCTATATATAAGCTTTGTCTATAGCCCCCATTAAACGTGTAGGCCTACTTCCGATACAAAATATCTGTGTAAACGTATAACTGATGAAATCATACTTTATATCTCTTTCAGTAATATTATAACCTTCATTGTCAAAATAATTATCTGCCACATTTAAACAAGTATCTGAAAGTTACAAAAATTAAATGGTTGTAGTAAAAAAATACTTATTAACTGAGGAAGACATAACACTGGATACGCATTAAACATAAGACATATCACACAATAGACATAACACTATCTTTGAGTTTAGCAATACTTCTTTAGCCTTATAAAAGCATTTTATATTATTGATAGCTAATAAAGAACAAAAGGTTAACTTATTTTAAATACATTGACTAAACCACAAGAAATAAAAACTTTAAAAATCATTACTGATACTGTTTTTATAACAGGTTTTTCGAGCATATTCAAATAAATTATACACGTCACACATCAAGTTATTGATGTGGCTGTTTTATTGGACCAACCATTGTTTACATTAAGCCAAATATTATAAGTTTAATTTAATTTACTACGCAAATATAAAACTACTATTTACTATTTAATATAAAATACGCAATATCTCTTTGGGACAACTTAAAGCTACTAAAGAATTGCATATAATTAATTGTTCATGATTTATTTATTATTATCATCTTACTAATTTTTAATATTTGTGGTATTATTGAACTTGTTGGCGTGATAATTAAATACAATTAAGGTACACGACGACGCATAAGATTTTCAAGTTTAAAAAATTATATAGCAAATTAATATAGTCTAATACATTTGTAACAACACGTGTGCCGTTAACGTTTTCCTGGAATAAATATTAAATTTATAAAGATAACAGGAATCGTTATAGTTATAGTGCCTGTTCTTCCCATCCTTTTAATTTGTTGTTAAATATTAATAATTAGCTGGATATAATTTATTAGTTATCAACAAGGGTAACACGAAATATCTCATGCCACAACTCACTTTGTTACTAATTTGCATACATTTGTATTTATCTTTTATATATACATCTTCAAAATGTAACTGGTATTTCTGTAACAGTTATGTGGTGAAAGTAAGTAACAAGCATACGGTATGTGTGAAACAAACACAGTGAACTCTACAAGTTAGTTATAGTTATATCTTAACTTGATTTTAATGATTTCTAATGGATTTCTTATGTCGGATACAGACAGAGCTATATCTGAACTAAAGAGTCCTTCTGGCGGGAAGCACTACAGTCAAACTAATTCCACCTGGACGTGTATTCATTTCGGAATTCTTCTCCGGGGTGGACCTCAGCAGTTTCAGCAGTGGTGCCGTGATGTGTACTGGTCGTTTCTCGTTCCCCGTTCGTTAGTCGGTAGCGTTCGCGTTCGTTTCAGTTTAATTTAACCACGCCTCGAGTTAATAATTTTGTACAGTGCCTAGCTTGTCGTAATGTTCTGTTAGCTATTCTGTTTTGTTGTGATTCAAAGTGATACAGTGAATGTGATTGTTGTTGATACTACTTCATTATGGATTTGAACAAGTGTGACCGGTTGACATCATGTATGTGTACATAGATGTGTACATAGATGTATGATGTATGTATATTATGTTAGATGTAGACTACATATATCATGTAAGACATTTTTCCATATTTTTATATTGCAGTAAGATGGTTGATGGATTAGAATTTTTAGGACCACACTTTTGGATTATCAAAACTTTTATAAGACTTTTACTTATAGTTAGTTGTAATAAGTCTGTACTCATTTTTATTAATACTTAATCCATTGGCGTCATAAACCAACCATTTAAGTTTTTTGTTCTTATTAATATATTAATCATATAAATATAATGACTAAATTTAATAGGAAGTATGAAAATGACATTAATTATGGAAATAAGTTTGTTCTATCAGGAACAAAATGGTTCATGCTTATATAATTTTTATTTTTTTAAAATTTAACTCAATTATTTAGATATTAAACTTTTTCTAACAGATACCTAATTTTATCACTACACAATCATTTTATTGTTTAATCTATCTAATTAATAATTTGACAAGCCTTAGATTTTTCACTCGTTCAAATTATGTTATGCCAGCCTTTAACAACTCATCACAGTATTTAATTGAGAAAAATTGTCATATGCATTATTTCGCGGGTGAAGATGAGAACTACCTTAACCTTAATTTATTATTATTTAATTATTTTTTTATGAACTTAAAAAAGATTGTTTTATATGAGTCTTTTTTAGATTATTTTACTGTTTAATTAATGTAACCTAATGTGTTACTGAGAACATTATAAAACTGTGTAAACTATGTTTTATTAATGCATAGGTAGGGTAGACCGGGGTACTTTGTCACAATTTTTACTTTTTATTTTTTTACTCACTTCATTTAAGGCTATGACCCAATACCAATGCATGATTACTAACTTTATACTTTTATGAGTATTTGGTATTTTTTTCTAAATCCTACATATTTTCAAAGTAAATAATTTTAATTTTTTTTGTAACCCTTACAACTGTGACAAAGTGCCCCATATATGGGGTACTTTGTCACAGGGCATGGGGCACTTTGTCACATGTATTTTTAATAAGATATTGGCGGAATATAAAAACAGATAAACAATTTATAACTAATTATTAAGTTTAATTAGTACATAATGTTTTTACTTAGAACAAATTTACCATAATTCTTGGACACTTAATTATGTATAATATAATAAAGAAAACAAATAATTGCTGTTTTAGAGTAAAAAAGTTCATATTAAAAAGTAAATATTTACCATAACTCTTGGCCACTTAAATATGTTTAATATAACAAAGAAAACAAATAATTGCTGTTTTCTATTTATAGTTACGCACCATCTGCAAAAATACGCGAGTTTTAATAAAACTTGCAAATTCGCCCATTTAACTATTGTGACAAAGTGCCCCGTCGAGTTTGTGACAAAGTACCCCACGCGACCGATTTAGGTTAAGTTTACATTTTGGCCAAGTAATAATCTAATATATTTAATCAGTCTAACGTTGATCTATTCCCAATGAACTAAGGAATACAATGATATAACATTTACATACCTTTGTGGAACGTAGCTTTCTTGAAAAATTGCTAACTTTTTGTAAAAAAAATTACTTTTAGTGAAGAAAAACGCATTCTAATTGATAACAATCACAATTGTCGCTGGACAAGTCTGATACTGTCTGTATGAAGTAGTGCCAACCTAAGGAGTCTAGCGGTGCCACTAGAATTTCCCTCCTGCTCACCGTTTTCTCCCAGTAGATATTGTGACAAAGTACCCTTGTGACAAAGTACCCCGGTCTACCTTGTTTTATTTTTTGGGTTGGTAGGTATTATTTCTTGGTGTAAGTATGTTTAAAAAAGCAATAAACCTGATTCTCCAAATCATAGTGTTCATTTTTTTAAATCCTACTTCTATTTTATACAATTATATCTATTTCATTTATTACTATATTTATTTATTAAACTTAAGTAAAAAGAAATTTATTTACATACACTCATCATTAATAATGTTATATTAACAAAGGTAGACAAATTGTGGTTATAGATTCTGACGATTAAATAAGATATCGTATAGATTAAAGTATCAACATAAAAGCTGGCTAATGCAAATTTCTGTCATTAAAAATGTCTTAAAATTTTATGACATTTAGAAGGTTTATTGGTCTTTGTTTATTTATATTAGTTTCCCTGTTTTAGTATATTAAAATATTAATCAAAACAATAACATAAAAAAATTGTATGTATAATAACATATTTTTATTCATTTTAAAAGTATTAGCCTTAAACGTAAATATTTGATAACCAATGGATCTAAAATAAATGAGAGAATAAAAAACTGTTTGCCAAGTCTTTTCGGTGAATAAAGTCAATAGGCATTTGTAAAAATTATTTTCTTAGTCCACAACAATATTAAGCTTTCTAACTTATAATCTCTTTCAGTAGTCTAATATTGAGCTTATTATTCATCATGAATTATCTTTGTCTGGAGTTGGCATATTTTATACCTATTTAAAAAATAACGTATGATAGATATAGGCAAGACATTACCAGTAGCTGATATACTCTACTTCTGCATTGGATACAAGAAGTTATGTGAAGAGATTTTCTTTGTCTGGAGTTAGCATATCTTATATCTGTATGACAAATAACGTATGATAGAGATAGACAGGACATTACCAGTAGCTGATATACTATATATCTGCATTCGATATAAGAAGATACGTGTAGAGCGTTTCTTTGTCTAGAGTTAGCATATCTTATATCTGTGTAAAACATAACGTATAATAGAAATAGACAGGACATTAACAGTATATGATGTACTCTATGTCTGCATTAGATATAAGAATATACGTGTAGAGCTTTTCTCTGTCTGGAGGTAGTATAGCTTATATCTGTTTCCTCGATAACATATGATAGAGAAAGACAAGACATTGCCAGTATCTGTTGTAGTTTATATCAGAATTGGATACAACAAACACAATGACCGATAAAAAATTGTTCATGATGCTGATATAAGCTTATATTTGTTTCGGATATGTTCCCCATTCATCCGTTCCAGACATATAATAAGTGAGTTTTTTTGGAGTCAGCTGCAGACGTTCTATAACTGTATCCGACATACCAGTTTTCTCAGTGTATGTCCCGGTGTTTCGGCCGGTTTTGCCTTTGACCTGGTTTTTTGTAAAAAATGAGGAAAGCAGTAAATTATTAATAACAAACTCAAACCGCTTGTTTGTGTTTATGCCTTACAATAAAATATTGTTATAAAGATTATGACAATAAAAATTTATTACTAAACTAGCACTACGACTCATTTTCATTTGGCAATAAAATTTAAAGTTCAAGTGAAATTTTACGTATACGTAAGGTGGAGGTGGAAATTTGCTAGGCAAGTCTAGTGCACTTGTGATGTGAGAGTAATAAATAAAGGGATTAAAAAAGTTCTAGTCCAATGAGAATGGCAAGAATCAGTGATTAATTATTGTTGCAACTTAATTTTCATTAATTGTCTTATATTTTTTATTATTATTAGAACTGATGATTTTAAATCAATTCGTTAAAGAAGAGGGAGGGTTCACTTCATATTATTCAGGAACTATAAAAGGCTTTACCTAATTTTCTCAAACCGTGCTCGTATTATGCCTATATACAATAACAACTTTGTTTAGTCACGGGACCAGACAATCTATCATTGTATGCCACGATTTGTTCCGTCTAACTACTTGCAAACTGTGTTTCCGAAACTCTTGCTATTGAACATTTTAAAATAATTCCTCCCCATTATTAGGTACGGCTAAAAATATATACCCCTTGGGACCCTCCTAGACCTAGACCAAATCAAAGCTTTCCATCGCGAGTACCAACATTCTCGGAAACATAATGCCAATAGACTCGGGATTTCCTTCAGTAATCCGTGATCCAAAAATAATCCCCGGCTATTGTCTACTTTTGCCCGTTTCTAGCTAACCCTGCAATTAGAGAGGACCCTTTGAACATCCAGACGGCTTTTGAATCATTATTTACTTTTATGAATCAACGGCCCCCTATAATAAGCGAAAACTTTCCACCGCAATCAACCCGGGCCGTGTGATCCACTGGACTCCGGATTTCCAGAAATAGCTGCGGATCTCGGCCGCGTCGGGGGCGGATGGCGGCGCGGCGCCGGAGGTGGAGGTATGCGCCGTGCCGGAAGCGGTCATTAGTGGCCGTCCTGTCAAATTGCACCTCTGTAGTCTGTGTTATTATTACACGAGGCACCATCCTCGGCGCCGCTCGCACGGCAAACACGAGTGCATGAGGAGAGAGGATCGGATCTGGTTTTATTCAGTCACCGAAGGAGTAGTTGAACTTGTACTAGTATATGCTGTTGCCAAGTTACCCCGGGAGGTCAGCCCTGACCCTCGACCTCGTGCAGCTGTCCGGCGGACAATGTGTCACGCGCACGACAAGTTGCTAATGTACGCTAATTTCTTTTATGTGCAAATTGTAAAGTTACAGAATACAGGCGAATTACATGGTAGTGTCAAACCGATTTAACCAAACAGTTGAACGTAGCTCTAAAAACCCCATTACAATAATTATCTACACTACACATCATATGAAAAAAAATCATCCTGTAACAAAATGTCACATAAGATTGATATATACTGGTTGATAACCCTCGCCGCGTTATCGCACCACCACCACCGGGTCCCTCCGCTAGACGCTGCACTCCGGCCTTCAACCTGCGCCACTGTGCTATTGAACCAATGGCACTGGCCGCCGCACGCCACAACCTTGGCCATGCGAATTTGGCAACGGCGCGACGCCGACCTACCTCAACAGAGCGTTCACCTCTCTCCCTCTCTCTCCCGCCGCTGCGGGCCCGCCTCGCTCCCTCTCGCTCGCACACTCTCGCCGCTCCCGTGTTGTCATTGCGTAACCCACTGTTGTGATGATGGCAGCATCGCCGCCGGTAGCAACTCCCTTGGAGGAATAATATATAAGGAGTGGCCACGCTGGGCTAGAAGCGAAGCCGCCGCGCAACACGGCGAGTGGTGGGGCGAACTCCCGAGTCCCACAGGCAGGCATATAACAGAGGCATATAGGCCTAACATATAACAGTATCATATTAGGCATATAACAGTGCCTAAAATTCATGAAAATAAGACTGCAGCATAGTGTTAAACTACAAAACTTGTGTTCATACAACAATAATGTGTGAAACTTAAGAAAAAGCTTATTTTTATGCATAAGTAATAAGCCTATTTTAATAAGCTACTAATAAGCCTGATTTTTACTATTTTATATTCATTTATAGTAATTATGAATTAATTTAATTAATTAATAACTAGGTAGTATCGTTTGCCAATAAATTACTGTCCAACATATCTTAAATGATATACGGAACCTTATACATAAAGCAGTAAACTCAATATTTTTTTACAAATTATAATAAGGTAATATACATTGAAAGTATCAGTTCATGTATTTTTTTTTTTGTTAAAAGTATTATACTAAGGAGTAAAATTAATTTTACAGTAAAATATATGTATTGGCATAATTTATATTTAGTTTTTATGCATTAAAATCATCTCTTCAATACAAATCTTTTACTTTAATGCCCATTTATAAATAAAAATAAATTTTTATCTAGAAAAATATTATATCACTGGATAGAGAATTTCATCCTCTTTAAAAATGAAAAATGTGGACTGTGTGATTTGCTTGGTTTGCTCAGGATTTTAATTCAAAGTTGCGCGCGTCGCGTTTTTCCCCATCTCTCCCGTGTTACAGCGGCGGAACCATGCCACTCTACGGCCAGCCGTGCCACTCTAGTGGAGGGGAGCGGCCGGCTTCACTTTAGCATTGTATATCCATATGAACGTGGCCTCTCCTTATATATTATTCCTCCAAGGCAACTCCTCGACTGGCACAGATAACAAATTTGCATGCACTTGTCCACGTTTGTTGCTAGGAAATGTCAAATGTGTAACATCTTGATCACAGATTATATCTTGCCAGATATTGTTTCAACAGATTGCAAATTTTATCCAGGAAACTCCTAAGCGAAAGATACACTAGAAAGCCAGTATACTACACCCAATAACCTGAGTATAACTCCTTTGTGGTACTGGGTTTACAACCTTGATTTGGCATCAAAATGTAAATTTAAGTTTGTGTAAACTGACGCAATTCACTCGACCCCTGTCGGTCAAAGATGAAGCATTCAAGTATTTCAATTATTACGGTAATAATTGAAATACTTATTTCATCATCTCATTTCATCATGAGGTATTACATCTCATTGAGTGAAACTGAAGCAATTGTGAGCAATTGTGCGATTGCAATAACCCGTTACGTAGAGCGATAACGGATATAATCTCGGTTTATCCTCTTTTATACGGTACAGTACGTGCCTCAGTGCTGCTACATTCTTGCAGTGCAATTGGGTGCATTATTGACATAAGCGCTATAGAGGAAACGTGTCTTTGTTTACATATCTCAGTTGCCATTCACACTCACAGTTAGCCTCAATGTGATGATTTGTTAAGTCGGCAACGCGATAACGCGATTGCGGACTTTATCACTGTATATTGTGTGTCGCCATTGACAGCTGCAATGTCAATGTGGTGTTGGCAAGGTGATACTGGATTTTATCATAGTACTGTATATTGTGTGTCACCATTGAGAGTTGCAAAGTCAATGTAGTGTTAGCAACGTGCTTACTAACATACAGTAGTATATTGTGTGTCGCCATTGCCAGTTGCAATGTCAATGTGTTGTTGGCAACGTGATAGCGGATTTGACCGCTGGGTTTATCTATCCAATCGTATATAAGCCCAGCAAGTTTCCCACAGTCAGAGGTGACTGACTAGTTACGGCTATATAAATAACAGTGCTATCAAGATTTTATGGTTAACGGTAAATCTGATGCACTTCGCTGCAAGAAGATCATTATCTTAAATTGATATCCCTAGTGGCGGCGTTAATTAAGATTACTTAAATGTGTTGTTCTAATATAGTGGGCCTTTTATGATCATCCTTTTCACAAGTGGATAAGGATGTGTAGGAGAGACAATGAATTCCCTTGAAGTGTTTACACGATTAGAAATAAATTTACACATTTTACAATTGAGACTAAAACTATCTATATAGGAGGCAAACGTGGCTCTTTTCCTAATTTTTTCTCAGCTTCTGTGCATCGTAGGAGAAATCTGCGCGGAGGCTATTGGAAAGGTATTATCCTGTAGATGAGCAGAATCACATTATAATTTAGATCAGTCCTCAGGGCTATGTCCTACAGGCTTTAAAAGTTTCAATGTTATAGAAGAAGTTAAGTTGATTGAATCATTAGACACCTGTCGTAATAAAAATGCTATAAAACAGTAAAAAATGTGTTTCAATGGTAAAATATATTTTGGGTCCAAATCAAAAAATTTTGGTAGAATTTCGACCATTAAGCGATCCCTAGTATTATAAATAAATATCTGTCCGAAGTTCGTCTTAGTAGGTTAGTATGACTGAACTGCTTCATTTTAACTTGATAACGTCTTACTTTTGATTGATCTTCTAATAGCACACAGTTGTTATTGCGTACAAACATAATTCATTTTTTATCTAGGATGGTCGAAAACAATCAGTTCATGTAATTCAGTGTAATTCGTGTCTTCTTCCTCTGCCAAGTTCACTCGCCCGTGGGCATCGGCAATCGGCCATTAGCAGGGTGAGCCATTGGCCATTACTTATCCGCCGGCGCGGCGGTCGTATAACCGCCGTTACCCTCGCTGCTTGTGGCTTTTACTGCGGACAGGGTCGAGGTGCGCCGATGGTCTGTCAGGATCATAAAAACCAGGGTCGAGGTGCGCCGATGGTTGGTTTGGGTCTCTCGGGAGGCAGGGTCGAGGTGCGCCGATGGTCAGTTTGAGATTTGCCTTCAATTCGTTGCTTGTTCGTGTTAATAATCATTATATTTACTGTTTACCAATACTGTATCAATATTTAAAGTCAAATGAAGAATAGCAATTTGGTATGTCGTGCATATGCATTTTTTTGCACGAAAAACATTTGCTCATTTTCATCAGACTGCATGCTAAACAGCCATTTTCTGGCCTATTAGTCAATTGGTGTTGAATTAGTCCGAAAAATGTGGCATTTATTGTAGCCAACGAGGTTAAAAGAATGCTCAACACATGCTAATTTTTGTCACCTGTCGATTTGCGCCATTTTACCCATAATAAACCCGCTTTTCGCCCTAGTGATAAAAATAACTATTTATACAGGGGTTTTCCCACAGTTTAAATAACAACATACCGTACCTAAAATTTGTATTTAATTTGGAATGAATTAGTAACAGTTTGGCCGCAAAACATGGGGAACAGGACAACCGACAGACCATCGGCGCACCTCGACCCTGCCCCTCCGAGGGTCGACGGCAATCCGCTATGGAATTCCCTGACCATCGGCGCACCTCGACATCTCCCTTTACTGCGCTTGCGCCGTGGACTTCCATGTCAATTATGTTTCATGTCTACCGCACCGCGCGGCGGCAACGGCTTGTGAGAAGGTCTGCGAAAGGACGGTCCAACCAGTGTATTGCATTGTCAAGGTTGAACGAGGATGAGGTAGACTGCAATATATTTATGAGTAGGAACTGAGATAAGGAATTGTAGTAAAAGGTTAGGGTTGCGCATCAATCATGCTGGCCGTTTCCCACAAGTCTCTAACCAACTTAAATTAATTTTAATTAACTCCAAAGAAACTTGGGTGGGAGACTCCGTGCACGGGTTAAAAAATATTTATTGTTTTAAATATTACATTTTTCTGCAAAACACGTAAATTAAGGAATTTAATTTTAATTTTAAAATGTTATTACAAAGATATCTAAACTCTATATTAATCACAGCCTTTTAAAGTAAACTTGCGCCAAAAAAATACCTTTAAACTTGTTGTGGCTATAAGAATTAACATTTTCAGTAATAACATTTTCAGTTTCACGACGCGAAATTACGGCCGTGATATAGGACTGCACTTTAGGATCAATTAATTATAATAATAAATTTCTGTGTTCAAACACAAAGTATAAAAAAAATAAATAAAGTAATTTATAGGATTTTAACCATTGTGATGATGGCGAGGTTGGTGGCCTAGCCGTAGACCCCGCCTCCACCCCCGATGTTGTACACAGGATACGCGTTGTGACCGGAGCCCCAGGCGATGTCACTGACCATCGCAACACAAACCGGATGTGCGAGCGGCGCTCGCCGGAACTGCAGTTGCCCGGTAATTGCCAACTTTAATATGCGGGAATTACTGATAACATAACCATAACCGGCGAGGCGTGCCGCTGCCGCACCGACACCCGTCAACGCCGGCTCCCTGACTGACAGCTACCAGCTACCAGCTACGGCTGCAAGTACAGTGCAGTGCAGGAGCTCCCGCGCGGCTCAAGGCGGCGGCACACTCCGGACTTTGCTCATCGGTACATCGAACCGACAAAACACCATGCAGGGAGGTAAATTTACTCCGAACATTTTTCCGAACAAGACTTCGGACAGCGGACCGAGCATCGTGCCGGACAAATTCACAAATCGAGCTGAAGGGAGTTAAGAGAGAGAGAGATAACGTGAGTGAGAGCGGTAGAGGATGCGGTGGAGAGGTACGGAGAAAAAATTGACTCTGGACACACTACCGTACATCGAACCGATTTTTACTTTATACAATACAATACAATACAATACAATACGTTTATTTTCCATAATATTTACATTTTACATTAATTTACAGAAATTACATGTGAAAGGAAACTATTCCTCACAAGACAACTAGGTCTGTGTGTGAGGAAGAGCGCATCAGTCAACACTATCACTTCTTTTAGGAACTAGGCTATAAGTAGACAAAAATAAAATTAAAAAAAAAAAAACATATATGGCTAAATTAAAAATAAATAAATGGAGCTTGATTTGAAAACTAACACTAAATTGTGGAATTTGGAATTACTTTAATATTTTTCTTATTACGACTAAACAACGTGAAAAAAATAAAAGAACGTTTTTACATAACATCAGAACATCCGATGTATGTTTAAGTGTAGGGTGATTGCAATATTGTCTCAGCAGCCGCCGGGCCGATGCGAAGCAGCCATCCTCCACCTTCCGCTTATAAACAGAGACACTGTCACCCTCTGAAATAATTATCTCGTTGGGAAGGTTTTTATAACGTTGATGTGCTATGTAAAAATAGTTAAACTGTTCTGCTCTGATACTCAGCTTTGGGACATTAAAACCAAAATTTAACCTATTTCTTGTATTATAGTGATGGGAAGTGACTGTAAAAATACTCTCCTTATTCTCTTTAATGTAAATTAACAAGGTTTTAAGATAAAGCCGTCTAATATTTAGAACGGAAAAATCTTGGAATACTAAATGAGTAGGGTGCATCTGTCTTTTTTTAAGATTGTTTTTATAATCGATCTTTGAGTGATAGCGAGCGGTTCCAGCACCGAGGCAGAAGCACCACCCCACGCCAGTATACCGTATTGTAAGATGGATACATTGTACATAGGCATAGTAAACACTCCTGCAGTGATCCACAGTCAGCACACGACTCAATTGTCTGAATCCATAAATCATTCTTCTGATTTTCTGTTTGACGTACTGAACATGTGGTTCCCACGACATCTTTTTATCTAATACTACCCCAAGATACTTGTATTTATCAACTTGCTCTATTATGCCACAACTGCAAGTGGCTGAACATAGTATTTCGGCAGAAAACTAAAGCGCTCCAGAGCGCTCTGCACGACTTTCGGTACGATGCTCGGTCCGGCGTCTGTTACGGTGTACGGAACCCTGAAACACTCCCGAACTTGCACTTTTTGTCCGGTACGATGCTCACCGTACGTGTGTCGCCGGCCTCAGGCTTCTTTCAGATCAGAGCGGTCCGGCGCCGCACCGGACCGGACGTGCGGCGGCGACCGGAAGGCCCTTTCATATCAAAGCGGCCGAATCCGGCGATTTCCAGGCCAATATTATTCAAATTTTAAATGCAAATACCCATTTTTATATCTTTTTTATAATTTAATTTTTAGAAAACTTTATAAATTTGATATTTTTAACGGTTTAGAAGATGGTAACGGTAGAAAGTTAGTTTTTGTTTTCAATACCTAAGAATAACATGAAAAAATTCACAACCATTCCAGAGTTTTTGCACACACGGTAAATGAATACGGTAAACGCTAAACGCTATTTAATTAATGGTGGATTTAGGTACTTTTGATGCTTAAAGCTACGAAAGTTCGTTGATAAGTGGTCAATAGTAACCATTAAGCACTAATAATACAGTTGAAATATCCTGTGTAACGTAATATACGAAAATTTGCCAACTTAAAAGTAGCGTTTAGCTTTTACCGCAAGATTTACCGTAAGTTGCAAAAACTCTATTGTCTCTGAGCATTTTACGTTAAACAAAACTGTCGAAGCATGAAAATAAATGTCTTACCTACAATATTGGATTGGTGGGATGTCTTTGATTCAGTACTATATGTAATTTTCGTAATGTATCAAAATAAATTGCTCGATTTCGACCAACAAATGCTGTAGGATACAGGTATTTCTTTTTTTTTACCTGATTCTTCTTAAGAATATTGGAGTGGGGGAGTGATTTAGCCTAAACTGTAAACAAAAAATTAAAACTCGTTACAAACATGTTCGAGTATCAGATTTCCTTAAATAACGTTTTAAATCAGTTATAATGTCTTTCAGTAACTCCTAGTCAGCTGTTATATTTTTAAGCCAAACCTATGCCTTGTTAAAAGTAACAGTTCTAAAGTAAACTGATTAAAAAACAACTTCTCTAATAATATTGTAAAACTGATACACAATATGTTGTGATGTAAAATTACCGGCTGGTATAAAGCAGTGAAATAAAAAATAAAAAAAAATAAAAACAAAGGGCTCCAGCCGATTGGACATTAGCGAGGATAAACGAACCCCCGCCACCATCTCTCCCTAAAAGGATCAGGTTTAAAAAAAAAACTGGCTATATTTGAAAACAATTATGCTTCCGGATTGTGTTATAATAAAAACACCCCATGCTTCCGTTACAAAAACACGGTTATGGTGTTCTTTTAAGGATTTCTCCCACAACACTGGCCTCTGGTTGACCAAACTTATCCAAGTGCTTGATGTCAATTCATTCCTCCTATCCTCCATGTCGTACACAGTGCTTATTAAAAACTACAGTTCAACAAGAAAACTGTAGAACCAACACTAGTCAACCACTGAGAGATAGAGAGTGAAAAATATTCGATTTACGTCCGGCGAAAACCCTGCCGGAACGCACTGATGTGAACGCGTTGATAAAAACCAATGTACGAAACAATGTACGGTCCGGTGCGGCGACGGAAGGTACGTTTTTGCTTTCCGGCGGTCTTCCGGCGCCGGACGTCCACCGTGGTTCGTCCGGCCGCTGCCGCACTAGTATGAACGCTCCCATTAGGATCAACAGTCAAAAAATTTTCGTCCGGTCCGGTACGGCGCCGGACCGCGCTGATCTGAAAGAAGCCTCACCGAGTGGACCCGTCGCTTCGTCAACGTTGCCGAAACAACCTGAAGGCCTATCCAAGACAAACTACTGACATGAAGCCTGAATTAGGGTCACCCTTACCGAAATGAAAACCCCTCCTCCTTAATTAATTGTAACTGTTTATAATTGGAAAAACTGTCAGAATGACCCCCCCCCCTTCTAGTAGCACACAATTTCAAGCAAAAATTAATAGACAGCAAATGCAAGATTTGTGAAACATTAATTCTAAACACCGTTAGGGACGGATGTTTGCAAATTTATCGAACTATCTTCCATTTAGTCGAGATTGAGCAAATGAACCATAACCTCTAACTTGAAGTTTAGGTAGAGGTAAAGGTGGTATTATGAGCCCCTATTTTGTTTTTTCGTAATAATTCTGTTACAAACATATTTACACCCATTCTTTTTATAGTGTAATATAGAGTAAGGAGTTACAAAATCAGTTTTGTTATTATTTGTTCGATAAAATTAAAGTTTCTGGACAAAAAATATAAATTTTTGAGTCAATACACTTTTTACAAAATTTCATTTGTGCTGGTAATATGAGCCCCTTAGTTTAATAAGGCAAACATACATGCAGGATGTTAAAAAATAGATAGTAAATGTATTTAAAGTGAAAAAAAAACTAGTTTTATTTGAAAATAATCGCAAATGCTTTTAATAGCGGCTATTTACAAAAATCACATGCGTAATAGTCTCTTTCACACCCTGCACACTCATGCGTCCACATTTCACACACTTGGCACTGCATCCAAAGCTCTCCTCTTTTATCTTCGGAGAACAATGTTTTGCAGAAAAGGCAGACAGCGTCATCTTTTCCAGGGGTATCATTTAGGGGGCTTTTCAGGGGAATTTATGGGGCTCATATACCAAGCACACATAGGGGCTCATAATACAACCCTCGACATATTTGTAAAGAAATAGTCAAATGGCAACCTTGCATACTCTAAACTTAAACTTAATTTATGGTTTTGTAATCCTTAAACCTTGTTTGACAACGGGCATTTATTGTAGAATATCTTTGTGAACTAGAATACAGGTTAATATGGAAATATGTACATCCCTTACAAAGTTTTGATCAACACTAGAAACGAAAAACACTTTTTGCCACTGACAGCCACATTGGAACAGAGCCAGACCACTCTAACGGTGCTTCCTCTAACTATAACTATAGTTTTCGGTGGATCCCGCTAGATTGCAGACTATACTTAAGCTAATATGACGGGGGCTCATAATAAATACAGGGCCCATATTACCACCTTTACCTCTACAGTCAGTTTTCGAAAAAAATGCATTGGGGTTGTACATTTATTTTTAATTTAATTGACATATTTAGGCCTATTATTAAAAAAATAAACATTCACATGTTACAAGCTTCAATGCCATAACGTTCATTTTACTTTGCTTTTGTCCCACATGAATTTTTAATCCTAACATAAAGCGAGCTAACATTTGGTTTTCGTCTTCACGTGAGATAAATTAAGGGCATTTATTTCACTCGAAAGTAAGATCAGTTTCCAAATCCTGAAGTGTTAAACATTATGTTATTTTTTTGTAAACTGTAATTTTTTATACGATACAAAACTAGACTCGCTAGTCGTTGCTCACGTTACGGCAATGTGTATGAAAATATTGCAAATCAAAACATTAATTTGTCCAGAAACCAATTATCACCTCCGTCAATAAATTGCACACACAGACGTCGTTTGAAACGTAGTCTACGTTTCGCTTCCTAACAAATAAACCGACTTGCCCAACCTCATTCACAAAATCCAAACAAAACACGGGCCAGGGGATTTAAAAACGTTTAAAATATTCCGTTACGGGGCGGGGAGAACAGGTAATACAGGCCGGGGTGGACCCGGGACTGGCCGGACAGCAAACGGCCGGTACTGGACAACCGGACACTCCCTTCGATGCGGCCACGGCCTAGGCCTTCAATTGTAGCCCTGCTGACACGTCCAGCACATAACCTCAGTACTTACAAATGTTGAGCGAAATAAAAATTCAACTGCGAATAAAGTCACCTGGATATGTCCAGGCCAGGAAAATAAATTAGTGGACGATAACTATTTTGGACTGTAAAAATCCTCCCAAATGACTGTAAAAATGTTTCTCTCAAGAAACAAATTTAGATAATTAATTATAATTAGGTTACATAGTGCGATGAATTGATTTCACTGCAGCGTTACTCGCTTCGGTTTTAAAAAAAAGCAGTGCCACAAAGTGTACAGATTTAAAAGATACTGAATTTTTATTACTCTACACAAGTACACTTTCTAAACGTAAAATGAGCTAAGAAACTGGGGACAGTCCGTTTACTCTACCGATCATAGGCTCTATGGCCCCATTTTAATAATATTTAATATATAAGGAGGTCCATTTGCTCTACTGGTTCATAGACTCTATGGCCCTTCTTAATATTAAATAAAATATAACATGGGGCCACTTACTCTACCGATCATAGGCTCTATGAACCCTAGTAATATTTAATAATTTTTAAGAGGGTCATAGAGCCTATGAACCCATTTAAATTAAGTATATGGGTCCAAAGCATCTACTGGCTCATAGAGTCTATGAACCTTTTCAAATTAATATTAAATAAAATTATAAAATAGGGCCATAGGCTCTATGGACCGTTTTATATTAAATACGTTATATATTGAAAAAGAGGTCCACTTACTCTACGGGTCCGTTATATCTACTCTGTACGCACCACTCGCTTCCTTCAGCTCTCGTGCACAAACGAACTGAGATAATGTCACCCGGTTTTCTGCATCCTATTCTACGATAAATAAATATCCATCTATCAATATATGTATCTCTGCATCTATATATCTATGTACCTATCTATATACGGTAATACGTGAAGCAGTTTTTTTGAACACAACTTTTCACTTATTTCTGGACCAATTTGAACGTTTGAGGAGTTAAAATATTCGTCTCTGTTCATAGTTTTGTAATAGGGCATATTGGAAAAATGGGATCAATCGTTAAATGGTAATCAAATAGGGTGATAAATAATGTATTGCGTGAGCCCAATAAATCAGTGTCAGATTTTGAGCTGTTTAGAGGTAATTTACAGAACATTAAATTAACAGAAAGAGGTGAGGTATTACTAGAAGATGATGTAAATATTTTTATGATAAATTAAGACTTACTGAGCAATTTTATTAATAATCATGGTAAAATTTTTATACCGAGAAACAGACTGAAAAGAGGTACATTTTCAGCCCGTGAATCATGTCCAATATTTTTTAAGGCGAAAGATTTAGTCGGTTTGAAAGGAAACCAGCGGAAAGCTGGATTCGAACAGAAGCCCGTTAGGCAACATCCACAGTTAGTTGTAACCTATTAATCTATATTATCAAAGGATGAAGCTCCCTTAAATGTTTTACTCTCGTAACATACAATTCTACTTCTGTATAGCTTACCTAAATATTGCCTTTGCAAAAGTTAGCAGGGAAAGTAATCTTGTAATTGAGTTTTTGAAAACAATACAAAATCGTGCTTTATATATAGTTTCGTGTAAGACAAATGAAATGAGCTTAAGAACAAGAAAATTTCTTTGCTTATTACCAAACCACCAATAAAAAGTAGCAAACTGATGGCAGTTAACAGCGCTATCAGAAATGAAAAGGCTGCTGAAGAAGAAATAAGTCTTGCAAGGGATCGTGGAGGTATTGACAAAGAGGGCGTTCTGTTGCTGACCGTAGTAGCAGATGGAATATGGACAAAGAGATCTTATAGAACCAATTTTAGCTCTATGTCTCTATGTTTTAGCTCTATGGCGTTGTAAGAACACTTTATTTCATAAAAAAGGACTCTGATGGTTTATTCTTTCATTTGTTAGCATGTGTTGTATTTTACAAGAACATAGGCTTTTCAATTACTGCAACTTAAAAAATAGAATAATTTAACATATGAATCAAAATAATTCATGTTTAAAACACAGTAGTAGGCCTACTACTCATTGTTAATTTTAACTTTATTGTTAAAATTAGATAATTACACTAATAACAGTATAAATGTTGCTATTAATAAATAAATAAAATAAATAAATAAATAAATTCTTTATTGCTGTAGGACAATACAAGTATTGCGTCAACTTCCATTAGGAAAATGAACACACTCATAGTGTAAAAAACATAGTTGATAAAGTACCAGCCAGAGATCACCATTGAAAATTATAAAAGGACTCAGGCCGATGTCTCCCCTGAGTTGTGGTTCATGAACTCGTCCACCAAGTAGAACACGGGGGACACTAAATAGCATCTTTGATTTGAAATTTGATTCCGAATTTTCATTTCGAATGCCTTCTGGAACTTTATTCAAAAATGAAACACCCGCCAGAGAGGGTAGGCACGCCATTTTCGCCAACGTGTGCTGCGCTGTAAAAATGGCGTGTATAATGGCGTGTGTAATTAATGTATTTGTATTAGTTGCTCATAAACAAATTAAATTAAATATTCCAACTTTAGGTATTTCAGCGATTTCTTAAATATAAGGTGAGCGTAGTGAAAGAACTAAACCTGACGAGCACATTTCTTTCATTAGTGCATTTCTCTGTGAAACATTTGAAAATTATGTAATTAACTATGTATACAATAATAACTTTCAAATTTAATACTTCACATATTTTTATTGGTACTAATTGCAGTAACAAGGAACTGTACTAAATATTTATTTGTGTTAGGGAAAATATATTCGTCTAGCATTTTAAAATTTGTTTAAACATATTTATTACAAGTTCATTATTGTAAATGGTCTATTCGAAGTAAAATAAGGATTACGTAAAAAACTATGGGAGCTTGTTTTGTCATATGTATATATTTTTTATAAAAAAATGAATTAAACAAAACTATTTGGAGTCATGTTCACTAATAAAACCGTGTGTATGTATTTTATTTATTAATTATTCAATTTGCTAAGTGTAAAATTCGATGAGGGGATTAAATAAAGTTATAAAAAGAGAGAAGGGTTTCTGTAAATAAATATAGTTTCGTAAACATGTTACATCTGAACAAAGTAATGTCATTTGTTAAGTATTAGTAATACGAGTTCCTATTTTCGTAGCAGGCCTACACCAATTTATTGAATACTGTAATAACATGTAAATATTAAGTTAAAACTACAATTATAATTCATTATGATTATTTATTATCATGTTAAATGATCTTTGAACTTGAATACAAATTTTGTATTATTTTACAAATATTATATGTTATATGGTTTAGTTATCGATAAAATGGTTCATTTATTCCCTTTCTATTCATCTAGGAACTATGAGGGTTTTGAATATCTGTGTCGGTGCTGTGACGGAAGGCCGCGGACCGGCTGTCGTGGGGCTGACAACGTGACGCGACTAGGAGCAAGATGTCCTGGCGCCGCGGCGGGCGAGATAAGAGCAACGTAGTACCATATTTCATCTATGTTAGTACTACGGCACAGCGCACTATGTTCGTGGTGCTGTGCCCGGCGCGGATTAGTCCACGTAGTTCTGCTCACTGCCGCTAGTCTCGCAGACATGCGAGAAAACTTTTGCTACATCCTCTGAACCCCACAGCAAAACACAGGCAAACGAAACAGGGAACTGAGTGACTTCTCTCTTAAAAGAGGCAGGCGATTTACCAAAAAAGTTGACAGAAGGAGAAACCTCGACGTACCTGCCACTTTAAATAAAAAAATATTAATTTTCGATGTGTGTAAATGTATTTAATCGAACCCGGATAAAACACGAATAAAACATTTGTGTACTGACTCAACATTTTCGTTTTTGTAAGCCCCGTAAAAAATCAATCTTATCACTACACTTAAACATTTAAATTTCACTCTAAGAGCTGATGGGCTTAATGACATCACAGAATTTAGATTTGGTTCGGGTCCAGAATGTTCAAGTTTACTCTAATCGTTAGAGGAAGAGTTAATCGAATTCCGCTATGGTGGATCGGGCTTAATATAAAAATTCCAAGTAGCCTATAACAAAATAGTATGGTATATAAAAGATGTAGATAGTTCGTATATAAATTATTTAGGTTCATGGCCATAGTGGAGAAATGGTGGACAGTTTTAATAAATTGAAAATAGCCATAGAATATTTTGAGTAGGAATATTAAAACTATATAAAAGGGACTTTTCTCAAAACTATTACAGTGTAATGTAAAGGTGAAACTAATGAAGTCAGCCCCTTATTCATCTAGGTCAATGGATTCTGAAACTCAGTAGCTTGATTACCCCCAAGGTCAGCATCCGAGTAATAGTCTGCCGGGTGGGGGGGGGGGGGGGTTGTCGGGAGATGACTTGTTGGGGTAAAGCGACAACGTGTCGTCGTAGCCAATTTTACCTGCGGCCACACCATACCTGCTCTGCGGGGGTACGGCATGGTGTCGTCGCTGCCGCTTGAGGCGGGCACATGTGTTTCCATAGTATTTTTATCCAATTATCTAAAAATCTATAGATAAAGGGTATCTATAGAGCGTATAGATAGAGGGTATTTAGATAAAAATTTGCTGTATATGTTGGCCTAAGAGTGTTTATGCAGTCAGTTGATGCTGTTCAGATACAGAACAAAAAAAGTTCAGATTAAGTCAGTTTTTGTCAATGTTATTTAATAACATTGCCTCTATGTGAAAACCCCTGATTATAGT
The DNA here is from genome assembly GCA_030545055.2 of Neoaliturus tenellus. NCBI lineage: Eukaryota > Metazoa > Arthropoda > Insecta > Hemiptera > Cicadellidae > Neoaliturus > Neoaliturus tenellus. Next base: position 179,288,913 of record CM061533.1, on the reverse strand, counting down.
TTAGTAATAAGCTTTTAGCGTCCAGTAGTTGAAACGAATTATACTATTTCTATATCGAAAAACTACTTTATTGTAAGATTTCAGTAGGGAAAGATAAATAGCATAATCAATGTGGGGTGTCCGCCGGCGCCGAGAGAGCAGACCCGTGCACCAAAGCAAAGCCTACACCTCAGGCTATGCAGGTAGCCAAGCCGAGAGAGGGTGAGAGAGGAGATCAGCCAGGGTACGACATGGTGTCGTCGCTGCGGCGGGCTTCGGGCGACGACACTCAGTCGTACCCCCGAAAATATTTTTACTGCACCCCAACGGGAGCAGGTAAAATTCAGACACAAAGTCGTACAATCGACTTGTTGGCCACTTGTTGGGATGACGGGTTGAGGGGTGCGGGGAAATTTACATCCGAAACCTACCGGTCATTTGGTTAACTAAGGAATAAAAACAAACGTAGATTGTATTATTCTACATGAAAAATTTTTGCTAAAAAACGGTAACAATTATCTTTGTTTACAATCCAGGTAGCCTAATTCAAAGCAGAGAAAGACAGCTGACTGCAAAATAAAAGAAAACATAGTTGGGATGATGTACGTTTGTGGTTTTATTGGTAGGTTAACATATGGTGGAATTAAAAACAAACCAAAAACAAAAAAGCAAATTGTTTTGGCCAATGGGATGCTTTAGCTTCCCCCTCACCCCGCAACCCCCTCACTGGCCAACAAGTCATCTCCGGACAATAATGACTCACCTTCACGTCTCCCCTCCCATTCCATGGTGTTTTTAGCCAGTAGGCACTGATAACCGATTGTCACAGGTGCAGGGGCTGTTGGTAAGTTCAGTGTCCCATTGAAACAGTAGCTGTATTATCGAATGCAAATGGGAACATAACAAATGCGATCTAGCCAAATAGTGTTCAGCTTTGTATTTTTCTCGTAAGAGTCTGCAGTGCCTTCGCAATTTCAGTATTTTATCCCATAAGAACAATGTTTTCGAAACATTACTGTAAGTTTGTTTTTCGTCTGAAAATTACAAACTTGATGTCATTTTAAATGTTACCATAGTGTCTTTCATTTGACGTTATAGAAAATTAATTTAAAATATCATCCACTCGAATAACGAATAAAAAAATAATGTATATTAACACCATTTTAAACCATGTTAAACCATTTTTAGGAGGTTTATTAAAAAATGTATCCACGTCACATGAACCGCTATATCATTATGGTGTACATATTCAAGTTTCATACGAATCCAATGCAAAATTATCAAGATAAAGTGTTTTAAAGACACCTATAATTAACATTATTCTTATGGGACTAAAAACCAAGATGGAGTAGGTGCTGCAGACTCTTAACTTAAACAAAATATATAGGCCTTAAGGCCTAGCCATCAACATCCAAATAGGAATAATAACTGTTTAAAAGTGTTTAAGTCTGTGCTTTGTCCTTTTTCGACACAACATAATTACCGGACGGTGTAGAACCATCATTTAAAAACTCCTCCATTACAATTTTTTTTATTATTTATAATAGACCTAATATTATTTCCCATATCAATAAACTACGAACGACAACAGTTAATTAACAGTTTATTTTGTATACAGTCAAACCAGGTTGGAACACGTTAAGAAACAAACAAACAAGTAAACACAACTCAAAAAACATTTTTATTAAAAAAACAAATCAGAACAAAATAATTTGCCTTTTTTAAACACAAACTGTATAATATTTAAAATGGTTAAGAGGGGATAAATGGTTAGAGCCTGTCATTTTAATAGATAGAGAGGTCATTTTCATTTTGAGGTCCCCAGAAGCCAAAAACACCGTTCGTTCATTTTCGAAAATATTAAATGTAAAACTTAGGTCCAACGATCCCATGAGAAAGGAAAAAGCCTTTCCGGTCTACCGGGAATCAGTCTATTTATAGAATCAAGCACCTGAGTTGTCACAAAAGCCTCCCATTACAGATAGATAGCTATTACACTGCTTACAATGGACCTATTGTAGAAATCGACGTTATACGAATACATTATCTGCGTTAATTTTCGTTTGTGTCAGTCTTTAAAAGTGGTATTAGGATGGATTCAATATAACTAGTTACTAAATAATCTCCCTCTTAAGTGAATCGACCACTATGAGAGATGCATCAAATTCGGAACAGCAAAAATTCAGTACATCTTAAGGTGACAAATGTAATGACGGTTTACAGATAAAAAGAGAAGGTTTGCCTTGGCCAGGCGAAGCGGCGACGGCGCGGCGGCGCTGCGGTGGTAGGTCAAAGGTTGCAATGATAGGTAGCTCAAAGAATGATACTCGTACGAATTAAGTTAAGTTTGCTATGAGAATTACTAAGCTCTGATTGTGTTTTCAAAGCACGCCATCGGTATGCTCTGCACCTCTTGTTTAGAGTTCCCTACTTTTAGTCCTCGAGAGTTCAAATAATATATAAATTTTAAATAGATTTGAGTCTTCAAATGTTATTACATTAGTGACTATTTTTAAATCCCAATTTTAATAAAATATCCTTACCGATGGAATAATGGAAGAGGAATTTACCTTTTAAGACCCCAAGTTTAACGGGATTCACTACTCATGAAACAATTTTTTTTTGTAAACTTTTTCTATGATTATTTGGCAGTTATGTAATAATGAGGATCAAAAATAAATAAAAAATGTTAGCGACGTGGGGGTGGAAAACAGCTGTCGCCCCGGCCGAGGTAGGTTGTGTACCGGGCGACAAAACGTGTCCATCGCCAAAAATAAAAAAGGTTATTAATGTCACAACGAAACTCAGCACCAGAGTGGGTTTTCAATGGGTACAGGCAGTATACCCTCGACAGCACCGTCTTACCCCTCAATCTTACCTACCCTTTGCTAACTCTCTTACCACCACTCTCAGGGTGGTTCAGTTCCGCCGATAGCATAGATATTCCTCGTACCAATGCTACCGTATTCTGAGGATACCGTATTTATTTCCTTCGATGGTCACACAGGTCTGGAGGTTCACTCCCCTTTTTTATATCACGCGCGGCGATTCGTTTTTTCTTCAGACCAATAAATTTCAGACCAATACATACTGTTTATTTACAACCCCTGTTAAACATGACCAAATAAAATTAACTTGTTTAGTTTTTGTCTAGTTCCTGGAGATACATTTGATGCGGCAGTTACTTTCTTAGCCAAATCATCGAGACGAATTTTCAAAAATATTAAACTTATAATCTTAATGAATTCTATACAATGAGGGTCAACCCCACATTCCTCGACTGATGGATCTTTAAAAAAACCCTTGACCCCAGTTAATTCTAATTGCAAGCAGGCAATTAACTGCCCCAGAACCATGCCTATCCATCCATAAAGGATGGATCCATGGATCTATAAAACGATGCATCCATCCTAAGGATGCCTTTAGATCCTAGTCATACTGGGCAATTAATGTTCTTGTTTACAAAATTCATAAATATTTGCGTTTGGTTACAATTGTTAACAATTGAGTCCAAAGCTTTGACAATGAGCAATAGGCCTACATTTTTATTTACTTTTAAGAGTAAACTCATTTACAAAGTCAACGTACCTTTCATTTTTACTATAACCTCTTAACAAAATTACATTTAAACAATGTAGACATGACAATCTCGATTGCAATTTCCTGCCAATAAATCTACATAATGTAATATAAAACATGTTATTTAAAATGTATTAAATAAATAACTATGTTGTTTAGTATAAAAATGAATGAACTCACCGTCAATGCAATCCAACAGTTTTATCCTTGTGGACAATTGTTTAGTTTCGCCCCTTTTAATATAGGGGCATCTTCAGCACGGTCTTGATTTTAAAACATTTGCGAACTAAAAGTTCTTGTCGAGATTAACACATAGATACATATACCACGAATATATCTATGTGTTAATCTCGACAAGAACTTTTAGTTCGCAAATGTTTGACCCTCAAGACCGTGCTGAAGATGCCCCTATATTAAAAGGGGCGAAACAATTGTACACAAGGATAAAACTGTTGGATTGCATTGACCGTGAGTTAATTCATTTATGATATCTGCAATTCCAGGTCGCCAAAACGTTATTATGTTGTTTAGAACTAAAATTATATACCATACAACTCACCTGAAAAATGACAGGTCTTTGTTCTGTCCGTCAGCTCGGTAAGTTCAATTAAATGAACAAGATTTTACCACAGCTAAAAAACTATAACTAAAAACTATATAGCCATAACTAAAAACTGATCACAATCAGCAACTACATCCTCTCTTCACGGTGTCCAAAACACTGGGTTATTTATATTTTAAACAGACGATACGATTTATTTATAACACGGTATTGTGTCTGTTGTGGTTCGTGCTCTTGCTTCGAGCTCGCGGGTATCCAAGAATCAGTGCTCGCGCCGAATCCACTGGAATATAATATTATCGGCAGCGGAAACGGCTAATGTTAGAAAAGATTACTTGAGGTAAACATAATTATTTAGAATGTCGTCTACAACTTCTTCGCGGGCACTTTTTATCTGACCCAAAAATAAAATAAAAAAAACTTTGTCGCATACCACTTTTGTCATGTCACTAATTAATATGAAATAAAAGAGTTTTAGTTTAACTAATAATAAAAGTTAATAGCAGACCATTTTAAGTTTCAATATATACCATTAGATTCACGATTTCATAATAAAAATTTTAATATAAATTTAACCTTTTTATTTCCATTCAGAATGGCTTAAAAGTCAGGTTACATGAAGCGCTGTTTGGATGTTCTTCGCTCGGGTCCCAAGACATAGAATCCTTTTGCCACCCGTCGGACCCCAGACTTCCACGTTTTTTAGTTCACTTTTGCCTGGCAGGGCTCGGTCCGGTTCACTTCATTTGGACCAGTCGAGTTTGATTTTTTGGAGCGTCAAAACGCGTTTTCGCGCGTCTTCCCTGCAGATACGATGGATGGTGAGTGTTTAACGAAGTGTTTTGTAGGCCTGCACCATGGCAAGCAAAGCATAAACATTACAAGCAGGGGAATTGTGGACAAGCTGTGGAATGAGGTGACAATGGCAGAATATATTGCTTAAATCTATTGTACTTATTTTATACACTGAGGGTTATATTTTAATTGGAACTTCTTTACAGTTTTCACAGACTTTAAAGTTTCTAGGACAGACGTGGTGTGTATGTGTAAGCTTAGTTGTTTGGTAGTCCGGATTCGGAAATGTTTAACGACGATCGCGGAATTTGACATTATAAAATCTACACTTATTTAATACACTAAGGGTTTTTGTGTTGAGAACTCCTCCTACAATTTGCAACCAAAATTCAAGTTTTTGGTTACGTTGGATACGGCTTGATCTGTATTTGTTTCCGCCATAAACTAACGTGTGATACTTAAAATAAATGTTTTCTAAACGCATCAAACGGCGAGCCAACTTGCTCAACGCCATGTCGGACACTGATTACTGAAGTGAAAAGAGCAGAAGACGCTCCGTGCCGCGCCGCATTCTGTGTGTTCAAGTCGACGCTTGATGTCGCGCCGCGCCGCACCGTGCCGTGCCGCGCCGCGCCGCGTTCTGTGTGTTCATACCAGAGTACCTGAAGATCAATCCTTGCTCGGTAGTGTATCTCTTAGTTATATTGCATAAAAACTAAAAAATAACCTATACTACCTATTAATTTACTTCTTGTTAGGGTTTGACCAATCAGTATTTATGATTGAACTTCCTTGTGATAGAGTGTTGAAATTTGGTGTGTTTTTAAATCTAAATTAGGAATTTATGATTGTTCCTATGGTGATCTGTCTTGGGCATATATGCCTGAAACCCCCTTAAATACAATACATTCACAGATATTTGATCTAGACACATCATATTTACAACCTTCAGAAACGCAAAGAACAAATTAATGTAATGATTCAACTTTCCGGCCTTTTGCAACGTAAAGCTGCACTTAGTGGTTCTGATTTTGTAGTATTGAACAGAGAGGCTTATTGTCCACGTAGTGAATGATTTCGCGTGAATATTACTTACGGTATAAAAATTTTAATCTTTTCCATTTAACTTCCCATGGCAAAGCAGAATTTGATTAATCACAAAAAGTAGGAGAATATGAGAATTAAATCATCTTTTGTTAAAGTGGTTTATTTGATTTAAACTTTTGTTACAAGTTATCTTCATTTGTTATGAACATTTTTGTTATGAAATTGTTATCCATACCAAAGATACAGAAACTTACATTTTGTTTTCATTTAGATATATTTTAGGATGTTTATCATTCTGCATTAAATTTAAAATCTTCTTTTATTATATTGTCATAATAAACTGGTAACGGTTTTTTTTATTGTTGTTGGAACACCAGGACAACTTAAAAATTGGTTAAAGCTAGTTGCGAAGTCGACTTTGGATTTAGCAAACGAAGTTGTCATAATATGTGTTAAGTCATTTGGCTGTAAACTATGACAATTTTCCTTCCCTCAATCCATTCATGTTCTGGACAGCAGGGGGTTGATGTCATCAGAAGGACATGGAAACCTCTTGCTGAGAAACATGAATGGAGAGTCAGTTGGTTGGCCATTTAGAGGTCAGAGCGTTGTCCGCCTGTTTCAGCCCGAAAATGAGTTGCCACAGGAGCACGGGAGTTGGCCCTGACAACTCTTTCTTTGATTTTTCGTTGCCAAATACCTGAGTTAAAAATAAAAATTTTCTATCTTAGTTCTAGATAAAAAAGGAAACTTTTCTGAGGTAGAGGTGCAACTAACAGTAGTTTTCATCACTAGGAGCAAAAGTGAGTCTTTTGAAGCATCAAAAAGACACTTTTGCTCTGAGTGATGAACAATGTTTTTTTTTTTTTTATCATAATGCGAAATTAGACTTTTGATCTTTAAAAATATTAATTACAAAGTTGTATTTTCAAGGTTATATTTACAAAGTTAGTAATATGCAGTGTTTACATTTCTGTTATTTACAAACAATGCTCTTTATAACAATTTCAAAATTCTGCTCCTCAACATTAATAAATGATTAATAATAGACTTAGCAAACAGCTTACCTTTCAGTACTAGGACCTAAAAAATTCTCCACCTGATTTTTCAGTCCTAGGACGAAAAAGAAACAGTTTTGGTACGATAGAGAGCTAAAAAAAAAAAAAAAAACAGGCTGATTTCGTGCAAAATGATAAATAGTATATTTCACCATTAGTCCGGAAAGTGACCCATTTCTGGGCGAGATAGTGTTTTACGCGCGAGGCGAAGCCGAGGGTGGAAAACACTATCGAGCCTGGAAATGGGCTTTCCGGACGAGTTGTGAACGATACTCTTCATCACGACGCAATTATTAATAAATGTGGAAGTTTTAAAGGAGGATTATTTTTGTAAATTCTTCGCCATTGGACAAAGGAAACAAAGCTGGAATTCAAAATTTAATTTGTTTTAAAACCCAGCTGATTGTTGCTGTACGGAAAAGTTTGTTTACCTTGGACAGTTTGGAAGTTTGGACAGTTTGGGAAATGACTACTTTCCAAGGTCTCAGCTGTACGGCAAGTTGTCACTTTCGTATACGGAGTGATGAAAAAACATATTTTGCCCACAAATGCACATGTGTTCTTTTGTTTTACTATCAACAGCTATTTTATTTTGCAATTCAATAACAATTGTTCCCCATGTTAATCTAATGGACAAAAATCAAACTTTAAAGGCTTCCTGTGCCCTTGAGAATAATAATATAAAAAAATCTAAAACCTTATTGCAAAACTGCAATGGTAGACGAATCTTTTGACACCTCAAACGTTGAAATTAGTCGAGAAATAAGGGAGGAGTAGTAGCCTTCACAAAAAAGAGCATCACGTATTTTAAATATAGAATAGACATAGATTTTCATTAAAATGCCATGGGATTTAATATACAGGTTTTCTGCCATAGGGATTTTTGACCAAACATTAGTAACTCATCACCTCATGCAGGTTTTAACCAATTATTGGAAAATGTTAATAAATAAGCGATATATAAGATTTTATCCTATACTATAATACGAGCTCTGTCTGGAGGGATGTGTGTTCCATGATCTCGAAATCTAGCGGGTAGGTTTTGCTTGAACTTTGCATTTTAGAACGTTTTGTCCCAAAAAATGTTTAGAAATAGCCTCAATCCCAGAAAAAATCAAATGTCTAAATTTAAGTTTTAAAATCATAATTTTTAACATTGGTCGTATGAGTTGCTATTTTAGTTACGAAATAACAACGAAAGGTAAAAAAAGGAACCCTAATGTTAAGCAGTCTTTTTGAAACAGCTGTTAACTGTGAAGAGGTATAATTGGCTGATGGTGAAAATTTAATAGCTTTATTATTATGATACTATAGCAAAAGTGAATTAAAACCAACGAGCAAGGCTCGGCTAACCTGGTACCATAGAAAAATCTTTTTCGTAAGCTGGTACTTATTTTTTAATAAGAATAACATGGAAAACCTTTTTGGTATTTACTCCGTAACCTGTGAAGCTAAGTTAATGAAAAAAAAAAATACTGAATTGTTTATTTTGAAAGCTCTTTTGGTCCCTTTGAAAATTGGTAAATTTGATAAATGAAGTGTGAAATATGCTTAGACCTTCGTTTTCACCCTTTTGAAACCCCTTATGACCCCGTTCTCATCCGTTCGAGAGTTATCGTGTTAACTCATATATATATGTATATATATATATATTAGCGAATTTCCCTATAGGGAATATGCTATTACGGTAGTAGCCATGGTAAGACCTAAGCCCGAGACCACTTTACTTGTTCGTTTTAAGGTCCCCAGAAGCCAAAAACACCATTCGTTCATTTTCATATGTATATATATATATGTATATATATATATATATATATATATATATATAGGTGCGACGAGGGTGTATATATATATACAGTATATATATTAGTTAACACGATAATTCTCGAAACCGTGTTAACTATTATACAAGAGCAAAATTTCTTGTGTCCTAGGATCTTTTATTTGTTGGTTGAATATGAGAGTTTATTTGACCACGACGAATAAATTGAGGTTGGTCCCATGAATGGTAAAAATTCGTTTTTTGTCTTAGAGCCCATCAAAGTTCCAAAAATCTCCATAAGTTATCCTTATGGAGATTTTTGATAGCTACATAATTGAACAAAAATGAGTTTATAACTATACACATTTAAAACAATATGTTCAGCTTTAACCTGTGGTTCGAATTTACACCAAAGTGTAGCACCATTTGGCCTGGCGATTGAGCGAAGCAAACGAGCCAAGAAAAGTCAGCAAGTAAACGGAGCGATCGAGCTTTGCCTGAGAAAGGAAAGTGACGCTTTATAATTTTACCGAGCATAGGCTCTGTCCCCATGATATTATAAGATAATATAGTCTCCTAATTTGTTAGTCGGCTAAGGGTATGACAATGAAATAAATTAATTAAACTTACGAGAGATCATTGCAATCACATTAATTTAAACTTGTTACAATTAACACTTTTGTTGCTAAGGACGTCTTAAGACGTCCAAGATCCACTCGCGGTTAGCGCAGGACGTCCTAGGACGTCCTCATGTAAGGTTAAGTTTATGGAGCCAGTATATTCTGCGCTTTCCTCGTAGGGAGTTGAAACTACGTCAGCCCTCGGGGGACGTATCTGAACTTTTCTGAATTTTTTCATCGTATCTGAACTTCAATTACCATAAGGAATGTAAATTGACAGTTAAATTATTTAGCCATATAGCAGTGCTTAAATAGACTTTTAGCAGTCAACGTTATCTATGGTATCATACAACACGTGATGCATTAAGATTTTTTTTTTTAAGTAGGGCTTAGTCGATTACATTAATACTATATGTAAAAACGTTGTCATTGAAAAACATAGTCCTATAGTTTTGAGCCACGTTAACAAAGATCATCATGGGGATCACAATCACCTGAAGAGCCAAAAATTCCTAAGTTTGGCATTGCAAAGCATGCGGATACAAGCTAGTTTTTATGCACTAATGCTGGTTACACTCTGTGCGGTTTTGGTCACGGAGGCGGAAATTTTTAAAACTATGCAAAACCCTCCATGTTTGTGTAAACACCAATTAAGAGTCATCGTCTCCGCTGTAAAATCACTGAAATATTTCTGCTAATTCCCCAGTTTCGGATGGTGTTTAATAGATAGATAGATCTATAAATATGGGATAGATAATTCTCTAGATATATGATACTCATAAATCTGTGTTTAATATGTAGACAGATACATAGATAGATAGATAGATGAGTGAATGGAAAGAGATGCATTGAATGAAACGAATTTTTCTACACCTTAAACGTTAAAATTTGTCTACAAATAAGAGAGGAGCTTCGTTTAAAAAAATCGCCTTTTTGTGTGATATTGATAAATATATAGATAGATAGGTACATAGATATATAGATGCAGAGATACATATATTGATAGATTTATATTCATTTATCGTAGAATAGGATGCAGAAAACCGGGTGACATTATCTCAGTTCGTTTGTGCACGAAAGCTGAAGGAAGCGAGTGGTGCGTACAGAGTAGATATAACGGACCCGTAGAGTAAGTGGACCTCTTTTTCAATATATAACGCATTTAATATAAAACGGTCCATAGAGCCTATGGCCCTATTTTATAACTTTATTTAATATTAATTTGAAAAGGTTCATAGACTCTATGAGCCAGTAGATGCTTTGGACCCATACATTTAATTTAAATGGGTGCATAGGCTCTATGATCGCTTTAAATTATATAATAATATTCAAACAGGCTCATAGAGCCTATGATCGGTAGAGTAAGTGGCCCCATGTTATATTTTATTTAATATTAAGAAGGGCCATAGAGCCTATGATCGGTAGAGTAAGTGGCCCCATGTTATATTTTATTTAATATTTAAGAGGGCCGTAGAGTCTATGGTCGGTAGAGTAAACGGACCCTAACCAAGAAACTAGGCTATTCCCACTACTGCACGGCAAAATTAAAATTACACAACGTTAACTTTCTGTGCATTTGTGGTGCACGGAAAGTAGCCGTTATGGTATTTTGAGGAGTATCAGACCGATCAGCTGTTGCATAACGCGTAAGTACCTCGACATAAGCACGAAAAACTCAACGTTATGAGTCTCTCCCCGCAATAAGTCACTTTCAGACTAGTAATGAAAACTACTATTTTTTCGAAATGACTGTATCAACTGCTGTTTAATTCTAAGGTGATCTTTCCCTCTAGTCGAAGCACAAAAACCGCAATGTTTTTAATTCACGAGCTCTGAAATTTTGTTATTTCCTTAAATTTGTAAATCCCTGATTTTCAGACCGTAGAAACCCTGCAGAATATACAAACCAAATGTCAGAACTTTCATCCATTTTTTTCAATAATTACGAGCCTCAAGATAACATAAAATTACAAAATGGAAACCCTTCTTCTATCACTAGAATGGAAGTATTTATTTATGCCGTATACGTAGAGGCAGTTCCTCAAACTCGAGCTTAGCGGTTTGGCTGGGGTGGAAAGCAGCCTTTTGGTAGGGCGGGATAAATATTTGACTGGCTTTTGCCATGACGACGGCACATCCACCTCACGAAACAACTCAACAACCCTAGCTAGAGCTGAACTTCCCGGCACGTGCGAGTTATTTGGATCGAAAACGCCACTCATTTGTGTTGTGAATTAATCAAAGTGGAACGCATTTTCCAAAAGGTTAAGATCCTAATGATTTTAGAAACTAAAAATTAGTAACCTTCTTATTATTAAATCGTATTCATATACTTTTCAAGAAAGTTAAAAAAGGCCTGAATTAAAATCAACGAACTAGAATTAATCATATAATACTCATTACCTTGTTTGCAAACACTTTGTGGTACTGCTTTTAAAACCGAAGCGATTAACGCTGCAGTGAAATCAATTCATCGCACTATGTAACCTACTTACAATGATCTAAATTCGTTTCTTGTGAGAGTGGATTTTTACAGTCCAAGTTATATCGTCCTATACATTGCAATGTAAACGTAAACAACCAAGAGAAATCTGTGATGATTGCATCAGAGAAAAACAAACCTTATTGTAAGGTTTATCGTCCTCATCAAAATTACCCAATACACGCACGGAATTTTCAACACTAAACTAACACAAGTTTTAGTGGTCATACTTTACACACTATATACATAAATTGTAAGTGCTTCGAGTATTGTTATTCCGCAAACTTCGCCTTAAATATGAAAATAATTCATAGGGATTTTATACTGCATGCGACATTCACTTGCACCGAATTCAGCAGTAATAACGTATGGTAAGCTATGTCGCACAAAAATGACTCCCTCAGAACTGAAACCTGAAGTTACGGGCCTGACAAGGTTTAGCTGCCGTATCCTATCGATTGTCCACCAGGCCGCTGTATCAGCAGCTGGGTTGGTTCCCATTGATCGCCCACCCGGTATCGGTTACCCTCCAGTCGGGACAACTCCCACAGAACCGACTGTGGTATGTATCGTTAGACGGTGACACACTACCGAACTTTGCTCCGGATCGTACATGGGACCGAACATCGAATCGAACACTACACCGTGCATGCTATGGAGGTAAATTTACTCCGAACATTTCTCTGAACAAGACATCGGACCGGACAAATTCACCGAGCGAGGTGGAAGAAGTTTGGAGAGAGAGGGGTAGCGTGCTGGGTGAATGAGAACGCTAGAGGGTGTGTGATGGAGCGGGGAGGGGCTTTCCATCACAAGCGTTCGAGGCGACGCTCGGGACGGCGTAGGGAGCAAAATTGTCCCTTACACACTACCGTACATCGGACCGTACACCGGACCGATATGTTCTTTGATGTTTCACCAGAAAACCGCCTCCAGAGCGCTCGGTACGATGACCGGTCCGGTTCTAGATCTGGTGATCGGTCCGATGTACGGACCCCTGACACACTACCGGACTTGCTGTTTTTTCTGGTACGATGCTATAGTCCGGTGCTCAGTCCGGTGAAAAATGCGCTGGTACGCGCGTACCTAAATAATTAACCGTAAATAATTATGAGGGGCTTTTCTGTAACTTTCGAATCAATAAGAATCTGTGAGCTATTGAGGTATGCTCTACAAAATATTTACAAATTTCCCCTAGTTTCTTATACATTTTTCAACTGTATTTTCAATACAAACTAACAATGCGATAAAATACAGCACATAATCGACTCTTAAAAGATCAGAAAGAGGCATTTGAGTAAAATTTTTGATTTTTAGTGAATTTGGCGACTTAGAGTGCCCATCGTGGACATTTGACTTAGCTAAATAATGTGGAGGAAGTTCAAAACTCTCAGAACTACTATTTAGGAAAAAATTGAAAATTGTATCATGGTTATTATAACAATTGGAGAAAAACTTTCTGAATTGTAATTGGGACTAAATAAGAAAGGCAGTTTCCGTGTCCGATGGCGCCCTCACCTTCCCTAGGAAAAGTTGTGACATTTCAATCAGGCCCCAGCGCGCCAAAATTGTTTCCCTTCGCCGACAATTATCAAGCGCCCATACAGCGCCACCCCTGCGCCGCTGTGGCGCTGCGCCCCATGCGCTCCACTATATAACGTCAATCACCGCTGGCTGCGGCGCGGCGCGGCGGTGATGGGATTGACTTATTTACAAGTTGATTGGTCACTCCGGCAAAGGGGCGATAACATTTGCAGCACGGTTGATTGGTTATTTTTACACACCGGCGAAGTTAAATAACACGAAAATTAAATGTCTGTAGTCTGAATTAATTGGTAAATAGATAACTAATTTAAGGTACACAAAATATCATGTGTTTTTTTTGTATTCTCATCTCAATGCATCAGTAAAGGTGTCAAAATCAAAAGATATTTAATACGCGAGTTGGTTTTTTGTACAAGGAACTCCTCCCAGAGCTTTCAACAGATTTTAATGATTCTAGTGTCATTGGATAGAGCTCGGCGAGAAGTTTGTTTCTCAAGTAAATTGGTAAATATCTATCCAAACGGAAGGGCCCTAGAAGCCCTTAAAGTTCTAAATTTCCCCATTTGGTTAACATTGATGATGATATTTCAATGATTTTAAAGTTTAACAGCTGCGTAACGATTAAACACAGTAGGCCTACACCAGGGGGACATCTGTCATCAATTCATACCAAAACCTTGGAGGATGCATTGGTTAACAAAATGATTTAAAAGTATATACAGTAAAAACTACCCAAACAAAATTGCTCGATATCGAGCAACTGCTTCACTAGTAATGAGTTATTTCTTTGATACTAACTAAAATCAGCTATCCTTTAACCATAGCCAAATGGCTTGGTCTTCGTGTTGGAATTCACTTGAAAAATCTGAGATGTAGTAAACTCGTGCAATAAACTTCTCGAATAATAAAATATTGTTTATTTCATTTTCAACATAAAAAACAATGAATTGAATTCATCTAACTATATTATTCTAAAGCCATACCACATAGATACAACGACATAAATCATGTACATGACTTGTGGATATTGAATGGATTTACCTTGTTACATAACAACCAATTCTCAACTTTTTGCTCACACATCGTTTACACAATCCCGTTGCCGCTAGAGCTTGGCCGCGCTCGGACCGGACCGCAACTCAGGGTCTTTGTCTGGTCGCGGGGAAGCCTTGATTATTTGGTCATTGACCAGCGCCGCCGCCGCCGCCGCGCGACCCCGACACTGCGCGTAAACAAATAAATCCGGACCGCTACATGACACGGTGTCACTTGGCAACACCTCGGGGCACAGGAAACATCCCTGATGACACATGAGCAAGATATTACTCCGAAACTGCACTGTTCCAAAAGTCCTATCACCGAGAAATTACGATGTCTCGAGGGACAAAATCCGACAAAGCACTACTTCAATGTGAACCATGCAAAGTCACTGTTCCGAAAATCATAATTCTGAAAACCTTCCATAGTATTCTGAATATAGTGTGAACGTATTAAACAAACGTAGAAATCAATAGAATCAGATCTGGGTTTAGTTGGAAAGAGACTTTGAGCGTAGTTGTCAAGTTGAACAAGGGGGATAAACAACCCAGCTTAAAACAATAGCTCCAATTTGTGAACGGTAACAGTTTACACAAACAGTAAGGTCTTCCTGTGTGTGACAAGGATAATATTGGTAGTAAACGCCACTGACCAAATTTTACACATTTTCATGAAAATCTTATTTTGTTTAGAACTCAACATACATAAAAAATTAGTATTAGCACAAGGATTCATACAAATGATGGAAAATGTTTACCGTAAAAATATGTCATCTAGGCTTCTGTAGACTAAATAAAAATATTATAAATACAGAATAGTAAAGCAAATTAAAAGACTATCGTCCACGTTTCGTTGAACTCTAGAATGACTTGTTTTCATGATTGCATACTACTATTATTTGCACAGTAACAGTATGTGTTTTAATTTACCGAACAAATATGTAGCACAGCCACGTGTATGTGTTGTTTAGTTAACATGATGCCACCTGTGTCGCACGTTTATTTTTTAAACAGAAAAAAATCAAACCAAAGGCGCTGGCCCTTCCATATATTTTCTAATCAAACTAAATCGCTATTTAAAATTAAGAGTCTGCAGTACCTCCGCCATCTTGATTTTTAGTTACATAAGAAAAATGTTAATTATAGGTGTCTTTAAAACACTCTCTTTGAATTCGCATGAAACTTGAATATGTTCACCATAATGGTATGGCGGATCATACGTGGATAATTTTATTAATAAACCTCCAAAAAATAATTTTACATGGTTTTAAGATGGTGCAATTTATACATTATTTTAAATCGTTATTCGGGTGGATAAATTTTTTAGTTAATTTTCTTTCATGTCAAATGAAAGTTATTTTCTAAATTTTCTATCACGTTCGGTTCTTCCAGTTTTTCTAGCAGTTGTTACTTCAACAGCTGTCTAATTATTAATCAATCGTTCTTCTTCTATAATATTAACATTGAACTTTCAAAGCCCGTATAGGGCGTAGCCCTATGGGCCGATGTTAATTAAAGGAATTCTGCTCATCTGCAGGACATAACCTATAGTGCTGCTCTCACTTGATCGTGACACAAACAAAAGTGCTCTCACAAACCTATACTTTGGACAGCTAGAACAATCTACTGAAATGGACGACAAAGACCGAAACTAACAGTACTTCCCTTCGCAGCAATAGCGGACGGCAAAAAATCAGCTGTAAAGCAAAAACTGCCGCGCCGTGCCCCCGCCCCGCGCCGGCGGCCCTCATTTTTTCTGAACGCCACCCTCCCCTTCCCCACCAGCCACCCTCTTCCGACCTCCGACCATTTAATTTTTTCCTCCTTCACTTAACTTACCTTTCAATCAAAGAAGCCCCGAGCGCCCCTCGGGCCCGACCGGCGAAGGACGACCCGTTGCGACAACAAGCCACCGTCGTGCCATGGTAACGCCAGCAGTCTACAATGGCTGTACACAGCTGGCAACGCTACCAGTGGAGTCACGAGTATCTTTCAAGTTGGGAAAATGAATTATTCTGTTAAATGAATTGGGTGTATACGGAACCACTACAAACCATTCGATGTTTCAGTGATTGAGAAAGTCCATTAACTACCATGAGGTACTATATCTAGTTACTATACTGCTGTAATTACAGCTACTATATTGTACGGCTTTAAGTTTTAATTAATTGTAAAAGTAAATTATAATTAACTCTTACTTCTAACAATCAATGGCCAATATTCTATAGGCCTACTCGGTAGGGTAATTGTTTAACCATTTATTCATCATATATAATTTAATTTAAATCTTTGTTTCAGCTAAAAATGTCTAAATGTAATTCAGAAGCTATGCAGCAAATGGGCGATTAAAAATTTGTAAACAACCTACAAATACAATTTTCATAACACTCATATTCTTTAACACAGTATACATGCAAACTCCTCAGTCGAACAACATATGCAACACTTGTACTATCACCCGAGAATTTTATAAACCGGTAATTAATTGAAACGACGTTAAATTCTCCTTCATCATGACATAAGAAACCATCCAAATGCAGAATAAGGAAATTTATGAACCAACAAAATAAAACCTAATTTATATCAAGACGAATTGCTTCGACGCTTCGACCACCTTAGCGATGGCTTCCGGTTGGGAAGTAGGCCTACCCTAAGTTTTCTTTCTTTACTTTTTAAAAGTAGAAATCAGGAAATGTAATTGCGGCCAGTAAAATGACAGCGCCAATAACAACAGTTTAGTGCCATTCACTGGGAACTATCCATTTCACGTTTCACTTACCTAATATCCCGCTAACGGTACAAATACGGCACCTTTTACCCAACGCAGCACTATCAAACACGCTCTATCACTCCTTTACTACTGTAATGTAATGGGTCATGTTTTGTTTTCTATACTCTAATATGATTAAGGTATATTTGTAGGTACAGTATGTATGTTTGCACACGAATCTCAAAAGCACGAACAATTTTCTTCAAACTTTGCAAATAAATTAGTTCTAGGATAAAGATAAAATAAATACAGGTCTCTATTCCAGGAAAAATTTGATATCTTTATAATCTAAAATTAAAGTTTTAACATTGGTCCTTTGGAATTAAAAATCAAAACAAAGAGATAATGAAAACAGCTGACTCAAAAGTGCAAACCACGTGTTCAAGTATAAACGTGTAATTTTGCATGGCAGCCATTAGTTACTAAATTATCACATGGTACTACTGTTATAGTATAAAAAATTTATCATGTTTTTAAATCAAAATCGTACTTCATACTGCTGGTTATGAGTGTTTAGATAGATAAAAGTAATGTTAAAGTATAAAACAAAAAATCAATTTGAAGAACTACATTTGAATTTAAAAAATAAAAGCATTAGTAAGAATGATGAAAAAACTGTTAACTAAATCATTAGAATCCACGTGTTACAGATTCAACATGTGTTTCATCCCAATATAGCCTACACCAGAGTGCGTTTGTTGTTTTTATTTCTGTCAAAGTGCCATTAAAAATTAGTAGTGGGAAAAAGCCACTTCTAAACCGGAAGTGACGTCAGCTGCCAGGGCAGCTGCAGGGGTCAGATGGTGTTAGCTGCCAGGGCAGCTGCAGGGTGCAGATGGCGAGAGCATATGCCCTGAATTTGAAGTAGAATTGGGCATGAATTAAGAGTTAGTTGAAAAGTAAAATTCAACTGTGTTAACTAAACTCTAAAAGTTGAACAAAAATTAAGAGTAAGATCAAAACTGAAATTCAACAGTTATAACTGGGGGCCTGGAAAGTATGTCAAGGTCATCCAGAGTAAGTTTTAAAAAAGCCTACCCAACTACCACCAGAAATAGTTCAAAGTTGAACTAGTTGGTGATAGTGGGATAGGCTGAAGTAAATTTTGAATTTTATTTGTGAACATATAATTAATGTGCAACAGCAGAGTTTAAACAAGTTGAACTTTTGTGATGAACTACAGAGTTGTAAATGCAAACACCAACGACGATGAGAAGGTAAACGCAGAGTCCCCAGATGATGTATTTGAAAAGCTTGAACAAACGTAACATTTCGAGTTGGTTTTCCCGTTCCATTTCCAATCGTTTAATTTCCAATTTCAATTTATCCTCTTCTATTCTAGTTATGAAGGGAACTTCATCCATCATATCCATCATGATTTTGTAGTGTTTGAAATTTTAAAACAAGTGATGTTGATAGTTCAAAAGTTGAAGACGGAATGAGAAGTGAGTAGTGGGGTTTTGCCGGTTCTGGCCCATTTCAAGGCCAAGCGGTTCGAACCGGCAGGTGTGGTTGACAGTGATGGGTGTGTTTTGTAAGTGGGTCAAGGCCATCCGGAGGGAGTTTTAAAAAAGCGGAGCCGCGAGGGGCTCAGTCGGGGCGGGGACTCGGGACGGGTCGGATCGGAGCGGGACCGGCGGGCGGAGGGAGGGGTTTTTTTTATTTTTTCATTTATTTATTTTAATCGAACCCCATCAGTGATCGTAGAATAGCCTCCACGTCGTTTGCGGCAGTAGTGGTCACCGCATCGCTCTGTACCGGGCGGGAGCAGGTGTTCGTTGTAGGCGTGGAGGAATTGTCTGTGGGACTTGGTGCAGTGTTAGCAGTAGTCTCCGTAGTGGAAGTCACTTCAGGGGACTGCACCGGTGAACCCTGTTGTGTGTCCATGGTTGCAAGAGAGAGAGAGATGAGAGCTTTTAGGTGTTTACCGTGTGAGGCGATAGAGAGCAATGAGACACGAGTCGGAGGATGTCCGATGATATAGACCCGGTAAGATGGTGAAGAAGAAGAACTGGACGGGACCGTCAATAGGCGTGAGAAGAGGGAAATGTTGGTACTTCACCATGTCAGTCAAGACTGTCTGTAGAATAGTATCAATAGTACAAGTGTTGCCAAGGTGAGGTGGTGCAAAATACAAAGGGTGAAACCTGAACCGTTTCTTAAGTCTAGCCACCGTACTACGCGGTTTTGAAACTGCAGGTGTAGAATGCTGTTGTAAAATATGTTTTGTGCGCAAAAGTTTCAGCTGTAAAGTGTGGGAAGCCATGATTTTACATGTGAACCGCTTGAGAGTAAGCCGGCAAATGGTCAGCGGCCGCGATTGTGTCTGAATATATAGAAACTAATTAGCATATAAAGCGGAAACACATTTTAAAGTAACAAGCGTTAGTTATAAAAGCGTCAGAGACCTACGGATAGTACCTCACCCGACCGATGCCGCCACCGAAATGGCATGCGCGCGGCGGCAACCCCCCTTTTTATGCGATCGATGAGTCACGTGCGACGCCCCTCCAACCCCCTCCAATCCCCTCCAACTCCCTCCCCGAGAAAACCGCATAAAAGAGCGAGGTTTGCGGGAGCTCGGTTATTTGTCAGTCGGCCGCGGCTACGGTCACAAGAGTCGGAGGAAGAGACGGATAGTTTAAGAAAAGTATCGGTAATAGCGGAAGTTAATTAATTAATTATTCAGTTGTAGGATTGCGAGTATCGGCCTGTGGATAAGCAAGTGGGGCCGCAACTGTGATTGATCAGGTAACTACCGTATCATAGCAATAATTGTAATATTAGACGGTAGTAAAGTGTATAAGGTGCAGGTGTGCAAGAAATGCTCCGTGCACGATGAAGTAGGATTACGATACCCATGTGTAAGGCTTAATCTTATGGTGTAGTGTTAACTATAATAGTAGCCGGTTGTAAAGTGTATAACCTGCAGGTGAGCAAGAAATGTCTCTTGTACTGTAGCAATAATCATATTAGTAGACGGTTAGCAAGTGTATTATCTGCAGGCGTGCAAGAAATGTCTCGTGTAATGTAGCAATAAGTATAATAGTAGACGGGTGTAAGGTGTATTACCCGCAGATGTGCAGGAAATATCGCGTGCACCATTGCACAGGTAAATCCTGTAGTGTAGCACTAACTATATTAATATGACCGAGAAGTAGCGGTTAGAGTTTAAGTGTTGTTAAAGTAAGAGAGTAATCTGCATAGTAAGGAGGAAACAGGTGTGTAAGAATGGAACCTGCAAATAATCAGTGTGAGTTGCCTGCACGCGATGTTAATTAGCATACGTAGTTTAAACAAAAATGGAAAATAGACGCGAAAATAAAAGTGTGATTTATAAAATGATTGTTGTAGTGTTAAGAAATAGTGTAAAAAAAATTAAAATGTTAAGTGTTAAAAATAAATCATATGTTATAGTACTATGTGGTATAAACTCACGGATCTGTTGTTTACCGCTGGGGTGTCAGCCCTCTATATGGGCGGCGCGCGAGCTTTCCTTCGTTTATATGCACGCGGATGGTTACTCATGCATGACCCCCCCCCCCCTTCCGGACCGGAACCGGAACCCCCCCCCCCCCTTGACGTCACAACGTCTTAGGTGTAGCGTGTAAGAAGTACCGACCAGGCCAAGGATTATGTGTGCATTTGCAAACAATAGTCTATTGTATGTTAAAAACAAGTTGCGTGTACCGGAGGTTTACTTCCGCTGCAACTATAATTAAGCGTCGGAAGAGGGTGGATAACAATCGACGATAATTATGCTGTCACGCGATGGGGAAAGCTGCGGATGTAATTTGATGCTATCAAATGCAAATCGAGAGGTACAAGGCTCCTACTTGTCAGCGGATGTAATTTGATGTTATCTAATGCAAATTGAGAGATACAAGGCTCCACCTGCGTTTTGC
Source organism: Neoaliturus tenellus (assembly GCA_030545055.2). NCBI lineage: Eukaryota > Metazoa > Arthropoda > Insecta > Hemiptera > Cicadellidae > Neoaliturus > Neoaliturus tenellus. The sequence continues at coordinate 179,267,772 of CM061533.1, read as the reverse complement.
CCGACCCACATGTAACAAAGCACATCCGTTTGGAATTTTCCATTGACGTTGCTGGAAGGTTCCATACCCCCTTAAACCCCTACCGCTGCCCCCACCACTCTGCGAACCGAGAACTACCCCGACGACTATTGCCGCCGCAGTTGGGCTCGGAACTCCGGACGCGGCAGTCCGACCCAACTCAGAGGGCAACTCAAATGTATAAGCGGCCGATATATATTTGAGTTACTCTTGTTGTTAGGCTATTACTATTTAATATTTGTTGTGTGTGTGTGTGTGTGTGTGTGTGTGTGTGTCTATGGTTTTTATGCAAAGCGTTATTTGGTTTTAGTCTTAAGATGTGTTAGTTGTAAGGTTTAACTTGCGCATTGCGATGTTAGCATTAAGGTGTGTTATGGTATTATTTATGTTTAAGAAATGTGTTTTTTAATTTTAAGTATTGGGTTATGGTGTGTGTGTGTGTGTGTGTGTGTGTCCATGTCTGTGTTTATCTGTGTACTAATAATTTTTTATATTCCACAGCTAGCTGTTAGGATGGGTAGATTAAATTAAAATGTAAATGTAAATTAAAGAAGTTCGATTGAACTTCATTAAATATGGGTGGGACATGCGCGTTGTGCCCTAGGCAGCGCATTTTTTTTATTGTTTTTGATTTTTGTTTTTGATTTTGGTCAGGCAAAAATATGATTGGGTGGGTTTAGATTAAGGGTGGGAGGTTAGAGTTGCGTCTTGCATTACCTGTTCCAGAGTCCCTATTGTAAAATTGGAATGGTCAAGTCCAGTGCCCAGGCCCGAGGCTGGCCGCCCGTATCACAGACTACCAAACTGGATCGCCACGTGCGTGCGGGCCAAAAATCGGGATCCCTAGCAAGACGTAACTTTTTGGGTTGGGATTGGGAGTGTTTGAGGAACACAGGGTGGTGGAGACGGTCCTGGCCGCCTCCATCACCTTGGATCATTATTATTTTTTGGTGACCTTGACCTCAATTCACTCATGCATAACCCCCCCCCCCTTTCGAACCGGAACCCCCCCCCCCCGAGGTCACTTTCACTTGTTGCGTGTGCTGTGTCACTATTTATGCGAGGCCGACTAACGGGTCTGTTTATTCTGCTTCCAGCTGCCAACGCTGCCGCATCAGAGCCATGTCGACTACTACCACCACTACTTCTACAACTACAAGTACCACTACTACGTCTGCACCTATTGCACCGCCTGTACCGACGAAGAGACTTCGCCTGAAGAATGTGCCGGACCACATGTTGCAGCGGATGGACACACCGTCTTCCTCGTCCAGAACTCCTGCTCCGGCAAACATTCTTCTTCAAGCGATGACTGTTCTTGGGAGCATCTTCTCACCACCTCCGTCACCAACGAACGCGGGGCAGCCTCCAGAAGACCGGTCTGCCGCAATGGGCCCACCGCAGAAGGAGGTGCCTGCAATGCCACCACCGCAGAAGGAGGTAACGGATGTCCCAAGAACTGCTGAGCCTCTTCGTCCGGATACACCTTTACTACTCAATTCTATTCACTCTTATATTTCCTTGCCACCATTAATCACGCCTATTCCTGAATCTACTCCTTCTCGTCCTATCATTCCTGTTTTAGAGCGAAAAAAGAAGCTTTTCAAAATTGCTCCTTCAGAGCGTTATCAATTATTAATGAAAGAGCGACGCAGGGCATTTAAAAATCCGCGTAAATGTCCTGAAGTGCTCTGTAAGGGTCTTAAAAAAGGATTAGTTTGTGGTAAGAAATGTGTTTTAAACGAAAAGTATTGCCGTTTACATGTCGTGAAACACATTTCTGCGCCACAACTGACTGTGGTCTCCCACAAGTCTTACCCTCCCACCAGGTTGAAGAGATTGAAGGAAGGTTTGAGGTACTTTTTTGTAAGTAGAACGGATAAGAGCAATAGAATTGTAATAGGGTGTAACGGCTATAAGTGGGTAATAAAGCTCTCCGTACCTCTTAGAACCAAAAAAGCGATCAATACACTTGATGCGAAAGACTTTCTCTTCAAAGGTGAGGATGGTTGGACTAGGTGGGGGCGAAGTAATTATTAGAAAATCTTAGCTTTTTTCCAAATTCCAAATTGTTGGCAAAAAATAATGGGAGAGAAACCAGCGCTATGATAAGTGCGCTGCGTTTCTCTCCCATTATTTTTTGGCCGCTCTAAGTCCCGTGACCTACTTTCATGTGACCTTGACATTGACCCCCCCCCCCTTCCGGACCGGAACCGGAACCCCCCCCCCCCCCGCCGCTGATTTTTCATTGACTTGCCTATATAAGAGTGTGGCGGTTTGTGTTGGAGCCATTCCTTGCTAATAATAGTTAGGGCGAACATGTCTCCCCGAGATGTTCCAATATTTTATAATAAATGTACAAAGATTGGAGAAGTATTGGAGGTGGACGAAGAAAGCGACGAAGAAAACAATGAAGAAATTGAAGTGCCCTTGTTAAGTGAAAATGTTGTTACAAGAATATTTTTGGATATTAATTCTCCAATGGATATTATAGGAAGGTTTGTAATTGAAGCTATGACATGGATAGAAAACGGAAGATTAGTGAACATAGCATCTCCAATTTTAGTTGATGATAGACCCACCTTTGGTGTATATTGGCGTAACATTGATCTGTTATGGCTATGGGCGGAGGCATATGCGGAGTATTTGCAATTAGAAGAAAATGTAGGGTTTAATCATTACTTTTCGGCTTTGGTTTTAAACTACTAATTTTTTAACATCCCACTAAAAAATCATATCCCCCCCCCCTTCAAATTTTTACTGTACTGGCGAACGTTATAAAAGCAGCTATCACATGTGTTTGCTCATTATTTGTCTTGTTGCTATACGTTAAACATGTATAAGAGACTGGATTCGTTTTTTGCTGAGCACACAGAAGTTTGGCCGCTATTGTATAGGCTATTTTTGAAAATTGAACAAAACATAATGAGGGATATGGGCATGGGGGTTAGTGTGTTTGTGTACCGTCGTGATGCGTACAAATTATTGTGTGCATGTCGAGTAAGGATTGAAGTTTTAGAAATACTGTTTCCATGGATGCTGCACGTACGTAATCTTGTAGAAGGCATGAAGATAGAGGTGGAAGTGGTTGCAATGCAATACAAGCTGTCTGCGGAAGAGTAATTAGAGCAAGGCAAGTTACAAATTTTTATAATTGACCCCCCCCCTTCCAGTCTCCTATATATAAGCGAGGGTTCCACACAATCCTGTTCATTTTTCGTGTAACTGTTACTGGAGCCACATGTTCTTCTTTTAAACCATGTCTCCGAGAGATACCACTTTTATTTACATCACTGAAATTGTTATAGATCGTGAGATGGCAGAAGATGAAGAAGTAGAGCAAGAGGTAAATATTACGTTTGGACAGTTTTTGGAAGAAATAGTTGGAGAATTTTTAAATTTAAATGAACAAATGAACAATGATATTGGACCCGCTTCAAATTCAAATGTATCCTTTATGCACCAACCGGAAGAATTAACAGAATCTGAAGGTGAAGAAGAACAGCAGTCACAACTCTGGAATGCCGCTGCCCATGTTATTGATACTCCGCAACATGAGGAAACAAATTTGGAATAAAAATGGTGGGGGGAAAGATGAGGTAGTAGGCTATTTAAACGGTAGTCTGGCATGAGTAAAAATCATTTGAAAATGGATGAGCGAGCGAGAATGTACAAAGTGTTTTGTGAAGAGTGTGATAGAGTGTGGGTACCACCGGTGAACTCCTTCACATATTATTTTCCACTTCTGGACATAGATGATTGTAAGAAAATCCCAGACATTGGTTATAAGTTTGAAAAGGCTGGAATTCTAATTAGTGTTCATGAAAAATTCCATAATGAATATTCAAGGAAATTAGCATTTGATTTCATGTTGGCAAATGAAGATCTTAAATCTTGCGACTATCCTTATTTTCTTTATAACCATCTTGTTAAAAATGGTGCTAGCGTGACCGTTGAAATATGTATTCGTCATTTTTGGGACAACCGGTAAAGTGGTGGGGGAAAGGGGATAAATATGATGTAGGAGTGAATTTAGTTTTATTTTTACAAGAGCAGCCAACTACGATGCAACGTCCAATTTTGTATCATACGCTTATTTCTGATGCAGAAGAGGAGACCAGAAGGAGAAGAAGTGAACAATCAAGACAAACCCAGGCCAATATCAACATTGAATATTACAGACTTCAATTTCAAATTCCCGGAATGCGACTTGGAGAAAACCGAGTGAAAACTGTCCACGTAGCCGCTAGTTACATAAAACATTTAAAGCTACTATTGGAAGAAAAAAAAATCAAAAATTAAACAATTGGAAAATGAAAACAATAAAATGAAGAAAGAACTGTTAAGTTTGAAAAATGTGTGTAGTAATGAAGGTGTGGTTGAAGAAGGTGAAGAAGAAGGAAATGAAATATTAGGATTTTAAGTTAAAAAACATAAAATGATAAAAAAATAATAAAATTAAAAATGTAAAAAAAAGTAGAGGTAGAATAGAGAGCGGGGAATAGATCACTTTGTGGCAATGGAATAACATGTCACTTAGTGCTCTATTCCCCGTTCTCGCGTTAATATTGCTTGGCCTTGACCTATAAAATAGTAGTAGGGATAAGTTATTTAAGCGGGTGGTAGGCAGTAAAACAGTTTAGTACGAATGTTACTCTCATCTACAACACGATGGATAGTCTTTTTGTTATTTGTTTGAGAAAAATAATTTGTGATGATTTCTTATTTAATCACATAATAAGATCAGGAGAATGTGTTATTCCCAATACGGTTAGAAATGCAATACACGAGTATCGAAGAGAACATTATGGATTTGGCATTATTGTTGCTTATAAATTTGCAGATGGGACCCGGCTTTGTCCAGATTGTGCACGAGCAGCTATAGATGATTGGGACGAATTTGAAGTTGAAGGAGGGTACGTTGACCATCGTGTTAAAGCACCGCTAATAAGATTTGTAGCTATGCGGGAAAGATGCACAATCTGTGCACAGGTCTTATGTAAATTTATTAGGTGTAGAACATACTAGAGTAATGGTATGGAGGAAAGGTCTAACTAAAAGTAGTGGGGGAAAGAGTAGTGGGGGAAAGAGTAGTGGGGGTATTGGTTATAAATGTTGCTTGGTAAAGGTTGATTTCATTACTGTCGCAGAATAACTGGAGTAAAGATGTCTTTTCACATGGAGATAAAAACTTTTAAAATTGTCGATGAAGATTGGACATTTGTTGCAAACTTTATAAGATCGAAAGAAGATGATGGAAGTTTGATGAAAGTATTTTGCTACATATTAGAAGGGAAAGATGAACAAGTGGTAAAAGATTATTTAACAAACAGTCAAATATCAACATCCAGCTCGCAATTCATTAAATTTCTAAAAGACAATAATGTGAATGCAAAATTGGAAGTTTGGTTTTTTGTTTAAACAATATGGTGGGGGAAAAATTGAAATGGTGGGGGGAATTGTGTATAAAAGAGGGTTAAAACACAGTAGGAGGTTCATTTATTTGCTAAAACTCTTAAGAAGAACATTGTGGGAAAAATGAGTGAACCAGTGGAAAATTCAACCCCTTTAAAAAGTAAAGGAAAACAAATAACACATCCAAAATTGAGTGCTTTAGGTAAGGAACGGTGTAGGAAAGAAAGAATGGCGTTCCATCAATTGCAACTCATAGTGCCTTCATTGAATGTGTACAATACCAGGATACAAACATTGATGGGTGCAAAGAAATATATTTTGGAACTGTTGGACAAAATTGAAGTGTTAGAAAACAAACTGAAGACGAATAAAACTTCTGGTGTATGGAATTCGCCTAGTGAAATTCCTGTTTTAAAGATCGAGCCTAATGAACTTCCTGATACTTGTGCGTGGAATGCATTTCATGAACCTGATGAAGACTCTCCTATAAAGTATGAACCTCCTGCTGTGTAAAGATGACGGGTAACAAAAAATTAAAAAAAAAAATAAAACAGAAAAAATACAAAAAAATTAGATGTAGAATAGAGAGCGGGGAATAGATCACTCTGTGGTAATGGAATAACATGCCACTTAGTGCTCTATTCCCCGTTCTCGCGTTAAGTTTATTTGACCTTGACCTATAAAAACATGGAGGGGGAAAGTGTTGTGGTGGGGGAAAGTGGATAAATGAGGTTCGACACGTTGTTGTACTCATTCCGCTCATAATATTCTTGTTTCTCACATCTCGCAGTAGAATCAGAATCATGGCAAGTGGAGACAATGTTTTGGACCTTACTACAACAAAAAAGGATGAACAACGTTTGAAAGTCCCGAAAAGTCATTTTAAAGAGTCGGCTCAGGTAAGAGAGGCGAGAATAAGACAAAAATACTACAAACTGCAAAGGCTAATACCAGGAGTGCGATTGGGAGAATCAAGGACTAGAACTATCGATATGGCCGCCGACTACATCAATCAACTACTTATTGAGTTAGCCATAAAGAATGAAAGAATACAGCAGTTGGAATATGAATGCAAAAGAATTCTACTACAAGAAGATGAAGAACCTATGAACTGTGTAATGAAAGACAGTCAATAAAGAAGAAGTGGAAGAAGCTACAAAATTATTTAAAATTTTATGTGTTAGTAAAAACAATTGGTTATTAATGGGACTTGATATAAACAGTGATGAGGTTAAAAAAAAAACAATAAAAACAATAAAACAATAAAAAAAATTGACATTTAATAATTGGCTGCTAATTTGGACTCACATTAGAGAGTGGGGAATAGATCACTTTGTGGTAATGGACTAACATGCCACTTAGTGCTCTATTCCCCATTCTCGCTTTAGGAGGTGTTGACCTTGACCTATTAAAATAGTCATATAAGTAGCTACACAAGAGAGTCTCCTTTATTCATTCGGAATGGCTCCCGTGGATAACACTGACTATCCTAGGAAACCTATTTTTGAAATATTATATAAAATTCAACAAGAAGATCTCGGCATGGGAGATTCGGATGACGACAACTCAGAAGTGGAAAGTGTTGACAGTGTGGAAGAAGAATTAACAAGTGAGGCACCTGAAGATGTGCAAATAGACTTGACAGAGAATGAATACCCATCACCATTGGAATTTGAAGATGTCCATCATGAAACTCCAACATCTAGTCACGATCCTGATGTAGAACCAATACGTCAAAGATTGGTTTTCTGCGCAAGACGATTATTCCCGTCAGATAGCGAAGAAGAAGAAGAAGAAGAAGAAGATTAAAATTGGTGGGGGTAAGATGGCATAAAAAGGCGGTATGAAGAGGACGCGTTTCATTTACCTGTTAAATTTCAAAGGGTAAACATCGCTAAAATGCATCGTTGTGAGATATGTTTAGAGACTTATGAAGATGAAATATTGTTAGACATTCATAAGGAGTTGTATCACAATAGAAATGAAAATTTTACAGTAAGAGAAAATAGAAACATATCTACAAAAGAAGTAACAGCAGGACCATCTAATACACTACCAAGTTTAAGTATTCACGCATTACCCGGTAAAGTGGTGATGCATCACAAAATTCAAAACGAAAATCTGGAATTAGAACAATTTGTTGCTGAAGCTAAACCAATTGTGATCAAGATTTTAAAAGAAGAACTAAAACGATTAAACTTTATTAAATTTGGTTTGATTTTAGACGCCATGTTTATCAATGTAGAAGAAGAAATGTCACCAAGAGGATTTATAACAAAAAATCGAACCATCATGGCTAATTCGGATATTGATTCAATAATAGAAGATTGTTTTGAAGAGATTTTGACGAAAATTCAAGAACACGAAGGAAGAGGATCAGGTTGGAGTCTGGTTAGCGTCGTAGGTATGGACATAAGAGTTCACAAGCATGGTTATGGGCTGATGGGCAGCAGTTATATTGCACTCCCGAAAAGGATCAAAGATACAAAATCATGTGTAAATGTGGAAAATGAAGATATGGAATGTTTTCGATACGCCATGACCTCAAAATTTGTGACACGCCATGCGCAAAGACCTGGCGTCGAATATGAAAACTACAGATATAGATATAATTTTCAAGGTATGTCTTACCCGGTAGGGTTGAAGTGTATTTCAAAATTTGAAAAACAAAATCCCGGAATATCAGTTAACGTATTTGCTTTGGACAGTTCCAATAAAGTTTATCCTTTAAAAGTGGTGAAGAACGAGCTTGCAGATCATACGGACTTGTTGTTACTTACAAAGGATGAAGTGTCACACTACGTATGGATAAAATCATTTGAAAGACTCGTCAACAAGCAGCTATCAAAAAATGAACATAAAAAAGTAATTTGTAAAAGATGTTTTTGTTTTAAAGAAGAAAGAAATGGAGGCCGAAATTGGTTACAAGAACATAAACAACTGTGTAATGAACACTTTGAAGCAAAGATTATCTTACCACCATTAAGTAAATCATACTTACAATTTGAAAAGGTGTTCCATCAGTATCGCATTCCTATAGTGGTATATGCTGATTTTGAATCAACACTTGTCCCTATTGAAGATGAAAATGTTGAAGCAAGGAAGAGTATAAAATATCAAATGCATAAGCCTAACAGTTTTTGTTTATTGGTTAAATCTACATTGGCTGAAGAACATTTAAATGAATACGGATTAACGTCAAGACCCGTGGTGTACCGTGGTGAAGATGTTGCTGCGACATTTCTTGATCATCTATATGAAATAGCTAGGAATGTAGAAAATTTGTATAGTGATATTGTGCCAATGATACCTATGGATGAAGAAGAAGAAATTCAACATGAAAATGCCACCCATTGTTTTTTATGTAAAAATGAGTTTACTTTGAATAACTACAAAGTTAAGGATCATGATCATCTTACAGGATATTATAGGGGTGCGGCATGTAACGGATGCAACATCAATTACAAGATTCCTAGAAATATACCTGTAATACTGCATAACCTTAGCGGTTATGATGGTCATTTTATAATACCAGAATTGGGGAGAGATGACGGTGCGATTGATGTTATCGCGGAAACAACTGAAAAGTTTATAAGCTTTAGTAAGAAGATTGGAAATATAAAATTACGATTTTTAGATTCGTACCGGTTTATGCCGTGCAGTTTATCGAGACTTTCAGAAAATCTCAGGAAAGAAGATTTAATAGAAACAAGAATGATTTTAAATAACGATAAATTGGATCTAGTTCTTCGCAAAGGTGTTTTCCCTTATGATTATATCGACAGTTTGGAAAGATTTGAAGAAACCTCACTTCCACCTAGAGAAGCTTTTAAGAGTAAATTATACGAAGAGGACATCAGTGAGGAAGATTATCAACACGCTTGTAAGGTATGGAATGAATTAGGGATGAGAACTTTGGGAGAATATTCAGATTTCTACGTTAAATTGGATGTGACACTATTATGTGACATAATGGAAGAATTTAGGAATACCTGTTTAAAAGCATACGGATTAGACCCTCTTCATTCGTACACAGCTCCCGGACTGGCATGGCAGGCCATGTTAAAAGAAACAAACTGTAAACTTCAACTACTAACCGATATAGATATGGTGTTGATGATAGAGTCTGGTATCCGAGGAGGATTAACGCAAAGTGTAACCAGATATGTAAAAGCCAACAATAAATACCTCCCCAACTATGACGCGTCACAACCAAGTACATTTATAGGTTATTTTGACGCGAATAACCTATATGGATGGGCTATGTCAAAACCCCTTCCATATGATAATTTTAAATGGGTTGATCCAAATTCGATTGATAACATCGCCGATATCCCTAAACACGGAGATACCGGTTACATCTTTGACGTTGATTTTGAGTACCCCGAACATCTTCACGACCACCATTACGACTTGCCGCTATTAGCAAAAACAGAAGTATCTCCGACTGGTAGATGGCCGAAGTTAATGATGACACTCACCAACAAGACGAGGTATGTAGCACATTATTGGACAGTACAACAAGCGTTAGAGATGGGATTAAGAATTACCAAAATTAATAGGGTGTTACAATTTTCTCAATCCTGTTGGTTGAAATCCTATATAGATAACAACACTAGAAGAAGAACTGCAGCGACGTCCAATTTTGAAAAGGATTTCTTTAAATTGATGAATAATGCTATATTCGGCAAAACATTAGAAAACAAGAGGAATCACAAAGATTTAAGATTGGTTAATGATGCAACAAAATTACAAAAGTTGGTCCAAAAACCAAACTTTGCATCTTCAATAATTATTAATGAAAACCTTGTTGCCGTTTCTATGAACAAAATTTCAATTAAGATGGATCGCCCTGTTTATGTCGGAATGTCCATTTTAGACATATCAAAAACTCATATGTACGATTTTCATTATAATAAAATGGTGAAACATTATGGAAGAGAGAACATTGGAATCGCATACATGGACACTGACGCATTCATCTATTGGATTATAACCAATGATATGTATGAAGACCTACGCACTTTTATTTATAAAGATGATTTTGATTTTTCTGACTATCCGCAACACCATCCTAACTACGACAATGGAATAAACAAGAAAGTTTTAGGAAAATTCAAAGATGAAACCAATGGTGCGCCTATGGAAGAGATTGTGGCTTTGATGTCCAAGCTTTATTCGTTTCAACTATACATAAGTGAAAAAGAAGAACATCAAGTTGTGAAGAAGGCAAAAGGCATTAAAACATCATATCTAAAGAAGAATGTACAATTTGAACATTTTAAAAGATGTCTGTTTGAAAATATAGAAACCACAGCAACTTTTAATACGATAAGAAGCTTCAACCATCAAGTTTACAGTGTTAAACAAACCAAATGGGCGCTAAGCTACAAGGATGACAAGAGGCATATCCAGCAAGACAATATACACACTCTTCCCTTTGGACATTATTCATTAACTCCTATCGACCAATAAAACCTGTTCTTCGTCCTTTCACCTACTTCCTTTTTTCCTTTCCGTAAAAAAGAGGGGAGCATGGCAAGCCCAATGCCATGCCCCCTCTTTTTTACACAGCTATTATTCGGCCTTGACCCATATTTGTTAATAATATAAAAGAAGACAAACCAGTCTGAGGATTAGTATTTTTTCAACCGGCGTGGAAACAACATCTAAGAATGGAAGGACTGAAGGATAAGATTGTACATGAACTTCATAAACCGGCAAGAAGAAAATTTCCAAGAAGAAATACAGTTATTAAAGGAATGAACGATCTCTACCAAGCCGATCTCATCGAAATGATACCGCATAGTAAATTAAATAAAGGATTTAAATATATATTAGCGATTATAGACTGTTTTACCAAGCTCGCTGACGCTTTACCGCTTAAGGACAAGAGTGGGAAAAGTGTTACAAAAGCTATGGAAACGGCTATTAAAAGAAATAAACTTGTCATAAAACATTTACAAACTGATGATGGAAAAGAATATTTCAATAAGGAATTTGCAACATTAATGAAAAAATATAACATAAATCATTATTCTACAAATTCGGAAGTCAAAGCTTCGATAATAGAACGATTCAATAGAACGTTGAAAGGAGCGATGTACAAAACATTTTCCAAACGAGGATCGTATGTGTGGTACGATATATTACCGCAGCTTATAAAAGAGTACAATAACAAATATCATCGCACTATTGGTATGAAACCTATCCAAGTAAATAGCGGCAATGCTAAGCTTGTTTTGGAGCGTATTAAAAAAAATACGGCTCCCAAAATTGAAAGATTAAAACCTAAAAAGTTTAAAGTAAACGATAAGGTGCGTATAAGTAAATACAAAGGGGTTTTCAGTAAGAGATATCTACCAAACTGGACTAACGAAGTATTTACAATCTACAAAGTGCAGCCGACAATACCAGAAACGTACATTTTAAAGGACAACAAAGGTGAACTACTTCAAGGCGGATTCTATGGGCATGAACTATTGAAATCAACAGTTGGCGATGTATATCTTGTCGAAAAGGTTTTACAAAGAAAAAAGGATAAAGTTAAAGTCCGTTGGTTGGGATTTGACAAGAGTGAAGATTCTTGGATTCCTACAAAAGACTTGGTATAATACTTTGATAACTCATTATGTGTTCAACCTTTAAACAAGATGGATATTGTACAGCAAAAGGAACGATTTAATATTAATAACATAGATGAATTGACAGTGGATAGTGACAAGTTAAACCGTGGTAAACATGGGGAATTACTACCGAACTCCATAAGATGTTTAATAACCGGTCCTTCAAATTGTGGAAAAACAAATGTTGTTTTTAACCTTATAACTAATCCAAAAGGACTACGTTTTAACAATATATACATTTTTTCAAAATCTTTGCAACAACCTAAATACCAGTTGTTGGATAAAGTATTAGCGAGTGTACCAGAAGTAAATTTCTACAAGTTTAATGCCAGTGAAACAATTATGCAACCAAACGAAGCTAAACCATTTTCTGTATTTATATTTGACGATGTATCATGTGAGAATCACGACACAATCAGAAGTTATTTCGCAATGGGAAGACATCATAATATTGACAGTATTTATATTGGTCAAACCTACAGTAAAATTCCAAAACAACTTATAAGGGATAATGCTAACTTGCTGATAATATTCAAGCAAGATGAAACAAATTTAAAACACGTATATAACGATCATGTCAATGCGGATATGACATTTGATAAATTTAAAGAGATGTGCGGCAAAGCGTGGGCTGAAAAGTACGGCTTTCTCGTAATTATGAAAGATGAAGCTATAAAAGATGGAAGATATCGGATAGGGTTGGACAAATTTGTATTAATCCATTGATTGAACGGCGGTACGTCTAGTAATGAATCAGACTTCACAGTGTAAACATGGTGAATCAGGAAAAACTATTGAAAGAAATAAAATCACTCAGCGATTCTATTAGGATGAAGAATCGCGCATTAAGGATGGGTTTAAGTGAACGAGAAGAATTTCTGGAGACTACATTTAAACCTATTACGGAACCAATAAAACAGATATCAGAGACCATTGGTAAACCTCGTTATGAAGGAGATGTTTTACTACCAGTTTCTAAACAAGAGGTACAAGCTTTAAAAAAAGACGACGATGATTCATATACAAGTGCTAGTGAATTTTCGCAAGAAGAAACAAAAGAAGAAGAAGAAGAACCAATTATTAAAAAAGAAGAAGAAGAAGAAGAACACCCAATACCTGAAGCAGAACAATCCATTCCAAATCTAACTCAATTGAGTAGCGATATATTACAACATGGACCTCTTGGAAGGAAATACATAATGAAAATGTTACATGACATGAAAGCTAACCCTAATTTAAGCAAATCACACGTATACGGAGCAAGGATTGATGGGAATGAATTGAAAATCGGTGATTCAAAGCTTGAAATAACTCAGGACGATTACATCATTATCGGCGAGCATAAATATAAAGGAACAAAAGGGTTGTATGAATTAATTTTTAAAAACATACCACTAAGGTATTCAATCAAAGATTTAAATGTTTTTAAAGAAATTCTACAAAATACCAACGCTCATAAAAGGAATTACTCAAAGGATGCGATGATTAATCGTTCACGTGCAACGAAATATAACATCGTTATTAAAAAGCTATTTCCACCACGAAAATTGCCAACATTGCGTACCGCACCGGCGCTAAAACAACCGCTAAAAAGAAAATCTTTATCACTTATGGATTTATCACTTCTTGAACAACATGGGAAAAAGAGTAAAGGAGATACTTCAACATCTGGTAAAGGACTTATGAAAAATCTGTACAACACAAATGTGATCTACTACAGAGACATCAATAAATTGGTTGACAGGATGAGACTATTACATGAAGCCATGGAAGCCGGTCATACGGGATTAAATAATGAATGGGTGGCTCTGGTTGATGAACTTAGGAATCGCGGCATAGTCGTATAATTGCCCGCGGATATAAAAGAGTTGCAAGCGTATAATGTATCAGTTCTAACATGAGTGTCGACAAGTTCGGACGGTACTCCGCGTTAAGGGTGCAAGTCGGAGAAGACAGAAAAAGAGGCGGTTTACCACAAACTCCTGAAGGTGACTATAACATAAGTAATAAACGTTTAAAACTAGTTAAAGATCCAGAAGAAGATACTGATGGAGCAAATTTAAAAACAGTTAAAGAAGCTACTTCTACATCATTGAAATTAGACAAGAATACTTACGATATCAAATCGCATAGAATAATTAATGTTGGTAAACCAACTGATAGTTCTGATGCAATTACTAAAGATTACTTATCATCTGAACTTTCAAATACTTTAAAATTGCAATGGGGTAACAACTTAAAAGATGGACAAACATATGATGCTGGAAATTATAGAATAACCAACGTGGGAAATCCCAAAAATGATAAAGATTCAGTTAATAAAGAATATTTACATTCTATAATACCGGAAAAAACTAAACATGGATATTCTTTTTATAAATTTATTATAAATGACATTGGATACCCAAAGGAAGACGGCGATGCTGTAAACCTGAAATATATCAAGGACAACTGTATTTTACAAGATGATGATGAAATCGATTGTCATGGGAAAGTGTTGTCAAATGTAAAGTTCGGTTCTCAACCAAAAGATGCTGTTACTATAGAACAATTATCTAAAGAATTAAAAAAGGAAACATCCAATTTTGTAAAACATGAAGATGCCGTGTTAAAGCGGGGAGATAAATTTATACATGGAAATGAAAAGTTTAATTTAATGCAAGGAAATAATGATGAATGGGATGCAGGACGTAAAACAATAACAAATGGAAGATTTGGTATAAAAGATACAGATGTACCTCTAATGGTGCAAACATTAATTGCTACTGGTGGTACATTAGGTACATACAATGGTCGTAATAGAAGAATAAAAGATATTTATCCTGGTTACGAAGCAAATGATTGTGTTACAATGAAACAAACAATAACTTGGGATAAACACTTTGGGACCAAATATGATGCAAAGATGAAGAAAATAATTAATATTTTACCAGGAGAAGATTTAAATGATGCTGCTACTATTGGACAAATCATAACAACGTCGAAAAGTGATTCGACTGCTTACACGTGTAATGATAAACGTATTATGCAGTTACACGATCCCCAACATCCAAAAGATGCTGTAACTTTAGACTGTTTAATAAGAATAGTGGGCAATTTACTTATCGATACCCACAATCATATAGCTAGTACAACGAGTCATGTGATGATTCAACCCGATGAACGAGAAGCTTGGATTAAAAATAGAATCATAAATCAGTATATAATTAATTTGAATAATTAAGTATTTAAATATGAAAATTGTGCACGAGTTATTCATTCGTGTAAAGCATCTCGTAGAGTAAACACGCCGGCTATATAAGACGACACAATGAAGACCGCACCGCTCAGTCGTCGTCAAGACAGCGTCAAGAAAGGACGTGGTATAACATCAGCCGCGTTATCCCTGCTCAGACGGATTCCTGTTGGTGCTGTTCTAAATCGAGCGATAGACGCTCTACCATACGAATTTCATCTGCCCGGAGGTTATCAATATTGTGGACCCGGAACTAAGTTGGCAAAACGTTTAGCAAGAGGGGATCCTGGAATTAATAAATTGGATCAAGCCTGCAAAGAACACGATATAGCGTATTCCAAGTTTGCAGATTCAACGAATAGATCGATAGCGGATAGAGTGTTAGCGGAAAAAGCTTGGCAAAGAGTGAAATCAAGTGACGCAAGTATTGCAGAAAAAGCAGCCGCTTGGGCAGTTACTACAGCCATGAAGGGTAAAACAAAATTTGGTGGCGGGAAACGTCGTAGAGGACGGCCTGCAAAGAGAAGAGCTCCCAAAAGAGGTGGAAACATTAAGAAAAGACGTCGTAGGACTCGTAAAGCAAAGGCGAAGAAAACTTCCGTTTGGTCGATGGTAAAAAACGGAGCAGGTCTATACCTAAGACCGTACCGTGTATACTAAATAAGAACAATCAATTGATAATTCCAAATAAAGCCTTGACAAATTATCAATTATCAAATTATGTGAAATGTT
This sequence comes from Neoaliturus tenellus, assembly GCA_030545055.2. NCBI lineage: Eukaryota > Metazoa > Arthropoda > Insecta > Hemiptera > Cicadellidae > Neoaliturus > Neoaliturus tenellus. The sequence continues at coordinate 179,251,746 of CM061533.1, read as the reverse complement.
TAAGAATACCATTTTTTAGAGGAGTTTTTATGAAAGACGCATTACCAAATGAAATATGGAAAAATGAAACTGGAATAGTAAATTTGGATTCCACTCATGGTCCAGGAACTCATTGGGTATGCTATAAAAAACTCGGACAGAACGTTTACTACTTTGACAGTTTTGGCAATCTACCACCGCCGAAAGAACTTCAACACTATTTTCGGAACTCCGAAAATATATTTTACAATTACAAAAGAGAACAACCCAACAATACAGAAATATGTGGACATTTATGTTTGGAGTTTTTAGCGAAAAGCGTCAGTCAACTTTGAGATGTCATCGTATACAGTGTCACTGAGTGGAAATTCATCCACACTGAAAAGCACTCTTTTCCCGGCACTACGTTTATCCAAGGATAGACTGTGGGAAGCTGCACTATTGGATTTTACTACGTACAATTCAATTCCCAACGTCACGGAGGGAAAAAACAATTTACTACATTATTACGAGAGTAAAGATGAAAAAGGAAATTATTCGCAATTGAAGGTAATAACTTTATCTACCGGATCGTATGAAATAGACGATATAAACCAAGTATTACAGAAGCAGCTAGGAGAAGAAAATATCAGTATAAAAGGAAATAACAATACTTTAAAAGCGGAAATCACTTCAAAGTATTATATAGATTTAAGTTTAGAAAATTCAATTGGTAGTTTACTGGGATTTTCAGATAAGAAAAGAAAAATCTTAGATCCCGGACCTACTCATACAGGTGATACCACAGTAACAATATTAAAGGTTAATAGTATTGATATAACATGCAATATCATACACGGATCGTATAGAGACGGGGTAAACCAACATATTTTACATACATTTTATCCAACAGTGGCTCCCGGTTTTAAAATAGTTGAGAAACCACAAAACCTGATATACCTACCATTGAACACCAGTTTCATTTCGGACATCGTACTGAACATATCGGATCAGGACGGTAACAGTGTTGACTTTAGAGGAGAAACCATTACAATACGGTTACACATAAAAGCGGTGTCATAAGTTCAACATGGGATTGACATTTAAACCGCAACGGAAGAGCCGAGACCTCAGTAGCTCTTCAACATTGGACGAGTTAACACCGGACAACATTCGTTTCCTGCAAAAGATCGGACTAAGACTTACCAACGATGGATATCCTGGATATATCTCAAGGGCCGACGTTCGACGAAACACTATGGGAGAAGGAATATCACACGCACAACCCTTACACTTCATCAAAATTAAACAATAACGATGAAATAAGGATCCCCATTCAACAACAGGACATTTACACGTTACCGTGTGAAAGTTACTTGTACATCGAAGGACGGGTATTAAAATTGGATGGAAAAACCGCTTCAACGGTTCCTTTTATAAATAACCCGATGGCATATCTTTTTGATGAAATAAGATATGAAATATCAGGAGTGACGGTTGATTCGACAAAAAAGGTCGGTCTAACAACGACGCTGAAAGGATTAACATCATTAACACCGCATGAGAAAAATTCAATAGTCACCGCCGGATGGGTTGCTCCCGATAAAGACACTATAACACCGGATTCCAATGGTCATTTTGACTTTCATGTCCCTTTACGTTTGCTTTTGGGATTCGCTGAAGATTACAGACGGATAATAATAAATGTCAAACAAGAATTGGTATTACTCAGATCTTCAACTAACAAGGACTTGATACTTGCAGACCCTGGAACTACGGAAGCCAAACTGGAATGGCAGCTACAGTTGGATAAAGTCGTGTGGAGAGTACCGCATGTCAGATTAGCCGATGAACACAGAATCGTATTGTTGAGAAAGTTGAAATCTGACCGTGATATCGTCATGCCGTTTAGAAGTTGGGAATTCCATGAATATCCCACACTACCTCAAACAGAGCGTCAAACATGGACTGTCAAGACGTCCACTTATCTAGAACGGGCACGGTACGTAATACTCGGTTTCCAGACTAAACGAAAAGATGTTATAACTTCGCACGCCGGTCAATTTGACCATTGCAAAATAAAGAATTGTAAAGTTTTTCTAAACTCTCAATTCTTTCCTTATGACAATCTAAATGTCATGTTTAGTAAAAAACGCTATTCAATCTTGTACGATATGTATGCGAGGTTTCAATCGTCATATTACGGGAAGACAAATACACCGCTATTATCGCCGGAACAGTTTTTCTCCAAAGCCCCAATAGTCGTTATCGATTGTTCAAAACAAAACGAATCCGTGAAATCGTCCAGTGTGGATATAAAAATCGAAATGGAGTTTGAAGAAGCAATACCGGACGGAACTTCGGCATACTGTTTAATTATACATGACAAGATAGTGACTTACACTCCATTAACAGGAATTGTTAAAAATGTGTTGTAAAAAAACTGTTTTTTTTTTTTGCGGTCGACGCAAATGTTATAAAAGGGGGGAAAGAGAATGAAAATCTCATTATATTTCTGACCGTCGTATGGGAAGCATCGTCCGCAAGATGAGCTCTCCTACTGCAAATACTAACGAAGAAGAAACTACTCCTCCCATGGGTGACAATAGTTTGGATATAGAAAAACAAGTCGAACAAGAAATGGACGAGTTCCTCAAGTTTAAACATAAGAAAAAAGAAGAGGAAGTTGAAAAAGGAGTAAAAAGAAGAAAGATCGATGACACCATCTCCACCAATATTTTGACAGAAGTATTTCTCAGGATCTACTATCCCATCTCTTCTTGTATGACAAAGAGCGTGTCCGCCGGAGTTATAAAATCATTGGATTATTCACCAACTGTTATTTTAAATCACGGATCTAAAATGGTGGCCTTCACTGAAATTTCCTGGGAATCGTTTAGAAAACATCTACATCTTTTGGAATGTTATTTGAGTAACAACACATTTGGAAGAAGGACAAAATTAAGTCTGCTGGAATCCAATATCGAAATCGATATAGTGAAACATCGAGGTGGACAAATCGTCCGCTTTCGAGATTTAACCAAGCATGAGATGAAGATACACCTGACAAAAGATGAATTCTACAGTCTAAGTTGTGCTACCGGTCCTGTCACAAGATATCTAAAACAGCTAATATTTTCAAGTGCAATTATAAAAGAGTATCTAACCGATACATTGGATAGGCAACCGTATGTGCCGATTCTGTACGGTCCCGTAGATACGTCCATCTTCAATAGGATACCTCATGAAGTTGACATGTGGAGACAGTTGCACAACTATCAGACTAACTACAGTATAGATGAGCAAGCCCAAGAGGTGAACGAAGAAGGCTCATTCAATAATTGATAAGTGTAGACCCTCGGGTATAAAAGAGCGTGCACCGCGGTTTTGCAAACAGTCGTTTACCAACCTTCGTCATGAACAAACGAGTTTCGTTTTCTAACAAATCGGAAGTAATGGAAGTGAGACGAGGTATAATTGAATTCCAAGCGTTCCGCGGTAACGACGGAAGTTTTATCATAAAAGAGTTAGTAGTTTTAGATATGAACACATCTGTAGTTTATCACTATTTATTCCAACCGCCACTACCATTTAACAGATTAACTACCAAAGCGAGAGTAACGAACAAGTGGTTGATGAAATACTTTCACAACTTGAGATGGGATGAAGGTTTTGTACACTACAGTATGATGCCGCAAATCATGAATCATTACTGTAAAGAATTTAAAATTATTTACACAAAAGGAGTGGAAAAAGCCAGTTGGATACAGAAGTTTACAAACCACGAAGTGTTAAATGTCCAGGTGGACAGGGATTTCCAATGTCATTTCGGCAACATTTGTATTTCATCGAAAAACTTTAAACATCGTCAATCGCAATGCGCCTTGAAGAACGCTTATCGCTTGAACGCGTATCTCCAACAGAGTGGTGGGGGATGGGAAGGGTATAAAAGCGAGGGGACAACTATGACCGGGCATGAGTATTACTCTAGCCACCGAGCAGTCAACACCTCACACGCAGATTCGCAAGACTAAGAATATTATCAACGAAAAAAGAAGAAGTAAAAAATGGCAACGCAAACATTTTTACAATCGCTTGTCGATCAGTTCAACAAACATTCCAAGTCCACAATCCTACCCACTAAAAGATGTTCGGAATTGAAGGAAGAAAAGCATTACATCATCCACACCATCAAGAAGATGGAAACAACTGTCGGAGACGCCATCAACTGCACGCTGAGTGAAGCGCCCTACTCGCCTGGTGATGAACCGAAGTTTCAAATCTTTCTTCCCAAACGCTTCGTCCAACTTCTGCAGAACGAAGATCTACGCCTCATCCATCCCGGAGCTCTCTACTTGGCGTCCCACGGTCCGAGCGGAAGTAATTCTACAGAGCTCACGCTTCACGTCATGCCTAACGCCAACAGTTAATCTGTAATTTCATATTGTTCTTGTAAACTTTTGTAAAATATTTCTAAATAAATGAATAACAATAAAAAAATAAAAAAAAACAAATATAAAGCAGCATATCGGTATGTATTTGTACACATATCGGTATGCTGCTTTATATAAAAAACAATTTCGGGTGACCTTGACCTAGTTTCAAAAACTATATAAATGGAGCAATGTCCGTAAGAATTCCCTCAGTCTACGACTACCTTCAGTGCTGTACACATCTCCGTTGGTGATTGCACAATGTCTCTCAAGATCAAGTGTGCATCATACGATACCTCCACTATTACAACTTTTGAACAGCTCGACAATTTCACTAATGAATTGCGAGTGCTTCTTGCCGGTGGTTACCACTTGAACGTTGACACCTATGTAACAAACAAGAGGATGTTCTCCAAACAGAACTTCTGCGATGAAGAATTGTTCTTTCCCACACAGGCGGCGACAACATCCGCTCCATCTACTCAAACCAATGTCAAATTCCACAAATACTACTAAATGACAAAGCATGACGTCAACAAGGGTTCGCTGTAAAATTTCGCTATAAAACGAGGGATCAACTCCAACAGAATCATCATTTGCTCTCCTACGGTCGCAGCGATAACAACCACTGCCGCCATGTTATACCGAATGATGATTGAATTCAATGGAAAGATCTACGGAAAGGACTATAGAACCGTAGAAGAGATGAGCGCCGATCTCAGTGTATTGACTAGAGAAGGGTTCCAACCAAAACTGATCCTGAAGTTTCCAGAAGTGCACCCGCTATCCACTGAAGAACTCATCGCCATGGCTACAGCGAACAAGCAGGAACAGGAACAGAATATTAAGAAAGAACCTAAAGAAGAAGAAAAGGACAAGCCAACATCATAAATAAAAAAAAAAAAAAAAAAAAAAAACATCTTACATTTGTAAGATGATCTTTTTTAAAACTCCATTTGGATGACCTTGAGATTACCCCCACCACTTTTATTGATCTATAAAACACGCTATCCTACACTGTACAACTTCATTTCTTGCCAACACTTGGAAGCGGCAACATGGAGGAGAAGAACAACGAGGACGCACCGCGCTACTGTTGTGAACAGAAATGCACAGATTTAGGAAGATGGATGGTAGACGGATTAGCTTGTACAAAGTGCGAATTCTTCGGATCCTGTTACTGCAAGTGCAAGACAAAGCAACTACCGCCACCAGAATTGCGAACCTTCAAGATTTATAAATCACGATACTTCCACACTTGCTGTCCCCAGAAGTGTATCAAATTTCATCCGCAAAAACTTGCCACTTGTCGAAAGTGCAATGCATATTATAAAGACGACTTTTGTACATGCATCATAAGTGCGTGCAAGTACAGATCAGATTGGTCTTCTGATCCTGTTGAAGCTTCAGATGTATAGCGGTAGTCACTGACTGCAGCCCTTTTTTAAAATTCCATTTGATTGACCTTGAGATTACCCCCACCACTTTTTTTACAACATATATTCTACGGATCATCCCATACGCTTCTCATTCTTATTTCATTACTCGCACTGACAACAACATGGATGATAAATTCATTTCCTTTCAACATTTAATTACCAACAGAGAAGAGATGGAAGAACTATTCCAAAACTTACTGACAGTCATTGATAGCTATCCTTTAAGATGGATCAACATCACGGTGCAATATGTCAATCCTACCACAATATTTTCATCCTCGTCATCTTCTCCTGGCACCTCCATGTCTTCATCGTCGCAAAGTGCAGAGGAAGAGGAACAGACTACTAATGGTGTTAAAATTGTTGAATTAAACGACGAGGAACAAGAAATGCAAGCTCTGGTTAAATATAAATTTAATATTTAATTTACAAACAAAGTATTACTATTTTCTACATTGTGTTACAGCTAGCGCTTATCTTCATACGGCTCCCACAACCTATCCCGACGGCGTTTCGCGGCGAACTGCGATGACCGAAGTTCCCTCGTTCCCCACCCGGGCTTCGCCCCACCACTGTCCTCCCCCCACTCTTTTCTTCCCCCACCCGGGCTTCGCCCCACCGCTGTCCTCCCCCCACTCTTTTCTTCCCCCACCACGGTACCCCTACCGAATATAGGCGGCCGCCTCACCTCCGCTCGCCATTTGTTCGCCGACTCCCGAACGATGAGCGGCTTTCCTTTAGCGACAAGTACAAATACATTTACCGTAAAGTCGCAACAAGACTTGAAGGATATTTTTGAAACTTTGAGTGACGTAGTCAGCGCTCCCAACAACACCATCACCATGACTGTGGAGATCTCCTACAATTGTCCACAATGCGAGGAGATGGAGAGCGAGGACATCGAACCTGCAGGCGGCACTCCTCCACCTTCCGAGGCTGCACCTTCCGACCCAGCTGACGATGAGGTTTAGTCGAAGACAACTGTTTTTTTTTTCTTCACCCCCCACCACTCTACAATAAATATGCACTGCATTCGTCTTCGCTTCTCATTTCATCGCCGACTTTCCTACCATCAACACCGCTCCCGTTTTTTCCCCCACCACAAACTAAAAAACACGCACACACAGACATGATGGACGACGTTACGCTCAGATCACGATTGGAGGAGGACAGACTCAGACTGGAGATCAACAGGCTGCAATTGGAAACGGCGAACCAACAAGGCATGGTCCGCCTGCTGCAACTGTTCAAATGCGTACTGTGCATGCTGTGCGTCTACCTCCTTTTCGCCATCACCTTCGGCGTCTACCACTGCGTCAACGGTGCACGACGCTCCAACGCCTCTCTGCACAACAACAACAACGACACTATTTTAATTTAAATTAATTAAAATAAATAAACTAAAAAAAAACAACCCTCCCTCGGCCCGCCGCTCCCGCTCCGATCCGACCCGTCCCGAGTCCCCGCCCCGACTGAGCCCCTCGCGGCTCCGCTTTTTTAAAACTCCCTCCGGATGGCCTTGACCCACTTACAAAACACACCCATCACTGTCAACCACACCTGCCGGTTCGAACCGCTTGGCCTTGAAATGGGCCAGAACCGGCAAAACCCCACTACTGAAGTGAAAGCGAGAAATGTTAGTTAAATAAAGAAGTGGTGGGGGGAACGAAGAATTACAAAGAAGTGGTGGGGGAAATATTTTGCTGTTCATTATTACCATCAGTAGTGTCAGATGGTGCAGGAGTTAGATTTAGTAAACTGTCTTCGTCCGAACTTTCAATCTTATCACAAATAGGACAATCGTATGTTATTTCCAAATTCATTTTGATGGTTGTAAAATTATCTACAAGTTCTTGTAAAATATTAAAAATGTCTTGTAACTCTTCTTTAGAGTTTATTTCAAAACTAGAATTCATTCGGGCCAATGGAGAGTTGTTCATTATTGGAGAGTCGGTGATGGAATGAGGATCGGCGCATAGGGAGGGGGCTTATATAATGGTGACCTTGAGCAGGCGTCTAGGGAGGGGGGCTGTCTAGGGAGGGGGCTTTTATATAGGGAACCTTGAGCTTATGATTGAATAAAACGTTTAGTTCTTCTTCTCCATCTTTTAATTCAATTATTTGAACCGAAGTAGTTGTTTCATCTTCTTCACTTGATGAAGAAAACAATTCACCAGGATTTAAATATTGAACTACAATTCTGAACCATCTTATAGGATATTCGTCAATGACAGAAAGTAAGTTTTGAAACAATTCTTCCATCTCCTCCCTGTCAGTTATTATATGTTCAAATTTGATAAATTTGTTTTCCATGTTGTTAGTTAGAGTGTTGGAAGTGGAATGATTTAATATTATATAAAAATTAGAACTAGTGGTGGGGGAAATCTCAAGGTCATCCAAATGAAGTTTTAAAAAAGAGTGTAAAACTGAAATTACACATTTGATGGTTCTACAGGATCGGAATACCAATCTGATCTGTATTTACATCTTTTTATCATATGTGTACAAAAATCATCTTGATGAGAATTGGTGCGTTGACAATGAGCAAGATCTAGAGGGTGAAATTTGAAACATCTTTGAGGACAACATGTATGAAAATATCTTGATTTGTAAAATTTGAAAGTTCGCAATTCCGGTGGTGGTAGTTGTTTTGTTTTGCATTTGCAATAACAAGATCCGAAGAATTCACATTTAGTACAAGCTAACCCATCCACCATCATTGGTCCTAAATCTGTACACTGTTGTTCACAACAGTAACGAGGTTTGTACTTGTATTTTTGCTCTTCCATGTTGACGCTGCGGAGTCCAGTGAAAGAATAAGAGTGTATAGTGTTGAATAGTGAGTTTTATGTACTGTGAAAAGTGGTGGGGGTAATTTCAAGGTCATCCAAATGGAGTTTTAAAAAATTATACCTTACAAGTGTAAGGATTATTAAAATTTAGGAAGTTTGTTTCTCTTTGTTTTCTTCAGACTTTTTCTCTCTCTCCGCCTTAGCCATAGCAACAAGTTCTTCTGTTGATAATGGATGTACTTCAGGAAATTTTAAAATTAATTTAGCTTGATATCCTTCTTTAGTTAATACATCTAAATCTTGGGTCATTTGTTCAATGGTGTTGTAGTCTTTTCCATAGATTTTTCCATCAAGTTGAATCATCATTCTGTACAACATTTTCTTAAATAGGTCTTGTCGTGGTGAGAGCTGAGAAGCAAATGATTATTTATACAAGTATCACATCCTTTTTATTAACTCATATTGATCATGTGATTCTTTAGTTGTAGTTTTGTCTGTCAAAAGTTATTCAACATTGGTAATACTTTTGGAACTTGATGTTATGTTGACCAGTTGGCGATGAAGAAGTTGTAGGTTGTGTAGAAATAAATATTTCATCATCGCAATATTTTGTTTTAGTGAACATTCTTGTATTAGTAGCACTAACATCAACAGTTAAGTGATAACCACCGGTAAGTAAAACTCGCATTTCGTTGGTTAAATCTTCGAGTTGTTCAAAAGTTGTTATGGTGTTAGTATCGTAAGATGCACACTTGACCTTTAGGGACATGTTGCAGTTTTATATTCAGGGATTAAGAGCGAGATGTGTACGGTATGAAAGGTAGCAGTAGACTGATGAATTTTGCAAGTACATTTCCCCTTTTATAATTATACAAAATTGGGTCAAGGTCATCCTGTGGAATTTTTAAAAAAAGCAACATATTGTAATGTACAAAGACATTACAATATGTTGCTTTTTTTATTTTTATTTTTTTTTTGTTTTATATCATATTTATTGAAAAAACAAATACAAAGAAATATTTACAATGTTATGTACAAATTAATCAGTAGTAGGTGTTACATGAATTGTAAGTTCAGTAGAGTTGTTTCCACTGGGTCCATGTGATACCAAATAGAGTGCGCCGGGTTGAATTATACGAAGATCTTCATTTTGAAGTAGTTGTACGAAGCGCTTTGGTAAGAAGATCTGAAATTTTGCTTCATCACCAATTGTATAAGGTGCCTCGCTCAAAGTGCAATTTATAGCATCACCTACTGAAGTTTCCATTTTCTTAATAGTATGAATGATGTAGTGTTTTTCTTCTTTTAGTTCAGAACATTTCTTTGTAGGTAGAATTGATGATTTAGAATGAGCGTTGAACTGATCAACTAAACTTTGAAGTAAGTTCTGTGATGCCATATTGATGTTGTTGTTAATCTTCTTGTTAATAAGAATGTCCGTCGGAGATGTTGTCTCTTCGGAGGTTTGAGTAATACTCATGCTGTGTCATGGTAGCGCTCTCACTTTTATAATCGACACTACCCCCACCACTGACACTACCCCCACCAGTTTGTTGAAGGAAATTATTCAAGCGGTAGGCATTCTTTAAAGCGCACTGCGACCTTCGATGTTTAAAACTTTTTGATGAAATACAAAGTTCGTTGAAGTAGCATTGGAAATCTTTATCAATTATTGCATTAATCACTTCGTTGCTTGTAAATGATTGTATCCAATTTGCTTTTTCCAATCCCCTTGTGTAGATAATTTTAAACTCTTTGCAATAATGATTCATAATGTGCGGCATCATGTTATAATTAATGAAACCTTCATCCCATCTTAAGTTGTGAAAATGTTTGTTCAACCATTTGTTTGTAACTTTCGCTTTAGTTGTTAGTCTATTAAATGGTACTGGAGGTTTGAACAAATAATGATAAACTACTGATGTGTTCATGTCCAAGATTACTAATTCTTTAATAATAAAATTACCATCATTTCCTCGGAAAGCTTGAAATTCAATTATACCTCTTTTAACTTCCATTATATGTGGCGCATTAGAAAACGAAACCCGTTTATTCATGATGAAGTCTTACTAACAACTGACTTAAAAATTGAATGAGCCGATGTTTATAACAGACAGGATTGTTCTTCTTCTTTCACTTCTTGTGCCACTTCATCAATATTAAAATTGGTGTGATAGTTGTTTAATTGTCTCCACATTTCAACTTCTTGAGGTATTCTATTAAAGATTGAAGTATCCACGGGACCGTATAAAATTGGAACAAAAGGTTTTTTGTCCAATGTATCAATTAGATAGTCTTTAATTATTGCACTTGAAAATATTAGTTGTTTCAAATATCTGGTGACGGGACCGGTAGTACAACTTAAAGTGTAAAATTCTTCTTTAGTGAAATATAATTTAACATTATGTGTAGTTAAATCTCTGAAGCGAACAATTTGTCCTCCACGATGTTTTACTATATCAACTTCAATATTTGATTCCAATAAACTTAATCTTGTTCTTCTTCCAAATGTGTTGTTACTTAAATAGCACTCCAAAAGATGTAAATGTTTCATGAGAGATTCCCAAGTAGTTTCACTGAAAGTAACCATTTTGTTTCCATGATTTAAAATAACAATTGGTGAATAATCCATTGATTTTAAAATTCCAACTGATATACTTTTTGTCATGCATGAAGAAATTGGGTAGATAATCCGAAGAAATACTTCTGTTAAAATATTGGTTGTAATGTTAACTTCAACCTTCTTCCTTTTTACTTCTTTTTCAGCTTTTTCTTCTTCTCTCTTCTTATGTTTGTTGAATTTTAGGAACTCGTCCATTTCTCGTTCAACTTGTTTTTCTATATCTGAACTATTATCATCCATTAGAGGTGTATTTTCTTCTCCGTTAGTAGAATTCATCTTGCGAATGATGTTTCCCATACGACGGTTGAAGATAGAATGAAGTTTCTACTAATTATTTTCTCGCTTTTATATTTTTCGTAAATCCTTGAAATTTATACAATTACATAATTGTTTGTTTTCAACTTGTCTTTCACAAATGAAATTCTAACCTCAAAAATTAAAGCAGATAATTCTAACCTCAAAAATTTGCAGTTGTTGTACAATTCTTCTTAAAGTACATTCTTCACAATTCCGGTCAGCGGTGTGTAAGTAACTATTTTATCATGTAGAATTAGACAGTATGCCGAAGTTCCATCCGCTACTGGTTCTTCAAATTCCATTTCATTTTTATATCCACACTTGATGATTTTAACGATTCATTTTGTTTTGAACAATCGATTACAATTATTGGAGCCTTGGAATAATACTGGTCAGGTGATAATAGTGGTGTATTAGTCTTTCCATAATATGATGATTGAAATCTTGCATACATATCGTATAAAATGGAAAAACGTTTTTTGCTGAACATGACATTCAAATTGTCATAGGGAAAGAATTGAGAGTTTAGAAAAACTTTACAATTCTTTATTTTACAGTGATCAAATTGACCAGCATTTGCAGTGATAACATCTTTTCGCTTAGTTTGAAAACCGAGTATTATGTACCTTGCTCGTTCCAAGTAAGTTGATGTCTTGACGGTCCATGTTTGTCGTTCTGTCTGAGGTAGTGTAGGGTATTCATGAAATTCCCAACTTCGGAATGGCATCACAATATCACGGTCAGATTTCAACTTTCTCAATAATAGGATTCTATGTTCATCAGCCAATCTTACATGAGGTACTCTCCAAACAACTTTATCCAACTGTAGTTGCCATTCCAGTTTATCTTCCGTAGTTGCAGGGTCTGCAAGTATCAAGTCCTTATTAGTTGAAGATCTGAGTAATACTAATTCTTGTTTGACATTTATTATTACCCGTTTGTAATCTTCAGCGAATCCCAAAAGCAATCGTAAAGGTACATGAAAATCAAAGTGACCGTTGGAAGCTGGTGTTATAGTGTCTTTATCGGGGGCAACCCATCCGGCAGTGACTATTGAATTCTTCTCATGCGGTGTTAATGATGTTAATCCTTTCAATGTAGTTGTTAAACCAACCTTTTTTGTTGAATCAACCGTCACCCCTGATATTTCATATCTTATTTCATCAAAAAGATATGCCATCGGGTTATTTATAAAAGGAACTGTTGAAGCAGTTTTTCCATCCAATTTTAATACCCGTCCTTCGATGTACAAGTAACTTTCACACGGTAAAGTGTAAATATCTTGTTGTTGAATGGGGATCCTTATCTCATCGTTATTGTTTAATTTTGATGAAGTGTAAGGGTTGTGCGTGTGATATTCCTTCTCCCATAGTGTTTCGTCGAACGTTGGTCCTTGAGATATATCCAGGATATCCATCGCTGTTAAGTTTCAATCCAATCTTCTGTAGAAAACGAATGTTTTCCGATGTTAACTCTTCCAATGTCGAGGAGCTACTGAGCTCCCGACTCTTCCATTGTGGTTTAAATGATAATCCCATGTTGACTTTTATGTTGCTGCTCTGATGTGTATCCGTATAGTAATTGTTTCTCCTCTAAAGTCAACACTATGACCGTCTTGATCCAATATGTTCAGTACGATGTCTGAAATGAAACTGGTGTTTAACGGTAGGTATATCAAGTTTTGTGGCTTCTCAACAATTTTAAAACCGGGAGCCACTGTTGGATAAAATGTATGTAAAATATGTTGATTAACTCCATCTCTATACGATCCGTGTATAATGTTGCACGTGACATCAATACTATTTACTTTCAATATTGTTACAGTTGAATCACCTGAATGAGTAGTTCCAGGAGTTAAGATTTTCTTTTTTATATCTGTAAATCCAAGTAAACTGCCAATCGACTGTTCCAAGCTGACATCAATATAATATTTCGAAGTTATTTCTGCTTTTAAAGTATTATTGTTTCCTTTAACGGTGATATTGTCTTCTCCGAGTTGTTTCTGTAATAATTGGTTTATGTCATCAATTTCATATGCTCCAGTAGGAAATGTAATTATTTTCAATTCTGAGTATTTTCCTGCAGCATCCTTAGTTTCATAATAATGTAGTAAATTGTTTTTTCCTTCTGTAACATTAGGAATTGAATTGTAGGTAGTCAAATCAAGTAATGCCGCTTCCCATAATCTTTCCTTGGATAGACGCAATGCTGGGAACAGCGTACTTTTCAATGTGGATGAATTTCCACTCAGTGACACTGTATACGATGACATCTTAAAGCTGACTGACACTCTTCGCTAGAAACTCCAAACATAAATGCCCACATATTTCAGTATTGTTAGGTTGTTCTCTTTTGTAATTGTAAAAAATGTTTTTGGAGTTTCGAAAATAATGTTGCAGTTCTTTTGGCGGTGGTAGATTGCCAAAACTGTCAAAGTAGTAAATGGTTTGTCCGAGTTTTTTATAGCATACCCAATGAGTGCCTGGACCATAGGTGGAATCCAAATTTACTATTCCAGTTTCATTTTTCCATATTTTAGTTGGTAATGCATCTTTCATAAAAACTCCTCGAAAGAATGGTATTTTCAAACATTTCACATAATCATTTAACTGATGATTTGTTAAGGCTTTATTTGGAATTATCAATTGACTCTTCTTATTTAGTACACACGGTATGGTCTTAGGTATAAACCTGCTCCGTTTTTTACCATTTGCCAAACAGAAGTCTTCTTTACATTTGCCTTATGAGTTCTACGACGTCCTTTTTTAATGTTTCCACCTCTTTTGGGAGCGCCTTTCTTTGCAGGTCTTCCTCTGCGACGTTTTCCACCACCTAACTTTGCTTTCGTCTTCATGGCTGTAGTTACTGCCCAAGCCGATGCTTTTTCTGCAATACTTGCGTCACTTGATTTTACTCTTTGCCAAGCTTTTTCCGCTAGAATTTTATCTGCTATTGATCTATTTGTTGAATCTTTATACTTTGAATATGCTATATCGTGTTCCTTGCAAGCTTGATCTAATTTATTAATTCCAGGATCTCCTCTTGCTAAACGCTTTGCCAACTTAGTTCCAGGTCCACAATATTGATAACCTCCGGGCAGATGTAATTCGTATGGTAAAGCGTCTATCGTTCGATTTACAACAGCACCAACTGGAATCCGTCTAAGCAGGGATAATGCAGCTGATGTTATACCACGTCCTCTCTTGCCGCTGTCTTGACGATGACTGAGCGATACGGTCTTCATTATGTTGTCTTATATAACTGGCGTGTTTACTCCACGAGATACTTTACACAAATAAATAACTTGTGCAAAATCTTTTATATTTAAAGACTTAGTTATTCAAATTAATTATATACTGATTTATAATTCTATTTTTAATCCAAGCTTCTCGTTCATCGGGTTGAATCATCACATGACTCGTTGTACTAGCTATATGATTGTGGGTATCAATAAGTAAATTGCCCACTATTCTTATTAAACAATCTAAATTTACAGCATCTTTTGGATGTTGAGGATCATGTAATTGCATAATACGTTTATCATTACATGTGTAAGCTGTTGAATCACTTTTTGATGTTTTTATGACTTGTCCAATAGTAGCAGCATCATTTGAATCTTCACCTGGTAAAATATTAATTATTTTTTTCATCTTTGCATCATATTGGGTCCCAAAGTGTTTATCCCAAGTTATTGTTTGTTTCATTGTAACACAATCATTTTCTTCGTAACCAGGATAAATATCTTTTATTCTTCTATTACGACCATTGTATGTACCTAATGTACCACCACTCGCAATTAATGTTTGCACCATTAGAGGTACATCTGTATCTTTTATACCAAATCTTCCATTTGTTATTGTTTTATGTCCTGCATCCCATTCATCATTATTTCCTTGCATTAAATTAAACTTTTCATTTCCATGTATAAATTTATCTCCCCGCTTTAACACGGCATCTTCATGTTTTACAAAATTGGATGTTTCCTTTTTTAATTCTTTAGATAATTGTTCCATAGTAACAGCATCTTTTGGTTGAGAACCGAACTTTACATTTGACAACACTTTCCCATGACAATCGATTTCATCACCATCTTGTAAAATACAGTTGTCCTTGATGTATTTTAGGTTTACAGCATCACCGTCTTCCTTTGGGTATCCAATGTCATTTATAATAAATTTATAAAAAGAAAATCCATGTTCAGTTTTTTCCGGTATTATAGAATGTAAATATTCTTTATTAACTGAATCTTTATCATTTTTGGGATTTCCCACGTTGGTTATTCTATAATTTCCAGCATTATACGTTTGTCCATCTTTTAAGTTATTACCCCATTGCAATTTTAAAGTATTTAAAAGTTCAGATGATAAGTACTCTTTAGTAATTGCATCAGAACCTTCAGTTGGTTTACCAACATTAATTAATCTATGTGATTTAACATCGTAAGTATTCTTATGTAATTTTAATGATGTTGAAGTAGCTTCTTTTACTGTCTTCAAATTTGCTCCATCAGTATCTTCTTCTGGATCTTTAACTAGTTTTAAACGTTTATTACTTATGCTATAGTCACCTTCAGGTGTTTGCGGTAATCCACTTCTTTTTCTGTCTTCTCCAACTTGCACTCCTAAAGCGGAGTACCGTCCGAACTTGTCGACGCTCATGTTAGAACTGATACGTCTTATGCTTGCACCTCTTTTATATCCACGGACAATTATACGACTATACCGCGATTCCTAAGTTCATCAACTAGAGCCACCCATTCATTATTCAAACCTGTATGACCGGCTTCCATGGCTTCATGCAATAGTCTCATTCTATCAACCAATTTATTGATATCGTTGTAGTAAATCACATTTGTATTGTATAGATTTTTCATCAATCCTTTACCAGATGTTGAAGTATCTCCTTTACTCTTTTTACCATGTTGTTCAAGAAGTGATAAATCCATAAGTGATAAAGATTTTCTTTTCAGTGGTTGTCTTACCGCTGGTGCAGTACGTAATGTTGGCAATTTTCGTGGAGGAAACAACTTTTTTATAACGATGTTATATTTTGTTGCACGTGAACGATTAATCATTCCATCCTTTAAGTAGTTTCTTTTATGAGCGTTAGTATTTTGTAGAATCTCCTTAAAAACACTTAAATCTTTGGATGAATATCTTAGTGGTATGTTTTTAAAAATTAATTCATATAATCCTTTTGTTCCTTTATATCTATGCTCACCAATAATGATGTAATCGTCTTGTGTTATTTCAAGCTTTGAATCGCCAATCTTCAATTCATTCCCATCAATTCTTGCTCCGTATACGTGTGATCTACTCAAATTCGGGTTTGATTTCATGTCATGTAGCATTTTCATTATATATTTTCTTCCAAGAGGTCCATGTTGTAATATATCGCTACTCAATTGAGTTAAATTTGGAATAGATTGTTCAGCTTCAGGTATTGGCTGTTCTTCTTCCTTTTCAACAATTGGTTCTTCTTCTTTTGTTTCTTCTTGCTCACTAGCACTTGTATATGAATCATCATCTTCTTCTTTTTTTAATGCTTGTACTTCTTGTTTAGAAACTGGTAGTAAAACATCTCCTTCATAACGAGGTTTACCAATAGTTTCTGATATCTGTTTTAAAGGTTCCGTAATAGGTTTAAATGTAGTCTCTAGAAATTCTTCTCTTTCACTTAAACCCATCCTCAATGCACGATTCTTCATCCTAATAGAATCACTGAGTGATTTTATTTCTTTCAATAGTTTTTCTTGATTCACCATGTTTACACTGTGAAGTTCAACGTGTAACTAGATGTAGCATCGGTAGTTCAACGCATAAATACAAATTTATCCAACCCTATACGATATCTACAATTTTTAATATCTTCTTCCTTCATAATAACGAGAAAGCTATATTTCTCATTCCATGCTTTGCCACACATCTCTTTAAATTTTTCAAATGGCATATCCGCATTTACATGATCATTATATATATGCTTTAAATTTGTTTCATCTTGCTTGAAGATGATCAACATATTTGCATTGTCTCTTATAAGTTGTTTTGGAATTTTACTGTATGTTTGACCAATATAAATGCTATCAATATTATGATGTCTTCCCATAGCAAAATAATTCCTTATTGTGTCATGATTTTCACAAGAAACATCGTCAAATATAAAAATAGAAAATGGTTTTGCTTCATTTGGTTGCATAATTGTTTCACTGGCATTAAACTTGTAAAAATTCACTTCAGGTACACTTGCAAGTACTTTATCCAATAATTGATATTTTGGTTGTTGCAATGATTTTGAAAAAATGTATATATTATTAAAACGCAATCCTTTAGGATTAGTTATAAGGTTAAAAACAACATTAGTTTTTCCACAATTTGAAGGACCAGTTATTAGACATCTTATCGTATTTGGTAGTAATTCACCATGTTTTCCATGATTTAACTTATCATTGTCAACTGTCAATTCATCAATGTTATTGATATTAAATCGGTCTTTTTGTTGTACAATCTCCATCTTGTATAAAGGTTAAACACACAATGAGCTATTAAACAACTATACTAAGTCTTTTGAAGGAATCCAAGAGTCTTCACTTTTATCAAACCCTAACCACCGGACTTTAACCATATCCTTTTTCCTTTGTAAAATCTTCTCGACAAGATATACATCACCGACTGTTGATTTCAACAATTCGTGTCCGTAAAATCCACCTTGAAGTAATTCACCCTTGTTATCCTTTAATAAATAGGTTTCAGGTATAGTTGGTTGCACTTTATAAATTGTAAATACTTCATTAGTCCAATTTGGTAGATATCCTTTACTAAATACACCTTTGTATTTGCTTATACGAACTTTATCGTTGACCTTGAACTTCTTTGGTTGCAATTTTTCCAATTTCGGTGTTGTATTATTTTTAATGCGTTGTAATACAATTTTGGCATTAGCACTATTTACCTGGATAGGTTTCATTCCAATGGTACGATGATATTTGTTGTTATACTCTTTTATAAGTTGTGGTAATATGTCATACCACACGTATGATCCTCTTTTTGAAAATTGTTTATACATCGCACCTTTTAATGTTCTATTGAATCTTTCAATTATTGAAGCTTTAACTTCAGAATTTGTAGAATAATGATTTATTTGATATTTCTTCATCAAAGCTCCAAAGTCTTTATTAAAATATTCTTTTCCATCATCGGTCTGTAGATGTTTAATTTTAAATTTATTTCTTTGTATTGTGGTTTCCATAGCTTTTGTAACACTTTTACCAGTCTTATCCTTCATTGGTAAAGCGTCAGCTATTTTAGTAAAACAGTCTATAATTGTTAAAATATATTTAAATCCTTTATTTAATTTACTGTGCGGTATCATTTCAATGAGATCAGCTTGATAAAGATCATTCATTCCTTTAATGATTGTACTTCTTCTTGGAAATCTTCTTCTTGCTGGTTTATGTAGTTCATTTACAATCTTGTCCTTCACACTTTCCATCTTCATATGTTGCTTGTACACTGCATGTAAAAATACTGATCCATAGAATAGTTTATTCTCATTTATATAGTTTGAATATAGGTCAAGGCCATTTCATATTAGTGTAAAAAAGAGGGAACATGGCATTGGGCTTGCCATGTCCCCTCTTCTTTACGGAAAGGAAAAAGGAAGAAGGTAGAGGACGAAGAATAGGTTTACTGGTCGATAGGGTTTAGAGAGTAGTGGCCGAATGGTAAAGTATTAATTTTATCTTCTAAAATATGGCGCTTGTCATCTTTGTAGCTTAATGCCCACTTTGTTTCTTTGACACTAAAAAGTTGATGATTATAACTTCTAATAGTGTTGAACGTTGCAGTTGTTTCAACATTTTCAAACAAACATCTTTTATAATGTTCAAACTGTACGTTCTTCTTCAGGAAAGAAGTTTTTATTCCTTTGGCCTTCTTCGTGACTTGATGTTCGTTCCTCTCGTTTATGTACAGTTGAAATGAATACAGTTTGGACATTAATGCTACAATTTCCATCATCGGCACACCATTTGTTTCATCTTTAAATTTTCCCAATACTTTCTTATTTCTGTCATAGTCGTAATTTGGATGATCCTTAGGATAATCGGAAAAGTCGAAATCATCTTTATATATAAAGGTGCGTAGATCTTCATACATGTCATTTGTTTTAATCCAGTAAATTAGTGCATCCGTGTCCATATATGCAATACCAATGTTCTCTCTTCCATAATAGTTAACCATCTTCTTATAATGAAACTCGTACATATGTGTTTTTGATATATCCAAGATTGACATTCCAAGATACAAAGGACGATCCATTGTAACTGACTTCTTGTTCATGGAAATAACAACTAGATTTTCATTAATAATTATAGATGAACCAAAGTTTGGTTGTTGCACCAATTTCTGTAATTTTACTGGATCAGTTACCAATTTGATATCCTTATGTTTCCTTTTGTTTTCCAAAGTCTTGCCAAATATTGCGTTATTCATTAATTTGAAAAAATCTTTTTGAAAACTTGATGTAGCGGTGGCTCTTCTTCTTGTGTTGTTGTCGATGTAAGGTTTTAACCAACAAGATTGAGAAAATTGTAGTACTCGATTAATTTTTGTAATTCTCAATCCTAAGTCTAAAGCTTGTTGTATCATCCAGTAGTGTCCAACATATCGAGACTTGTCGGTTAAAGTCATCATTAATTTTGGCCATCTTCCAGTAGGGGAAATTTCAGTCTTAGGAAGAAGTGGTAAATCATAATGTTGATCATGAAGATGTTCAGGATATTCAAAATTAACATCAAAAATGTAACCAGTTTCACCATGCTTCGGTATATCCATTATGTTTCCAATCGATTCTGGATCTATCCATTTAAAATTATCATATGGAAGGGGATTCGACATTGCCCATCCGTATAAGTTATTTGCATCAAAATAACCCAGGAATGTTGTTGGTTTTGATGCATCATAATCGGGCAGATACTTGTTGTTCGCCTTGAAATGTCGTGTAACGCTTTGCGTCAATCCCCCTCGAACTCCTGACTCTAACATCATAACCATATCTATATCAGTAAGAAGTTGTATTTTACAATTTGTTTCTTTCAACATAGCTTGCCATGCTAATCCAGGTGAAGTGTACGAATGAAGAGGGTCCAATCCATATGCTGCAAAACATGTATTTCTAAATTCTTCCATTATATCACATAGTAAAGTTACATCCAATTTAACATAAAAATCTGAATATTCTCCCAATGTTCTAAATCCTAAATCGTTCCATACTTTACATGCATGATCATAGTCCTCTTGAGATATGTCCATGTCATAAAGTTTACTTTTGAATTCTTCTTTAGCCGGAAGTGATGTTTCATTAAATCTTTCTAAACTGTCTATGTAATCATATGGAAACACACCTTTCCGAAGTACCAAATCCAGTTTATTGTTATTTACAATCTTCTTTGTTTCGATGAAATCTTGTTTCCTTAAATTTTCTGAAAGTTTGGACAAACTCGACGGCATAAATCTGTAGGAGTCCAAGAATCTTAGTTTCATGTTTCCAACTTCTTTGGAAAAACTTATGAACTTCTCTGAAGTTTCAGCTAACACATCGATTTTACCGTCGTCTCTTCCTAGTTCAGGTATTATAAA
The DNA here is from genome assembly GCA_030545055.2 of Neoaliturus tenellus. Classification (NCBI taxonomy): domain Eukaryota; kingdom Metazoa; phylum Arthropoda; class Insecta; order Hemiptera; family Cicadellidae; genus Neoaliturus; species Neoaliturus tenellus. The sequence goes on along the minus strand of CM061533.1, from coordinate 179,230,569 downwards.
ATGAGCATCGTACCCACTGAGGTTATGCAGAACCACAGGAATAAATAGTGGTAAACGATAGCTTAAGTTGCATTTATTACAAGCAGCACCCCTGTAATAACCTGTGAGGTGATCGTGATCTTTAACTTTATAATTCTCAATAGTAAAATCATTTTTGCATAAGAAACATCGAGTTGCATTTTCATGTTGAATTTCTTCTTCTTCCTCCATCGGTTTCATTGGTACAATATTTGTATATAATCTTTGTGCATTTCCAGCTATTGAATATAAGTGATCAAGAAATATTTTTTCTACATTTTCACCACGATATACTAGAGGTTCTGAAGTTAATCCATATCTGTTTAAATGTTCTTCTGATAATGTTGATTTAACCATTAAACAAAAACTGTTTGGTTTGTGCATTTGATACTTGACACTTTTTCTAGCTTCACAATTTTCATCTTCAACAGGAACAAGTGTTGATTCAAAGTCCGCATACACAACTAGAGGAATACGGTACTGATGATGAACCTTTTCAAATGTAACAAATGCTCTGCTTTCCGAAGGTAAAATAATCTTTGCTTCATAATTATTGTTACATAATCTTTTGTGCTCTTGTAACCATTCTCTTGAGTGTAGCCCATCTCGTTTAAAATTGAAACATCTCTTGCAAATTAACTTTCTGTGTCGATCTTTAGAAAGCTGCTTATTAACAAGACGATCAAATTGCTTTATGTACACATAGTGAGACACATCTCCTCGCGTTAGTAGTAGTAAATCCGTATGATCTGGTAGCTCTTCTTTTGCAATACGTAAAGGATACACTTTGTTTGAACTATCTAATGCAAAAACATTGATAGACGTACCAGGATTTTTCTTCTCAAATTTTGATATATCTTTCAGTGATACAGGATAAGTGATTCCTTGAAAATTGTATCTAAATCTTTCATTTTCATATTCTTGGTTAGGTCTATTCACATGAAGTGGTGGTACAAATTTAGCTGTCATTGCATAACGAAAACATTCATTGTCTTCATTTTTAACATTAACACAAGATTTTGTATTTTCAATTCTTTTTGGTAAAGGAATGTAACTAGATCCCATTAGTCCATATCCATGTTTGTGAACTCTTATATCTAATACTTCAATACTTGTAAGACTCCATCCGGATCCTCTTCCTTCGTGTTCCTGAATTTTTGTTAATATTTCTTCTATACAATTTTCTATTATTGAATCAATGTTTGAACTTTCCATAATGGTTCGGTTTTTTGTTATGAATCCTCTTGGTGATAATTCTTCTTGTACATTTATAAACATAGCTTCTAGTAGTAAACCAAATTTAAGAAAGTTTAATCTTTTCAATTCTTCTTTTAAAATTTTACTTACGATTGGTTTTGCTTCTCTAATAAATTCTTCTAGCTTCAAGTTTTCATTTTGAATCTTATGATGCATTACTACTTTACCGGGTAATGCAAATACTTGTAGATTCGGTAAAGTAGTTGAAGATGTTGCTGTTATTTCATCTTGTTCTTCTTGTTGTTCTTGTTCTTGTTCTTGTTCTTCTTGTTGTTCTTGTTCTTGTTGTTCTTGTTTTTCTTCTGGGTTGTTGTGAATTAGTTCTTTATGACAGTCTAATAGAATTTCATCGTGAAACGATTCCGAACATTTATCGCAACGATACATGTTGAGATGTTTACTCTTCGAAATTTTGCCAAGAAATGAAATGGGCTCTCGCGTTCCTCCTTTTATAACGGTCCCCCCACCACTATTTCATCTTCTTCACTATACAAGGAAATCAAACTTTTTAAATAAAAATATTAACCTTCTACAAACTAATTGTTCATTCGTGTTCTTTATTCCCATTGGAGTTTTAGTATATACTTCTTTATATTCAAGCTTTAACTAACTTTCCCCCACCCAACTAATTTTAGTTACTTTTAAAACCAAACACCTGCCCTCCAAACATCTATTAGGACAGATGTTGAAAGAACAAATGTTAGGGTGGAAATGGCTAGAGCACAGGCACTTGGTTGAACTAAATTTGCACATAAATTAACTAGAGTTGAATTAAAAATTCGCATAAATTAAAAGTTAGTTCAAAACTAAAATTCGACAGTGTTAAGAAACTCTAACATTTGAACAAGAATAAACATTAGTTCAAAACTGAAATTCAACAGTGTTAACCAAATTCTAACAGTCAAACAAATAGGTCAAGGTAATCCAATTTAACGCGAGAACGAGGAATAGAGCACTAAGTGGCATGTTAGTCCATTACCACAAAGTGATCTATTCCTCGCTCTCTATTCTACATCTACTTTTTTCAGTTTACTTATTTATATTAAAATGTTCAAATTTTACTATGTAGAATGTCTATTCTTTCTCTTCAACTCTTCGATTGTTTTTAGCAATTGTAACAAATATTCGTTAGTTTTCACCAAAGTCTTTAGTTTGCTACATCCAATTTCAATGGAAGGTATTATAAGTTGTAATTTTATAAGTTCAATCTTTTCTTTCTTGCGAATTTCTTTCTTTATTATATTATTCCTTATTTTTGCTGAAGATTTAAACTCCATGTTGTTTCTGCTAAAGCCACAATAATAATAAAAGTCTCTTGAAACAACCTGCATTTATACACATTCCCCCACCACTTTATAATCCCCACTCCTTTCCCCTTCTTCTTTATATGTGGAAGGAAGTATTATAATTAGATTCCTAATATTTCTTTTCCTTCTTCACTACGTGGGGGAAGGGTAATTTGTTATTACACTAGTTGTACAAGAAAATAGCCGCCAGTGTCCACACCTTGTTCGTAGCACTCCATCATAGATTGTGCCCACTGCAACATGCGGTCTCTGTCATTTGGTGTGACAAGGAAAGAATGACTATCACCATACAATATAAAAGAGTCAATTCGTACATAACATCCTGAGTCCAACCATTTATTAGCTTCAGCCATAAACTTTTCTATTGTATCAAATGGAAATTGTGGATCAATTGCTATGACTTTACGTTCTTCACTAAGTTCAACAGTATAATCATCATCGTCCTCATCATCTTCACTTTCACTGTCGTTACTTAAAGTGTCTTCAGATTGTTCAAAAACATCAGAAATTTCAGAAAAATTAAAATTTTCATTCAGATGAGGAGGCATTTTGAAGCAAGAAATATTATAAACAGCAGAGACGAATCGACAAGAGCGGCGTGTAGAAGAAAAATGAAGGGGTGACCAACGCTCGCTCCGCTTTTATAATAGTATGCAAATGAGGGGTAGGTGCTGACCATGACCAGTCATCGACCCAAAGGAGTGGGGGAAGTACTTTTCTTACTACTTGGATGGAAGTAGGTTAGTAGGTCACGAGACTTAGAGTGTTAAAAAATAATGGGGGAGAAACACAACGCTATAACGCGTTGTGTTTCTCCCCCAGTATTTTTTTAAGCAATAATTTGGAAAAAGCTATGTGAATTTACTTGCTACGCCCCCACCTTGTAATACCATCCAGTTTGTGTCTGAGGAGATAGTCTTTAGAGTCTAACTCATAAACGGATTTCTCTTTGCGCAAGGATTCAATCACTTTAATATTATATCTTACGCCGTTACAAGTTGCCAAAATGTGTTCGTTGTCAATAACACTTTCAAAAAAATAGACACAACCTCTCTTAAGCCTATTTCCTTTCACACCAATAATTTTGGATTGGTATTCAACAGTGGGGGTTTCTGTCACTTGTAGTTCAGAAATGTGTTTTACGACATGTACACGGCAAAAACTTTCGTTTTTTACACATTTCCTCCCACAAGGTGATCCTTTCTTAATTCCCCTAGTAAGCATTTCAGGGCAAGTAGTGGGACGGCTAAATGCCCTACGACGCTGTTCTTGTAATAATTGAAATTGCTCTGAAGGAGCGGGTTTAGGAGTAGGTTTAGGAGTAAGTTTAGGAGCTGGTTTAGAAGCTGGTTTAGGAGCTGATTTAGGAGATGATTTAGTAGCAGGTTGAGAGGATTCAGTTTTGTGATAGGTATGATCTTCAGGTGTACTAAGTGGTGGGGTAGGAGGCAATGGTGATAGTGGGATAATGGGTGTGCTAAGACGATGAACAATGGTTTCAACGGAAGGGGTATTAGGATGGTGGTGAACTGGCTTCTGCGGTGGCGGCATAGTAGTTGATGGTGGTGCGGAGTCCTTTGAAGGCGAAGGCGGTGAAAAAATACTACGAAGTCTAGAAGTGTTAGTTGGCGGAAGAATAGCTCCAGAAGTTGAAGGTTGAGATGCAAGTCGATTCTTGTAGCAATCAGGAAGGTTTTTGAGGCGAAGAGTTTTCTTAGGTGCAGGAACAGCCGTAGTAGAAATAGAAGTCGAAGTAGAAGTTAAAGTAGAAGTTGTAGTTGGCAGAGATAACATGGTTGTGGCTCCAAGTTCGCAGCGTAACGTCTGGAATCAGAATGAAATGTTAGCCGCAGTCGGTGCGTCTTTTATAACAATATGCAAATGAGAGGGGTAGCAGTTGGCCGAGACTGATTATTGACCTGGGAGGTGGGGGAAAAGGGGAAAGAGAAGGTATTTATTTAAAATAATTCGCATAACTTTTGACTAAAATAAGATAACCAAATTCTTCTTTTACCAAAATGTTTGTCTTACATAGACCTTTTCAATGATGTATCGCTTGTCCAAATCCGTCAATCCGTTATCAAGTTATAGCCATTTTAATTTTTCAGGTCATGACCGGTCGTTCACCCGTAGTGGGGGAAGGAGTGGGGGTAGGAGTGGGGGAAGGGGAGGGGGGGGGATCGACTCCATTTTTTCGGGGGGGAAGGGGGGGGAGGGGGGGAGGGGGAGGGGGGGGAGGGGGAGGGGGGGGGGAATCGACTCCATTTTTTCGGGGGAGGGGGGGGGGGGTCATTGACCCTTCCGAAAGTGGGTCAAGGTCATTCAAGATTTATAATGATCCAAGGTGATGGGAACAGTAATACTGTTCCCACCACCCTGTTTGCCTAGCGGTTCCCACTCCCAACCCACTAGTTACGTTCTGCAAGGGAGGTCCCTGGGCCGTCCGCATCAAAGCGTAACGTCCCGTCCGCATCAAAGCGTAACCATTAATTTCAGGGAAACTGGAACAGCAGGGAGGCCCTGGTCCGTCCGCATCAAAGCGTAACGTCCCGTCCGCATCAAAGCGTAACCATTAATTTCAGGGAAACTGGAACAGCTAATGCAGAAACGCAACTCTAACACCCACCCAAACTAATCCCACCCATCATATTCCTAAACAAAATGCAAAAAACCTAGTCCGCAATTTGCGGATGTCCCACCCCTTCTAAGTGAAGTTCAACTGAACTTCTGAATTTACAGTTAATCTACCCCCTAACATCTAGCTGAAAGGCAAAACAACAACATAAATTATTAATATCAACACTTAAAACTAACAACACATCATTATTAAAAACCAAATAATTCAACACAACCAAATACCATCATTATTCTTAAAATTAATACACCTTAATGCTAAACACCTCTTAAAATTAATACACCTTAATGCTAAACCCAACTTATAACTAACATCGCAATGCGCAAATTATTTCTTAAATTAAATACAACTTAAAACTAAACACACACACACACACACACACACATACCACATTGCATTAAAAAACGCAACGTAGTAGAAGAAGTTCAAATATATATAGGCCTACTATATATTTGAAACCTCTTGCTGAGTCGCCAACAACCTTTCGCTATGAAAGTTTGTTGACGACTGACGCTAAGATCAGGCTCGTATTGCTCCTCGGATTCTCGAGTAGTGGGGGAAGTTGTTTCACTCCAGTACAGTGTTCAATCCAGTCCAGTTCGCACCAGTGTAAAAGGAAGGCAAAGGAGTGGGGAGCGGCGCATGCGCAACAACACAAATCCAAGGTTTGAGGTTAGAATTATCCATGTGCAGTAGCGCTAAAGTGAGTAATACAGGACTAGGCGCATGCGCATAGCATAGACTCATTCCGATCCGGAGAACTTGTTGCATGCGCAGCAGGTTTGAGGTTAGAATTATCCATGGCAGCTGCCATATTTAGTCTGGTTTCACCACATAAAGTCAACAACCGATGGTGACCGGCCATTGACCTGGAGGAGTGGAGGAAGGAGTGGGGGAAGGAGTGGGGGAAGGGGGGGGGCTCCATTTTTTCGGGGGGGGGGCTCCATTTTTTCGGGGGGGAGGGGGGGAGGGGGGGAGGGGGGGAGGGGGGGAGGGGGGGGAGGGGGGGGGGTCGGTCATTGACCTTTCCGGTCGGTCATTGACCCCAAGGAGTAGGGATAGACACAGAACCCTACTTCTCTTACTACTCAGGTGAAAGTCGGTCAACCAGTCATTTGCTTGCCATCTGCCGCCATCTGGCTGGAGTTATTGCCTCTATAAAGGTGGGTAGTTTATCGCGCTACAAACATTCATTGCCTCGCATCCGCTCGGTCATCATCTCTCGTTAGTTTTATGTTATGACTACTTCACTTACTAGGTTTGAGGTTAGAATTATCCATGGAATAGCCTTCGTAAATTCTAACCTATAAAATTACTACTCTGGCTTTCTGTTTCAATTTCTTTTACACTTCATTTTATATCTCAGTCTTATTTTAACTTCTGAACTTAACACATCGGTTATGATGACTGCACAATGTTTAAAATTAAAGCTTTTGCGAACACAACACATATTACGAAGTACTTCTAAACCTTCAATTTCAAAGTGTAAAACTAATTTAAATAGAGTTAGAAAGAAGTACAGTTTTAACCCATTATACTCAAAGACTTCGCAGGTTAATGTTGATGATAATGTTATTTACAACATTTTGCATTCTATGTTACAATTCAACAACTTTGAACTTGTTACACCTATCGACTGTGTTCAACAAGTTTTTTTATTTTACCCCTACTATTCCTCATATAAGCGCTGTCACCACAATTCCTACTTCATGCTCCTCTATTCTCTTCAGCTAAGCTAAGGTTTGAGGTTAGACTTATCCATGGCGGCCGCCATGTCTAGTTCAGTTTCACCACATAGAGTCGGCGACCGGTTATTGGTCTAAAGGAGTGGGGGAAGGGGTGGTGGGGAGAAGGTTGCCATTTTATAAGCCCTCTCCCTAGGCGGCGCTTCTCATTCAATCGCCAACTTTCAAACAATAAACACCTCTCCCATGGCACGAATGAATTAATTATCCCACTATCACCAACTAGTTCAACTTTGAACTATTTCTGGTGGTAGTTGGGTAGGCTTTTTTAAAACTTACTCTGGATGACCTTGACATACTTTCCAGGCCCCCAGTTATAACTGTTGAATTTCAGTTTTGATCTTACTCTTAATTTTTGTTCAACTTTTAGAGTTTAGTTAACACAGTTGAATTTTACTTTTCAACTAACTCTTAATTCATGCCCAATTCTACTTCAAATTCAGGGCATATGCTCTCGCCATCTGCACCCTGCAGCTGCCCTGGCAGCTAACACCATCTGACCCCTGCAGCTGCCCTGGCAGCTGACGTCACTTCCGGTTTAGAAGTGGCTTTTTCCCACTACTAAAATTTCATAGAAAAATTACACAATAACTGTCAAAATTACTGTAGTTAATCCTATTAACAAATCTTAGGATGCGAAGTTAAAATTTTCAACTTAAAGGGTCATCTTCACCTTTATGCTTATAAGAGCAGTCTGCAATGTTAACCATAGGGCTTTTAGACAAAACATGGTATTGTATTCCCCTGTTTCGGACGCTATTTTCGACCGATTTTCTTTAAACATGATAATCATTTAGTTGAATAGTTATATTAGGTTCCTCATGCCTTAAAAGCTTGAAAAATTAAAAATATTATTCCCAGTGACGTCGCAAAGTAACTCAAGTTTCCTTTTAAGATTTTTACTACTACTAGGCCTACTATTTATTTACTTTTACAACTAGCCTATGTCAGGTATAAATGTAACCCTAATTTACAAGAAAACACATTTTTTACCATTAAATATCCAAAAACACCGTCCGAAACAGGGAAATGCGGAGGCATGTTTTCAGTGTTTTTACTATGGTGCGAAGATGACTCTTAAACGGTAGAGCAAAACTCCCATGGACGTCAATCGGATATGACTGAAGTTTTTAAATTGCAATTCCACGAATAATACGACTGGGATTTCATAGGAAAATCCGAATAAATAAACAGGTATTCCTGCAGAAACAATCATGAATCGAACACTAGTCAAACGGATGAGGTAAGCTGTTGAAAGCGATTAGATGATAAGCAACAAGTTATAAATAAATCCTAGCACAATCCATGTCTGAGATAACCCTATGACGACATGGCATGTGGTTGAGTGTTCTTTGCGGGGGAAAACTGTAATTTACCTTTACAGGAAAGAGTGTACTTGGCAAGAGTGTCTCTATTGTTTTTCCAAAAGACGTGCGTAATGGTAAACCCAGTTAAGATCTTATCAGCTAAAGGATATGAGAGTTAAGATGATTCATGGAATGGTCACTTGATAATACCAAGGAACAAGAACTCTGTCTGTGTTAATAACAACCACCATATAAATCTAGATACTCATGAATCAAAAGGGAAAAATTAAAATGCATACCTATTGACGAGCGTATATTATTGCAAGTTATAAATAGTTTTATAAAATATCAAATTAAGATATTCGTTGAAATTCATTTAATATGTGAAACTTTCAACACAGACACAGAGAAAATGAAATATTCTCGATGAAGACGATGAACGATGAAACTCGAGAACGATGAAATATTTCATCGTTGATAATTAATACGCACTGACCAGCTGGATATGTAGTTGTTTCACAGACTGATGCGAATAAACATTAACAACTGGAACTGATTAGCTGTGTCATGAAAAATACACCGGATATAAGTTTTTTTTTTTTTATGAAGTTTGAACTAAACTCCGCAAAGAGTAAATAATGTGCAAAGATGTCTGGATTTCTGGATAAAACCTTGAATATATGGATATTAAGCATGTAGTAGAACCAGAGAACTGTCACTGAACTACAACTGATCCCGGATCATTAAAGAACCCGGTTTATTACTGTAAATCAGTAACAACTAATAAAGCTGTGATAATCAAAATTTAAATTTTGTACTCATTATGAAATTCTTAAAATTCCATGAAATTGCAGCAGCGACGGCATCTAAATTGGAAAAGAAAAGTAACTTAAATGTTAAAATTTATAACCAGGAGACTTCTCAAACCATTTGTCTGCAACACAATTCTTTACATATTTCTTCAAAGCAATATGTCGCCTTTCCTTACTCGGCAACGGTTTCCCAGTGCACCAGAGATGCACATCCGGTACGGGAGGGGAGTGGGGGGGGGGGGTGTAATGAGAGTACAGCCTATTACACCGCGGTGGGAGCGATTACTGCCTACTGGATGGTGAGATTGCCGCGACTCATCAGCAGTGTAGGGTTCGGTACAGTAGCTGAGTAGTGGATGATTACACTGACTGTCGTGCAACTGCAACGTCACTCACCGCTAACCACCACCACTACCACCACTTATGAGGTGTCGCACAATGTCACGATCAAGGTAAACAGATAATGTCATTGATTTGGACGCGAAATTTGCCATGTTAAAAGATTTAGCTTATTCTTCAGCACTTGCATGAAATGACAGATAGTAGACACGATGGGACCGGACCATGGTTGGAACGGCCAAAATGTCGGATATAGGAGGGTGTAATGAATAATAAGAGTAACCCAAACCGTATCGAGTAATACCAACGACACACTACCGGACTTTTCACTGGACCGAACTTCGTACCGGAAAAAAAACGCAAGTCCAGTAGTGTGTCATGGTTCTGTTGACCGTACCAGACGCCGGACCGAGCACCATACCAAACGTCGCACTGAGCGCTCTGGAGGCGGTTTTCTGGCGATATATTAAAGAAAAGATAGGTCCGGTGTACATTCCGATGTACGATAGTGTGAGGGTCATAATGTTGCTCCATACGCCGCCCCGAACGCTCGCGATGGTTTCCATTTAAACCAAAGGACCGCCCTCCCCTCTCACCGCATCTTCTAGCATCTGAGCACTCACTCGCGCTATCCCTATATCTCTCTCTTAACTTCCTTCTGCGCGCTTTGTGAATTTGTCCGGTACGATGCTGGGTCCATAGTCTGGTTTATGGAAATGTTCGGAGTAAGTTTACCTCCCTGCACGGTTCAATGTTCGGTCCGATGTACGATCCGGAGCTAAGTCAGGAAGTGTGTCGTCGCCATAACGGACATAGAACAAAGCAAGATTATACTCAGAGCACTTCCCACATCATGAATGAAATGACAATTAATTTGTGACACAAACACAAAGCATAGTGCAGATGAGAACACGCTAGCCGTGTGTGAGAAATATGGCCGGACACATGGTCGTATATCGGGAGGAGTCGGTTGTGGAAAAGTCAGATAATATGATAGATTCAACTAGCCTTTTCTCAAATGGTTTAGTCTGAATGAAGGACAGCTCTAGTTTAGATGAACAATCTTGTTTTCTTTCGTCAAACACCCATGGTATTGATAAATTAGGCAAAAGTGCAATGGAAATATCAACCATAAACAATGCATAAATTTGAACAAAGCAAATAAGTTGAACCGTTGTGTATAACTGTAAACTATTTCACTTTATAGCCGCAAATTATACCATTAAACACAATTAAAATGCGTATGCTTACTTACGTGGCGTCAAAACGGCCATCGCAGAAATACTCGGAAGGGAAACTAAACGTGATAAACATGTCCGAAAAGCACCCGATTACATTCAAACTGGCATTTAAAAACACAAAGTTCAACCTGCGGTAGTGGGGGGCGCGGGGGCGGGGGCGATTGACGCTCACGGTACTCGCACGTTTCACTATTTACACACGTGTGCGGCGTGACGTTCGACCCACGTGTACACGGGGATCCAGACTCGCGTGATGTGACGTCATCACGTCACTTGATGTTCTACTCAGCAACAGTTCGCGCGGCCTAACGGTCTGTCTAAGAGCAAAAAGAGGAAAATGTTGGTTAGGAGATTTATGTTTTCATGTCTTTTTTTTAATTTGACTGATATAACAGGTCGGAGGTTTTTTAAGAACATTTTATGAATATTCTAAACAGCTGTTGGTTTTTCGATACGTCTTTAATATCCTAACAGACAGAAACAAAACTACGCGAGTCATCAAAACCATAATTATACACCCACTATTCTATTAATATTTGTTATAAAATACAATATGAATTGATAGTGTGAATGACTTAATTAAAGATGTAGTGCACCACATAGTAAAACCGAGTATTAGTTCGATTACAAACCTAGATTCTGTATGAAAACCACTCAATTGCCCCTTATCAAAAAAAAAAAAAAAAAAAAAAAAAATACCAGCTTATTGATAACCCAAATGTTGTTTATAAGTAACTTAAAATAACGTAACAAGACCCAATGTATTATTATGATTCTTTGTAAATAGGCCTAAAGTGATCTCGGTGATTTAAAAATACAAGCACTTAACCCATTACAATTCTTATTTTACGACTTCTCCAGGGTTATGCTAAGTTAGAACCAATCAATATTCAACTCGCTAATTGCTGTCTAACTGCGTTTTATCACAATTTCAGTTGAAACTATTCAGTTAAACTATAACGACAGTGTAATAAAGAACCATTGAAAACGAATAATGACATAGAAGCGCGGTAGGGTATACGACCATATATAAAGTTCTAATGGGTATGACCCACTGCAGTTGTCGACTAGCTGAAGCACATCAGAGTGTGGAGAGGCTGCCGTTATCAGCTGTTATCAGTGGCACTTGAACTCCGCGACACCCGTTATCTGTTACCAGTTATCACCGCTGGATGATAATGTGACTCAATGTGAGCACTCGCGCTACTCACCAATTGGGCCTCCGCAGTTAACGTATTTACAACAATGAGGCAACTAGTATACATTCTGTTGGTGCTAACTTGAGTTATTGTAGCATAAAGGCATTCCCAAATGCTAATCCATCAGATAACACTTTAACATCTTTATAAACTACGACTAAGAAAATAAAACTTTCATGATCGATCAGCACTCTTTTACGAAATCTTATGATGAAAGTTGGTTACAGGCTGGGAGGGCGAAGCTTTAATCTGAATGACCTTCATAATCACCATTCGCACACTCGCTAGATCATAAGCATTAAAATGAATTACATATCAATCTTAAAAATCTGTTCAGTAGGTTGAGAGAAAAATGGTAGTATCATACGAAACCCTTATAGAATTTTTAAGGAGTTAGATTTTCAGCCAGCAGAACAAAAAAAGCAACTTTGTGTCTAATTTCTGACGGAAAAGATGATCAAACTCTCAAAGAAACGACCCAAAACTGATTTTAAACAAAGAACTGCGGTATTTCAATTTTTGTTTTTCCTATAAAAATTAGGAACCTCATAAAAGAACCAAATTCACTCTTCTCCCACCCTCCCTTCACCCTAACCTAACAAATTCCCAATCACTCGTATATGTAGGGTTATACTCACGGCGGGGGCGGTGACTCCGGCGGGTCGTCCATGGACAACTGATGCCTGGGGACATCTCCAGCGGTGGCGGGCTATTTCGGTCCGCCACTGGAGGCTGTTATCAACCACATGCGATGCGGTGCCTGCCGATCACTCGCACTCATACACTCTCACTCTACATGGCGGGAGGTGCACACTGGTTGTTTTACGCGAAAGTTTTGGGATCTTTAAACTCGAGGCCGGCAACACACTACCGGACCGAGCATCGTACCGAGCGCTCTGGAGGCGGGTTTCTGGCGAAACATCAAAGAAAAGATCGGTCCGGTGTACGGAAGTGTGTCAGGGTCAATTTTGCTCTGAACGCCGTACCGAGCGTCATCGCCCCGAACGCTCGCAATGGAAAGCCCCTCCCCTCATCACCACACCATCTAACGTTCTCCTTCTCTTTTTCTCTAAAGTTCCTTCACCTCTCTCGGTGGATTTGTCCAATACGTTGCTCGGTCCGATATCTTGCTCGGCGAAATGTTCGGGGTAAATTTACGTCCCTGTACGGTGTTATGTTCGGTACGATTCTCGGTCTGATCACAGAGAAGTAATATTAGTAAATGAATAGTAAGTAGCCTTAGGTTCTTTCAGGTACAAACTATGGGAGCACAAATGCACATTAAAATGTATATTACGAAATAATCAATAGAGAAAATCACCATTTACCACAAGTAGTGCAGATCCATTTACATTCCACTCTATATTACGAAACGTTTCACTGATGTATTGTAGATTGTCATCACGGACGTCACTTTCAAGTACATATTTCCATTTACCGCGCAGCTGAACAGCTGATTGGCAGCCCCTATGTTCCGGACCCTGAGGGGGGGGGCAACGAGGAACGCCCCCTCCCCCCCGCTTGATTGAGGGGGGGCTGGAGTGCCTCTTTCCGACGTAATCAGAACGCTTAATCTTAATCCGCAGCCAGATGGTCGGTTGATTCGAGAAATTTGATTAAATTAATATAGGGTGAAGACGGCATGCTCGAGAAGCCAATGAAGATGGGGCCATAGTAGGCCTATACATTGATGGATGGGGCAGGACGATGGAAGCAATGTGAGGCCCGTGCACTGCATACGAAGAGCTAAATAGACACCTTGCAGAAGCTGGCCGTAGCATCAAATGTTTGTGAATATTTAAATTGTAACAAATTTTGACACGAGTTCGCCATGCAACAAGCTGAAGAGTTAAAGCAAATTTCCTGATTGAAATTGGGGCTTTGTCCGTCAGGCTGCACTTTTGGGTTTTCGAGTCGCAGAAGCGCTTTCGGCTTATCGCACTGTTGTCAACTGTTACTATAATCAAGCAGTAGCAATGAACAATGGCGAAAGACTGAAAATCCGGAAATGCAGTCTGACGAACAATCAGCATCTTCAATGTTGCTTCCTGGCTCACTGACTTTATCACCACCATTACTGAACTTGTATTTCAAAACTTTTTATAAGATATTCGAATGACAATGTGTTTATCTCGTGAAATTTCGTGATTTGAAAGCGTGTGCCGACCAGTATGCGTAAAAATAATTCATAAATGAACCAGAATTGTTATTTTTATAAAGTAAATTTAACTCATGTGAAAGATATTTTTTTAAGTATACTACCCAAATAAAGGAGAGTCCGAGTTTTTGCCCAGCTCTTTACATACAGAAAGGTCTAAACGTATTGTCATTAAATCCAAATATAATAAAATCGCCATAAGCACACGTCATAACCTCGTCCTGCATCGCATAAAAAGGTGAACAAGAAAGCACAACCATTACAACAGCTGCAACCTCGACAACGGCAACTTTCTCCCATATAACCAGCGTATGTAGGAAACGCAAGGTAATTGCTCATAAACTATAACCTACGCGCATGCCTTGCCTGGCCTAGCCTAGGCTATTGTCCGGGGGCCAGCCTACACGCGGGTCTTCAGGTTACACGTTGCAAATAGGCCTACAGCGATGCTTAGTTTATTTCCACGCATATTTAATCTTTTAGCGAATTTCCCTATAAGGAATAAGCTATTACAATAGTAGTCACGGTAAGACCTAAGCCAGGGACCAAGTTTTTTTTCGTTTTGAGGTCCCCACAGAGCCCAAAACCATACCGTTCCTTCAAATAAACATAAAAGTATGTGTGTCCGTTAATGCGATACCTTTATTTGAAGAAATCCTCGGATTTTGATGAAATTTGGTACAGAGGTGTAGAGCAGGTAAAATGGAATTCATCAAATTTCATGAAATTCATTACGTTAAATTCGAAAACCACCATGATCGGACCATGCATGTGGGAAAGGGATTTTATGGGGTTCCAAAAGGGTCAAAACTGGGTTTTTGGCATGTTTTACCTTTAAGTTTTAATTTTTTACTATTTAAACCTAAAACATTTTAAACTACTTTCAGAAAGTTTTATTAAAGGTTTCCCATGATATTCTTACGGAGAAGTTTCCTCTAATAAATTTCAACCGATTTCCAAGTTTTTTTGTGTCGTTGGATAGAGCTTGGTCTGTAGTTGTTTCTGCCAAAAATTGTTAAAAATAAAGCTTAAATTAAAAGTTTATCTGAGGTCATCTGAAATTTACATCGAAACATTTTATTTGTATACATAACCTATGTGCTTAATTTATATAGGTTGAGAGTACTATGTTAAAGAAGTGTTTTTGTCTCAAGGATAAAATTTTTGACAAACGTTAAAATATAGTTGTAGAATTAGTGCCGAATAATTTTCAAAGCAAATTTAAGACGTTATTTCCTATAAACAAAGTAATACGCCTTTATATTAAACAGTCAATCGATCAAACTATTAAAGAGTTCACATTGTTAAAAATATTGCCGAAGAAGAAGAATCAGAAGTCCTTACAAGAGTTTTAGTCATTTTAACAAACTCCCAACGTGTACAAAATTACGTATCACCACTCGACCATCCAAAAATGGCTTAAGGCTTTTGACATTGCTCAGTGTAATATCCCCATCCCACATCTTCACTAATCTCTCATGACGTTTCCACCAGCAGCCGCGCCGCGAGTATACAGTATGTACGACTGCGGAGTATGGCGGCCAGGGCCGAGTCTGTATATAGTCGCCCCTCTAAGGTCAGCAACCCATCATCCCGGTGTCCCATGGTCCTCTCCGCTCTCGTCGCTGACCGGTCGTCCTTGCGTCGCGGTCTTCCTTCCCTCTCCACGGAGAATCTTAGCGAAATCTACGTCCTCCACAACCTCTGCGGTTCGTCCAGTTAAACGTTCAAAACATATATTGTGTTTCGTAAACTATATAAAAGATATCGTTTTAGCTTGTATGTTCACCGAAGAATAATATCATTTTTTGAAGATTAAGATTTCGATGTTATGTAGTTACTTCCACCATGGGCGTGCACATGTGGAAATGGTGTATATGAAATCCTGAGAAAAGTTTTGGCTGGTCTGTTACTACTGTAAAACTGACATGGTGCCTAAGAACTACAATGTAGAATATAGGTTTACAACATAAAACCCTATCTATGATTTTAGATCATATGTTTAACTAGGTCTATCCATAATTGGCTTTGAAATTTTCCCGTTGTGATTGACAAAACCTTTACAAAGACCTATATTGACTAGGCCTATCTATATATATAATTCTGTAAGCCGAATTTCTTGAGCAAAATTGTGAGCTTTGTACAAATCGCAGAAAGATGGGAGGGGTCTCAAATTAAAGGTCTCAGTCCCATACACGTGGGAAAACTATCGGCGTTTCAATAATTTTAACAGGAAATGAGAAATCACGTTAAACGTCCTCCATAAGAATAGCATGGGAATTCGAAAACCGTCTGCAGTGTGCACATTAAAACATGTGTTATGGTTTAATTTTAAGCCGACACACAAATGATAACATTGAGTGAAGATGATAAAATAATTCACCCCAAGAAAAGCAATCTATATAAAACTCTGTAAGCAAACTTTATTGGGCAAAATTGTGAGCTTTTTACGAATTGCAGAAAGATGATAGGGGCCTCAAATAATTAAAGGTATCGGTCCCATTCACTAGGGAAAATTATTAACGCATCCATAAAGTTACAAGAAAATGAGAAATATCGTAAAACGTCCTCCATAAGAATAGCATGGGGTTCGAAAAACGTCTGTTTTGTGTACATTAAAACATATTTTATGACTTTATTTTAAAACGAGAGACGGATGGTAATATTGAGTGAAGAACTCACTAACCTCATTAATAACCAAATGACAACAAATATATATGTTATAGTGTTAATACTATAATGAGACGTCTTGTGGCTTTGAACGACTACAATTGCTATTAGAAGCGTTACCAAACTTAAAAATATTACTAATTGACTGCTGATTTTTACTGCTGTTATAATAATTTAAATTTTAAAGAAACTAAGCGTGTATGTAAATTGTGGTAGGGACGCAATGGGCTATGAATTGTGGTTTATGATCATATTGAGTGACGATGCTACATTAATTGAAACTTAATGTGTATCAGTCAACGAAGTGTTGGTATTCTGTTAGCTGTATTTTCACAGAAACCTTTTGGTCATTTTATAGATTGCAAAGTTAAATTGCTGAATGAGGGAGTTAAATTCAAATATATTTGTCCCACATATACTAGGGGGAAATGTAACAGGTCAAAAACATTATAAAAAAATGGGAAATATATCAGATAGATTATTTTATGAAAGTTCCCCCTTAAAAATTTTTCATTTATAGTAGTTTTTTAACCTGCTTTGTTTACACAAAATCAAGAATTTTGATTAAGAGGGACGAATATTGACAGTAAGTGAAGATGATGTATTTTGAGGTGTTGTGTTTAAATTTGGTGAAGAAAAAAAAGATAGGAGCTTAAAAAATCCATTAAATCTTTGGACAAACATGCAAGACAATGAAATGGGTACGAAAGTATTAAAAACTTATTGACTCTGAAATGGGTGCTGAACATCCATAATGTTTTTTTTTTCTCATTGCCGATTTTCTATGTTATATTTAAAAACAGCCATAACTCAAAGGGAGTCTGACTTCTTTCAAAACTTATTTTTCATAGATCGATATAAGTTTAACAACAGACAAAATGAAGCATTTACAAACGGGTGGCCTAATAGTAGACTACAGGATTGTAAAGAGAGCTTTGGGGGCGAATGGCCTGTTCAAACGGTTTTGTTAAAATAAATTAAAACACATTTTTCTGGAAACTTTCATAGTGAAGAACTGGTAATCTGCTATGGTTCATGGTATTTTAATTTTATGATTAAGGGCTTTTGCCCCTATGAGCCACTAGTCTATGTAATAATTGACTATCTTTCAATTACTATAGAGGTCTAACAAACTATCCAAATGTTTTAATCTCTCTCACAAAACTTCAATTTTCAAACATCGGATTAGTTATAGTGATTAGTCAAGGAAGAACAATTATTTTACCTTTTTATAAATCGATATAGGCCTAACTTCTCAAATTTAACAAGATTGTAGTAAATAATAGTGAAAAAGCTGATTAGCAATGTGACAATGTAGCTACACGCAAAGCTGGGAGCAATGCATTAAATTGCAATAAAGTATTTAAATATTAACAGTATTATCTAAACATTCACGCGCTTAAAGATTTTGCAAATTTCTAAGTACAATGCAGCCACTTGGGCCCTCTATGGCATATACCGACGTACTACAACTGCAATGTCTAGATAAGTTCAATGCCACACACACGCGAGCTGCGGTTTCAGTGAATCCGGCGAGATAAAAACACGAGTGCAGTGCAATCACACGGGGGGATGCCGTGTAGAGATGACGAGGCGGTAAACAAAGAAAGAGATACGAGTAGGCCGGGAGAGTGTGGGGGAGGGAGAGAGATGGAGAGAGTGGATAGGGGGGAGGGGGGAGGTCAAGGCCGCAGGTCCGTCTGTTCTGTTATGCCAGCACCTGACTGCCGCGAACCTACACCGGGTCTCTGGTTCACTTGGAGGCTACCACGCGTTTCACGTTTCTTTGGCCGCTAACCGAGATACAACATCAGTCATCGTCCATCGAGTTCAATTAGAGCCTCTGTATAACGTTTTGAATTTAGTTGTGAACCTAGTGTCATGGGATAAACTTTCCGTTGCAGAAACCGACAATTGGAAGGGTTATGTTCACTTGGAGCATACGACGAGTTTCTCTTTTCTTTGGCGTAATCCAAAGTGCAGCAGAGGCAATTAAAAACAAATACACACGCCGCGATGATTGATTTAACTCCGAATGTAGTCTCTACGTGGGGCCGTAAAAAAAAAACCATACAACTCAGATATTCTGGGAATGGGAATGTAGTAGACTGTGATGTACTGTATATTGTACACTTGGAGGTGTGAACCATGTATAATTTGGCGTGTTTCACATGTCATTGCGGCCACGAACAAGGCTGCAGCTGGTGCATCTCAAATAAAAAAATTACAATATAAAAATTTAAGTGTTAGCAATAATACTGCACGTTAAATATTCATTTGTAACTGTATACTGTATAACAAAGTTATTACACTGGCCGGTATACAAACGGTAAGTTATGACCGGTACTCACACTGAGCCACAGTTGCTCTTAAATACTTCAACACGTTTCCTAGTTACTTGACTGCAAAACTCGGTCAGGGTTGTTGCCACAGAATTTTTTAGACCTTTTTTCGTGACTTTTCCTGGCCAATCTGAGAGATTTTTCCTGACTTTTTGAAACCGCGCGGTTTTACAAATAAGACTAGTTTTTTATTTATTTATTTGTCTGTCTATGCCTACAGACATTTATATTTAATTTAGTTTGTTTAAAAAGAAATGCACAGCTAGAGCATTATACAAAGAGAAATCTGCCTATAAATATCGAAATATAGTATACACATTAATTTGAAAAATGTAGAAAATGTAGTAAAGTTAAGCAAATGATTCACAAAAATAGATTATTTGTTTAAGTTCTTTTGAATGGTGTCTTTAAATTTATGAATTTAAGTGGGGGAAAAAATACAAAAATCCCCATTTTGACCCTCTTAAAATCCCATAAAACCCAGTAACCCATAGTCCGATCAACCTGGTTTTCGAACTTAACCTGAAGAACGCTGCCCTACACCTTCATACCAAATTTAATCGAAATTTAAAACCCAAAAATCCTGACTATTTCTAACTTTTAATGACTGTGGCAACCCTGTCGGTTCTGCCTTTTAATAGGTGTCACATGCAAAATAAATCACTATCGAAATAAAATTATTCTTGGCACCAAATACATAAACAAACAGGGGTGTTACTGTATCACATTTTCTTCTTTAACAAATAATATTGTTATATAAGTATACATTTACAGGAGGAAAACTAACTAAATAATGAATGCATAACGGCTCGCGTGTTTCGGTTGGTTTCAGGCGAAGTGGTTCCAAATCCGGAGTTCTCATGGTTATCAAATGACGGCCCCGACCGCAGCCCACGGTAGCGGGTTCGACTTGGGTAACTCCCATCCGAAGTCCGAGTCCAGTATTCTCCGTGTGTAGGCCTACTACCTCAGTTTCTACACACTAAATTTATTTTTACATATTGAACAAGATATAGCATGAAACTAGACCTAATAAAAAATGTTCGGCCCACAAAACACACGTAGCAATAATGTTACAAAAACATTCTGTAAAAATAAATACTGCTTAATTCTGCACTAGAATGAAAACTATAACCAACAATTAATTTGTATGCTTACAATTATTGATAAACAACAATTAATTTGTATGCTTAGGCCTATATTATTGATTAAGTTACATTTATATATGTCGATGAGGAAACAATAATAAAACGCGACCACAAATGAGACGACGCGACTCAAAGGTAAACTGTTACAAGACTCACGACAACTACAACACCTAATTAATTATACAAAATTACCAATTTGTAATTTATTTCAAGCGAATAAACTGCCTAGTTTAAAAGAAAAAGATATAGTTGAATTTTTCTCTCAGAATAGAAAATTTAACAGCAATTCAACCGGACTCCTTGTTGGATAGAATTAAAATGTAATGATTAGAACAATCATTAAATAATTACCTTTACAGCTGTGTTTCATCTACTTAACATTCAAAATATCTATTCGTGTTTCTTGACCAACTCTTTATGCGGTTTCTACACCTTCAACATGATAACGTACCTATACGAACATTCAACAATAACAGGCCAGTTAACATCTGGCATCTGCATGGGACAAGAAACCGTATGAACTCAAGGGGCCGATCGGAAATTGAAACCCGGTCTCACAGTCTCCAAAGTGAAACACAAGATCACCAGTGAGGTACCCTTACGCGTGTACGAAATACCGAAACACGTCCTAGCCTAACAATACTGTATTAACAAATTACGACCTTTCACGATGGATAAAACTTGCTAGTGACCATTTCATTCATAGGGATTGGGCTCGGGTAAAAGTATAGCACTTAGGCCTTAATCCTCCAATCAGATTGAGCAAAAAGAGTCATAAGTAGCTGTAAAACCTTTTCATAGTATATAAACGCAAAACAAAGTGGGAGGAACAGAGGGCTATAGAGTGAGTTAAGGGCCTCCACAAAAAAAAAAAAAAAAAAAAAAAAAAAAAAAAAAAAATTGTCAAAATTGGAAAGTACTTATTAATCATAATCATAAGAGTTTTATTTGTAAACAAAAATCTATTTCAATATTGATTATATGAATAAATTGTCATTATTGTTACTCCATGTTTGAATTAATAGTTCGCGAGTGCTACTGGAATTTTTGGAAAAAATATACTGGAAATGTACTGGAATTCTAAAATCAGATATCAGTAGACACCCTGTCATAGTTATATGAAGTCATAGAAGCTTAATTTTTGATTTTAGCTCCCTCAGTTGAACCCCATACACGTAAAGAGGTACTGTATATCGCATACATACATACCATACACATTTATAAGTTCAGTAATAGTTTTACCATAGCTTGCTAAACCATGCGATGGGAGCAGCCCCTAAAACTCTTATGATTATGATTAATAAGTACTTTCCAATTTTGACAATTTTTTTTTTTTTTTTTTTTTTTTTTTTTTTTTTTTTGTGGAGGCCCTTAACTCACTCTATAGCCCTCTGTTCCTCCCACTTTGTTTTGCGTTTATATACTATGAAAAATAATCATAAAGAACATTTAACTACCAAAAATAATGAAATAGGTTAATACTTAAAAGTAAGAAAAGTGGAATATGATAAAAATTTAAGAAGGAAATAGTTATTTGTGCTTCTAGGGACTAAAGTACAATGTTTTCTCCCTGAAGGGAAAGTGTTGTCGCCCGAAGGCGAAGCCGAGGGCGACAATTTCCCTGAGGGAGAAAAGTACTTTAGCCCCTTGATGCACACAACATTTTTCCTCCACCTACACGAATAAAACTTAGGCCTAATAGGCCTACCGTAGATAATTTAACTTTACCTTCATATGATCCCTTGCTCCATCAAGCTGGATCTGTCACATCAACATAAAAAACACACAAGGTAGGCCATATCAATTTTAAAGAAAACGAAAAAACCAAAATATAATTTAAGCCTAGTCAAAAGTTTTACACTTATGTTTTGGACTTCTTAGGTTAATAGCCTACCCAAGCAAAATGTAAACAAACACCTACACTGCCACGGCCATCTCTAATACTAGAGATGCTGCTCACCCACTGCTGACTGAATGGTCAGCAGGTGAGCAGCAGCTACAGCTGCTATTAGTCAACAATGAGTAACGAAACAAATACAAGTAACAGCTGACTGTGACTCATGTTCTTTTTAATCTCTCTTTTTATGTTATTCTTATGTAACTAACTTTAGCCCCGTGCACTGAGAAAACGAGAAGTTAACCGAGTCCGGGTTAAGCTATCGCAGGGTTGATTTGACTAAGTTAGGGTTAATACAATCAATTCTACTTAGTAATTAGTAACCATGCCAAACAGGTTGATATGTAGGCGGTTATTTTAACTAATAAGGTTGGCAATAATTACTAAGTCAAGGCTTTGAGTTTTAAAGTTTGTTATTTTAACCTGTTAAAATAATTTAAAACAACCAATAAAGCATCTAGGTTGGTCCAATCTTAACGATGGTTTATTGTAACCTCTACATTGATTAAATCAAACAACTGAACCAGGTTAAATTTACCTATGCATATTAGTTAAAACTACAATACTTCAAAAGTGGGTTAATTTTACCAACCTTGCTAGGTTGGTAACAACCTTCTTCTATTTCGTTTTCTTGTTGTCTTGTTCTCTACGACTGCAAGAAGGCGACAAGATGGATGAAGAAATGAGCATTAGCACTTTATTAAGCGACTGGGGCCTCTCTTCTTATATCCCTGTGTTTGAAGGTATGTGTGATTTAAGATCAACACTTGGTAAGCTAATATAAGTTACAGTTAATGATCATGAAGGTAAGAAAGCTTCAATTTGCCCAGACCTCAGGCTTAGGCCTACCTAGCCTATTGATGTTTCCTAATTGTAGGAGATTCATGAGTGCCTACTGTGTATTCAGGAATAGGTTCTTAAAAAATTGTTTAGAATCTCAATTCTAAAATAGTTGAGGTCTAAGCTGTTTTCAGTGAATTTATATTGCTTGGTTGGTGTGAGAAGCTAAGCGTAACCAATTTGGGCTGCACTTCTATACGGAACTTTCTAATGAAAATTAGGCTATCTAAACTATCAATTCAACCAATCTCTTATTGAAATAAAAAATTGAATTCTTAATTAGCTAGGCTATTTTTGTATTAAGAGCGAAAAGTATGTAATTGCACTCAAGAATTGTAAATGGTAGCATGAAGGCAGCTGAGTGCGGCCATTGAGTAGGCCTAAATATGGTGACGTTATTAACATAACTTATAGAATGGTCAAACAATGTTAAAATATTGAAACGCTGAACGACAAGATCATTTGCCAGGGGCGCCACTAACTGGCAACTGATAATCCGGGGCAGTTAATCAAAATCTTTCAACAATCAATAACTCAATTCAGTTCGATTGATTCCTCCATAGTTTTCAACGATGCCGATAACTATCGTTTTGATGCGATATGTAGTCGATCCAATAACTTAAAGCCTAGGCCTACTGAACTGTTTCAACAATCAACAACAATCTTGACGGTAGCCTCTTGACTTAGCAGGATGGGGGTTTTTCCGGGAACTTTTTTGGGGATATTTTCCCAGAATCGGGTAATACCAACCCTCATCAACAAAAATTACTTCCCAACGTTTCCCTACCAATTCCTCATGGGGGTGGGAGGGGGTTGAAAAAGGGAAAAAATCCCAAATTTTTATATTGAGTGATAAAAATAATTCAAGATAGCCAAAAAATTCCTAAAAAATATATAGATTGCATTAACATAAAGCATTCAACCCCCACTCACCTCCCTAAGGGGTGGGAGGGGCCCAAAGTTGGGGTAAAATACAAAATTTGCAAACAGCTGTATACCGTAATGAAAGAGGGGAAAACCGTAATTAACATGAAATATAACTACGGTATATGTCAATTCAATATTATAACTACGTAAGACAATCTTAGCTACCCCTATTTTAGGATTAGGGGTAAAGATAAGGGATGAAAATGAGGTTTTTTGTTGGTAAAGTTTGAAAAAAATCACATTTAGCCCTAAAAATGTTAGAAATTATTATTTAACATTATTCCTCATGTGTTTAGCCCTTATAGACCACTCTTTTACTTGGGAAGGGGGGGAGGGGAGAGCAATACCCCCTGGAAATACCCCAACCCACTAACCACTAATTTTAAACATGTTTAAATTTTTTATGTTAAACCCCTTTTTGCCTCCACTCTCATATGGCGTGAATGGGTAGGGTAAGCAGTGAATATGTAGTAATTGAATGAAATAGCCACCATACAATATTTTGTTTTGCTATTTTTTTTTTTTTTTTAATTATTGATAATTTTTTAAGGATGATGGTATTTTTTGGGTTTTACCCCATTTTAACACTTACCCCCATAAGAGAGACGTCGATAAGGTTTGACAACATGGGAAATAATGTTAAATACACATTTGTGAAATTTTTAAAGCTAAATGTGATTTTTTCAAATTTTACTGACAAAAAACTTAATCCCTTATTTTTACCCTTAACTTAATCCTAAAATAGGGGGGGGGCTAAGAGTGTCTTACGTAGATATAATATTCGATAGACATTTATAGTCATATTTCATGTTAGTTAGTTTTCCCTCATCCATTAGGCACCTGTATGAAAATTTCTTAATTTACCCTAACTTAGCCCTGCCCGCCCATCCCTTAGTAGGGTGAGTGGGGGTTGAATGTTTTATGTTAATGCAATTTATATATTTTTAGAATTTTTTGGCTATTGTGGATTCTTTTTATCACTAAAAATAAAAATTTGGGATTTTTCCCTTTTTTCCAACCCCTTCCCACCCCCGAAGGGAATTTTGCAGGGAAACTTTGGGGGGTAATTTTCATTGGTGAGAGATATTATTATCCAATACTGGGAAAAAAATCCCCCAAAAACTCCCCGGAAATACCCCTACCCTCTAAGTCAAGGGCCTACCAACCGGAAAAACAATTGTCTATTAATAGGCCCTAGCCTACTCAATGTTGTTAGTGGTCTACTCTTATAGTATTTAATTACTTTCTTTTGCATAGTACTTCATGGTAATCGTGTTTAAGTTATGATATAAAATAAAATTTTGTTGACATAGGTAATAATAATGTATTTAAAGTAATTTTCAATCCGATACAATATATCGAAAATATCGAAATCTAAGTTAACTTAAACTTAATGTTAGTTGGAGGATCCCAACTTTTACAATGTGATTAGGCCCGAATCAATTTTAACTTTATGTTTTTGTCAAAAAATTCATAATTTTGAGGTAATGTCACTTTCAGAGTTTAGCTCACAACCTATATTATATTTCTGATTATAAAATAACGAATTACTGGCTTGCATCGTTCTGCAGTTAGGTTAGAGTTTATAATGTCATGTTAGTTTGCATTTTTCACATCAAAATACTTCTTGATTTGCACCTTTAGTTATCCCATGTTGGTGTGCAATTTTTAAAGTAGAACCCTGATAGTTCGATACGTAGTGGACTAAGGAAGTGGGGGAACAAAAAGTCCATAAGTTAGGCCTAGATGTCAAACTAAGACATCACTAAATTTTAAGTCATGAGTTTAATTTAGGAAACACTAAATTTTAATCAAACCATGATGGAACTTGTATTACCGTAACTGTTGAACACAATCAACATTTAAATCATTCTCCTCTTTGTATACATTTTCACCATTTTCAGTAGCCAACATGGTGGAGACAACCGGTTGATAGTTGCATGTTAAGTTGTCAAGGACTGTGACGAATTGTAAGAAGTGTCGAACTATCAAGTAACGAACTATCTAGGTACTACTGTACCTACATCAAATATGATTTGCAACTTGCAACTATCAGGCTGCATAAATGGTTGAAATTAACTCTGAACCATTACTATAAAATTTTGGTTACAGTCGACTTTTGCTAACTCAAAATTCAGTGGACTATGATTTGTTTTTGAGATACGCATACCTAGTTCAACTTAGAAATAGTTCAAATAACTGAGGTAATTATTTATTCCACTCATACAAGTAGCTTTTAAAAAATACAGTGACAGCAGACGGACACGTGTCCAGATGTATTCACTAAATTTTTCATAGACCTGTGATTAGGTGTTTTGACTTACAGAGTAGAGGTAAACTTTGACTTGTAAAGGTGAAGTGCAATATTGAATTCAACTTAATGTACTGAAATTTGAGTTATAGAGGTTCCTAGTAATTTTTGTCTTCCTTCGACTTATAGGCCCCAATAAATAATAACGATACCCGTAAAATTATATCAAGTTACGTAGGATTTTTATTTGAGTTAGGAAGGATTTTCTTAAAGGGGATTTAAAATAATTTGAGGTATCGAGGTTCGAGTTAGCAAGAGTTGTCTGTATTTTACATTCAAGTGTTTTTATAAAAAATTATAATCAAAATTAATTTATTCATTCATTATTTTTTCATCTCATATTTTCATTTTAGAGAACTGCATCACCCCAAGTCTTTTGGGAGTTCTATCAGATGAGGAAATCAAAGATCTACTTCCAAAAATAGGGCATAGGGCCTTATTTAAACAAAATGTACAACAATGGATCTTGAACAACAGCATAAGTTTTAGTGTCAAGGATCTTGAGGTAGGCCTACGCAAGTAAGGATTTAAAAACTGTTAAATTATGATTATTATGTTACCCTCATTTTGAAATCCATAAATGAGTCTTCACATCACTTTAATACAATCATCCAAATTACTAATTTACTGCTGTAATCACAAAGTTTAATCAGTCGCATGATGAAATATGATTAAATAAGCAGAAGTTTCTTGATTGAGTGAAGGCAAAAAGTCTGAAAAGTAAGGTTAATCTGCCCCAATAGTGGTTTTGAGCAGCTTTTCAATACTCCAGTTGGCGCTCGACTACTGTAGGCTACTTAGCTATTTTTGGGAATTTTCACATTATGACCGTATTTATTTGCGTAGGTTATTTTTTTTATTTTTTATTCTAGTGTGTTAATTATAGTCCTATTTGTTTGCTACAGCAACAGGTTCAATATGTAACAGAC
Organism: Neoaliturus tenellus; assembly: GCA_030545055.2. NCBI lineage: Eukaryota > Metazoa > Arthropoda > Insecta > Hemiptera > Cicadellidae > Neoaliturus > Neoaliturus tenellus. The sequence goes on along the minus strand of CM061533.1, from coordinate 179,203,487 downwards.
TAAATTTGATACTGTGCCTTAATACAAAAGTAGGCCTATGTCCTAAATTTAGTGGTTGGTTAGACTTGGTAGGTAGTTAGTGAAGCAAATTTGGCTTATTGTAAAAGTTATGTTGTGAGTCATTTAAACTCATTTACATGGGTAAGCAAGCCTTAATGGTATACCACATTCTTAAGCTACGCATGCACTAAGCCGTCACGGCAGCTAGGAAATGTCCTGAGATTCTTTTTCCCAAATTTTGTGAAACCCTGTAGTACGCGCTGAAGGACCCAATCGTTTAAAATGCATGTAGGTTAAAAACTCCCAGCCAGCAAAATTCTTTTTTGCAAGGAAACAAGGAAAAATTTGTCGGTGCCGACCATAAGAAGATGTAGGCTACATCCTGTACTGAATACTTTAAGTAGGCTATACATCACATGCAACATTTGAGCCAAGAAAAGTTTTGAATGGTACATTTAAAAATTAATTACTCCATTGTAATCTGTTAATACATATTTCATTATTTTATATTTTTTAACTTACCTAGACAGTAATATTTGTGTTGTTTGTTATAGTATTATTAATCTCTATCATTTCTAAGCTCATGAGTCAGGGAAATCGATGGCAAAGGGAAATAATGACAAATTTTCTGTGGAACCCTGTTTTTGCCCTATGAAATTGAATTTAAAGTCATAAATAATAGGATATTTTAAACTTGTATCAATTAGGCCTGGGAGTTTTAATTTTATGTACAGCCTATGTATTGCCTTGTTACGTCACAACTATTAAGCAAATTATTGGGCTTTTTAGGAAGTGCCTGAAAGCGTTCTTTCTTCCCCAAACTCAACATCAATTACAATTGATTACCAAGATTTAACTCAGGAAGGATCATCGTCAGAACAAATAGAGAAATGTTCCCTAGAAAGTGATGTGCCATCACTGTTCCACAGCACTCCGAGCTCTTCAGATGCTCCAAAGCCAAATAGTCCTGACACCAATAACAAACCAAAAACCAATAACAAAATAAACCTGGTAAGTAAAATATGTACGTCTGCACTAGGGTACTCAGATAGTAACATAATTATGCATGTATGGGCTTCTGTATGCATCCAGATGTGGCAGTGAGCATGCATTAGAACCTTGCCATTTGATACTAACGCAATTGATATATCAAACCTCGGTATATCAAACTTTTGCTGCTCCCCGTAAGATTCCATACAGTGAGGTTTTATACTTTAGGCTATAACAGTTTTTTGCTCCAGCTCATCTTTTCAGTTTTATACGGTATCTTGTTAAATAAACCAATAAACCCTCTCTTTCTTATATAAATAAGGTATGAATCACTATCAAATTAATGTCCAATTTGGGAAAAGTAAAAAAATATAAAAAATTAAATTAAATAACAAGTTATTTGTTAGTAGTTTAAAGTAAATGTACTACGGAATAAAACCTTACACATATCAGAGCATAAAAATTACATTTAGCACTGATACTCCTGATTTCATTTCAGGAATACACAAGAATTTTCCCCTCGCTTTTAAATTTTTTTCTTGATAAAAAAGTGATAAAAAATGGTAAAGTCAAAATTTATAAGCTGAATGTTGAAGGTAAATGTAATGACCAACACCGACATAAGTTAAAACGAGTTTATATTGATTTTTGTGTTCTTTAGACTGGAAAATGTGCCTTATTTTCAATTTAATCTAAAAAACTCACTTAAACTTTCCATATACTGATAGATTATTTATTATCTTTATTTAAGAATATAATAAAACAATAGTAAAGAGTATATAAACTTTCAATTAATATAAATTTTTAAATTACTTTTTATAATTTGATATTTTTTATATAGAAAATGTGATCGTGAGGGAGTGAGCGAGGGGGAATCGCCGTGAGCGAAGGGGAACTAATAAATAATAAATGAAAAACGAATAAGTAAATAAGTTGTATCAATTAATAATGCAAGGTGAAGTAACAATAAAGTGTATTATTATGATGAAAATAGCAAAGGGATTCCCGAATGTCTTTAGTTTTTTACCAGACTATACCGGCAGTATTTTATTTATTTATGTTCATTCAATAATTTTATTTAAAGCAAGATCATGTTTAATAATATACTTACCATTTCTACAAAGCTTTATTTGCACGAGAAAAAATATTTTAGTAATTTTTTTCCTGGAGAGACTCAAACTGGCCATCAATTTGATAATGACCCGTATACTAAAACTTGAGCCAAGTTAGCCATGTTTTCCAATTTAAGAGGGGTCTTAAGTGGTGGGGCCTGAATACTATATACAGGGTGTCTAGGTTTAACCTATACAATCTTTACCAGGTTATTCAGATAGCCAAAATAAACAAAAAAGTTCAAATAAACATAAGACCTTAAATGGTTCGTTAAGCCGATATTTTTTGTTGGCATTTTGTTTTTTTCCACTTAGTAATTGGTATTTCCATAACAGGTTGTTGTATTGAGTTCTTATTGGTTTAGCATTTACCTTTATCACACCATTTTTTCTTTTTTTTAGTAAAAAAATACCAATAACTCTGTTATTTGTTGTAAATTTTTATTGCAATCGAACAGTTTTTCTGTAATTTGCTGTTATGTCTGCCTTGGGTTAATTTGATAATATGCATTTTCAGAATGCTCTTTTACAAGAATCAGTAGAAGGCAAGTATATTCTTTCAAAAGGAAAGGACGGACCATTTGATGATTCAACTCGAAGTCGCCTATGTAAACAAATCTGCCTCGAAATACTGAAGGAAAAACCAAACAGCCCTATCACAAGTGATATTTATTTATCTTGGGCAGATGAAATTAAAAAACTATTTCCATGTGAACATCCTTCAGTCTACTTTTTCCGTACTTTAAGAAGTGGGCCAAAGGGTTTTGTAAGCAGAATCCAAGGTAAATTACCTGACATGATTCACAATCTTCGCAAGAAGTATAAAAATGAAAGTGTCATCAAAAAAAGCAAATCCGATTCTTTACCATTGAATTCCAATCAAAATTCGAATGGGCGTCGTGTAAGCAGCATAGTAAAAACTCAAGACTCAAACGATGAACAAGTGAAAGACAGTTTGCAATGGCTTCGTAACTCTTCTGATCCATGGTACATGGTGGAAGAACGGTGGGATTTAACAATTGAACAAAGACAAAATGAAATAAAGGCTGTCGAAGGACAAACTATCAGTGAAACATTAAAAACGTATGCTGCATTACAAAAACCAAAAGGTTACATGCTGGTAAGTTGTTGAAACATTTTAAAAGTACAGTAACACTTACAATTGAGATTTGTAATGCTTTTGTCATTTTTAGAAATTCTTAATAAGGTAATTCTTAATAAGGATTGGTGCTGTAAAACATATTTGAGCTTTAAAATCCTATGTTTTGAATATTAGACAACAATCACAGAATTGAAGGACTTAATGCAAGCCTAACGTAAAATCCTAAATTGGAAAAAATGGGAAAAAAAACAGATTTTTCTTTAATTTTAATAACGACTTAATCACAAAGGTTTTAACCAAACAAAGTATAGTATTTTTGCTTTGTTTGACCCATAGCCATGTTAAGCCGCGTCCGCAGTGGCCGAACATTCGTGGCGAACTTGTTCGGCTTGTTCGGCGAACACAAAAAATCAACAAACATTCCTAACAAACAATTACCGGCCATAAGATTTACATTCTAAAAAGTTAGCAACGAACAAACAAAAGTTCGGAAGAACTTTGTTCGGCGAACATGTTCGGGCAGTGCGGATCCGGCTTTACTTTGCACCTGCCTATCAATATAACTAGTGATGTAAAATAGCCGGGTATTTAAAACTGAGAGTAAATAGGCTAAACAAAATTCATTAATACCCAGATATTTTTTGCATTTATGAAATCAAGCAAGATAAATTATATAGGCTATACTAATAATTAGGTTATTATTTTCATTGGATATTATACAGGGTGTTATAAAAAAAAAAAATAAAAAAAAACATGGCTGGTTATGCATATTTGTATTCTTCACATCTAAATAAATCAAAAATATTCAGTAACATTTTTTAATTTCGGCTTCGTTTAGCCGCTATCCGCCATTTCGTTTTTTACACTAAATCATTTTAATTACCGTAGCGGATTATTGTATTAAGTTCACATTCGGCATTGAGCCTTAAAGTTTGTTTGAAGAAAATAGTTATTTTCAGACAAAAGTATTTTTTTTCTATGTTAACTTTCAAAACGGCATCCATTTTAAATTTTAAGTTAATTTTACTTAAACTAATCTACCCTACCCTACCCTACTCTACCCAACCCAATCCAATCCAATCCAACCCAACCCATGAAGTCAAATTTCAAATCTACCCTACCCTACCCTACCCTACTCTACCCAACCTAACCCAACCCAACCAAATCCAATCCAATCCAAACCAACTTAACCCATGAAGTCAAATTTCTCAAAAAAAGGTAAACTTTATCAAGATGTACAAGAGACAAAAAAGTTGACTAATTACATTATCTAAACAATAATACCAAGTTAATGACGCTGTCTTATGAATCCTTTCCTTTAAATGAGCAAAATCACGGAACGTCAGAGAGTATATGATGCTTTTCACACATCCCCACAGGAAAAACCCCTGAAGTAAATTACGCATCTTTTGTGCCACCCCAAATTGCCGTCTTTGTTTCATCTTTTTTTTTTTTTTTTTTTTTAGCTCATCAAAGACTACCAACACTTATACCCAAACCATGTGACGGGGCTAATTGAACAATTTCCCATAATCAAACCGGAAATATTTAAACTTGTCGAGAAGAAAGGAAAATCAAGCAAGGACGTAAATGTACATAATTTGCTGGAACTAAAGAATTGTAAGTATGTTTTTGTTAAATTTTAAAGGGTAGCCACATTTAACATGAGTCATAAGATTTGATATTTCATATTACAACATACTTAGGCAAAACTATATGTTACATGTAAAAATATTAAATTTTGTCTCTCAACAATTGTTCTAATGTGTATTTTATTCATTTTTTTCATCCCAGGTCTAAGCCTGGATTGGTTTAAGATAAAATCTAAGATAATTAGTCAGTAGCGGCTCGTGGCCCGTGCGGCCCGTGCACCCGCACGGGGCGCCAGAGGCGCGCCGTATTTTGGGGGGCGGCGTGAAGCGCCACTCTGGGCGACGGAAAGAGGGGCCAGAGAAAGATAGGTGCTTGAAAAATCAAACAAAGAGAAGGAAACGGTAGTTTTTATAATGTAAATCAATAGTTTTTCTTAAATTATTTATCTTTAATGATTCAAGAGAGCAGGCCAATGGCCTTGTTTGTATGATTTTTAAACTCGTGTAGATACAAGGAAGCGCTCCCTGAAACACTCGAGCGCCCATCCAAAGTTGCGGTGCCGCCCTCTTAGGCTTGTAGGTATCCTCTTCTCAATATGAATATTCTAGTAATGGAAGAATGGTACGGCACGAATGACAGTTTTTTATGGTCTGCGATCATGGTTGACATCCCGGCGCCGACATTCCGTCAGCCACACTATATTCCGTCAGCCGACATCCGTCACAGAACTATAAACCACACCATGCTTTTAAAGTTCTATGACATCAAAACCCAACCCTTGGTCAAAAGAGACCTGATTGGGACCCCTCCCAAACTGGCCTCTTTCCACAAGACTTGATTACTTAATTACAACTTAGGCCCTGGTTTTAGCCTATTTGGTGAATGGTTGAGTTCGTTTAGTAATCTGTATGTGACGAATACATTTTGGTAATAAGCTTAATTTTTACAAGGGGAGGAAATAGATAAAGACAATATTTCTATACCATACCATAGCTATTTTATTTCCGAGGTTTTAAGTAGCCGGAATGTCTCGTAAAGAGTTAAAAAGTAAATTAAAAATTAAAGACTGAAGATTGTAGACTACTTGATCGCTACAGATAACGAGTTTTTATTTTCGTTACACAACTATTGAATATTAAATTCTTGGTATGAGAACATCGTCGTTGCCGGGCGGGCCGTATATTGTTCCTGATCAGATAAAACTTTTGTCACTGTCTGTCTAGTGACTTTCCAGGTATATTCTTGTCCGGAAATTCCCAATTGTTAAACATTCTTGATATTTTAATGTAATAATTTAAGTCCGATGATACCGAACGTGGTACCGTACCGTGAGGTGTACAGTCAATGGTAGAACTATGTCTAATGTCTTTCTAGTTACAAAAAATCTGTGTTGTATATAAATTTCTGATTTGACATTTCAAAAGATTAGCGGCGAAGAATACCGAAAACGTAAAAGAAAGACGAAGAAAATAACCGCTCCGGTCTATACCTGAGCCCGAATGCCGCCTGGCGGCCGGCGGCCGTAGCGCTAAGCGAGTTTTATGGATGCAGAGGTTTACGGGAATCGTGTTTCAAAATTAACTCATTAAGTTAGAGATTCACTCTTAACTTTTTCTAAAAGTAGAAAGAAGGATCTCGTCTTCTCTAGCTTTAGAATTTTTTAATAAAATTTCTAATTTCAGTTATAACTGTCTAAAATCGTCTGTTTTCTCTAGTAGCAAGTATTACGGGGTTTACAGGCAGAGGTTTACGGGGATCGTGTTTTAAGAATAACTAAGATATAGATTGGCTGTTAACTTTTTCTAAAATTAAAAAAAAAAAACTGATCTCGTCGGCTCTGGTTTTAGAATTTTTCAAATACAATTTCTACTTTCAGCTATAACTGTCTAAAATAATCTATTTTTCTCGATGCAAATGCAGGGGTTTTTTAGAACCCTGTTATCTTCTGCGAAATGCATCCAGCCTTGAGCTATAAATAAGGTGTCATTTTAAAGAAGAATAACGGCGCTAAATTTACTTTCTTACAATTTGGTAATCTCACTTTGGTAGTTTCATCAAAACTAATGGAAAACTTCAGTTAAAAAGCGAAAAAACGGACGATTTTAGACAGTTAGTTATACATGAAATTAGAAATTTTATTTAAACATTCTAAAAACAGAGGAAACAAGATTCGTCTTTCTACTTTTAGAAAAAGTTAAGAGCAAATCTCTATCTTAATTGGATAGTTTTAAAACACGATCCCCGTAAACCTCTGCATCTATAAAGTATAAAACTTGCCACTAGAGAAAAACCGATGATTTTAGACAGTTATAATAGAATTAATAATTTTATTTCAAAATTCTAAAACCAGAGAAGACGAAATCCGTCTTTCTACTTTTATAAAACAGCTAAGAGTCAATCTCTATCATAATTAGTTAATTTTTAAACACGATTCCCGTAAAACTCGTCTAGCTAGCGCTACGGCCGCGAGGCGGCATTCCGTAATGTCGTTCGTGCTCAGACCGGAGCCTTAATTCCAAGAGACTCTTGGAAATTAATTATTTAAAAATAAATATTTTCCAACATATTACGAGCTTGCATGTGAATTAGGGGCGAAGCTCGCACGTGTCATTTTTATCATGTGTTACTAAAAAAAGAGCAGGGTCTGGCGATCGGGTGTGGGGTGGGGGGGGGGGTGTTCGGGGATAGCATGGTGTTGGAAAGCGATGGGGGCGGCAAATTTGGTCTTTGCACGGGCGCTAAAAAACTCACGAGCCGCCCCTGTAATTAGTAATACTTAAAATGTATGCACTGCTATAAAGAAAGTGCAAGACTACTCATTAAAAAAATCTCAAGTTATTGAGAGTATTTATCTTGGCTTATGTAGTTAATACAAAAATAGATTGCTCCGTGTTATTCTAATGGGAAATAAAACAAATCCTGTATCTTGCCTATTTATTGACAAACCTTGAAAAAATTCATACGTACACCTGATAGATTTGGTATCGCCATCCCTTCAGAGATGTAAATCCATGCTAATGAGGTTTTGGGAAGAGACTCGAGTCCTGCATTTCAAACCTATAACTTATATTTGCTTACAACACCCATATGGGTCCAACCCTACATACTCATTGTAATGGGGTTTATGGGGAAAATGAATATATAAGAGATTTTGATACAAATAAGATGTATCTGCAATAGGAACGGATTATCCTGTATTTGCTTACAACACCCCCATGGCAGCAAACATATATCCTAATTCTCATGGTGCATATTATTGGGAAAATAAAAAAACCGAATTTTGTGGGAAATTCATTTAGTACACAGGTCTGCTGCTACTGGGCAGACGGGGGGTATTTACATATGTAATAAGTTCTTTTATTTTTCAGTGAACGAAGAGTCATCCAACCTTGCAGCCTTCCTCATGCTCCCCCAACTTATGAGTGTTGGAAACATCAAGGGACAGAAGAAGATCTGGAGACCATCAAAAGCTGAGGTTCGGGATGGCTTCATCTGCTATTGCACCAGTGACTCTGATCTGGTAAAGACTCTAAATGAAAGGAAGCAGAAAATCAGTGATTTCGGCTTAACATTGCAACCCTCTATTTTCATAGTAGGGCCCTCACTGAAAAGTATTGATTCCTATTTTGTTGTTGTAGACGAAGTTAAGTATAGATTACCTGACATAATTTCAGCAGTTGACACATGTTTTAAAGTTACATGGGCATTGAATGCTATGTATCCATTTGAAGCGCACCATGTTTGGTATTTCTTACAACTGGCATGTTACAAGCTTAAGCACGAAAGTGACCAACCCTCAACAACAGTTAACTCGTTGTTACTCCAATTGCAGATCACATTATAAAAACTAATTTTGTAATCATATAACCTATCAAAACATCACCAACCCCCAAAATGGTTCTCTGTTTCATATGTAAAACTAATCTTCCAACCATGACAGGCCTTAAATTACACATTGATATGTACCATAAAGATAGGATCACACACTATAAGTGTATAGAACAAGGATGTAATCGAACATTTCAGCTGTTTTTTTCGTTTAACAGACATTATTCAAAAGAACATAAATCCAAAAATACTGTTAGTGAAGCAAATATGTCTCAAAATAATTTGAACACAGTTCACTTTAATTCTCAAGACGAAACTGTTTCGCCGTACTCTGCCCCACTAACTAATTTGCCGTGTTCCTCTCAACAAAATTCTAAATGCCTTGAAAAGTCGTTATCAGAATTTATATCTTCTCTCTATGCAAACCCTGTTCTACCTCGAAATAGTGTAAATGTGGTGGTGTCTAGTGTTAAAAATTTTGTCGTAGATGCCATTGTTCCAGCTTTTCAAAATTGTGCCGAGGAGACAGTTTCAAGGAGTAGTTTACCGCAGTATACTTCAACAATTACACAAAGTTTTAATGACTTAATAACTTCTTCATTTAATAAGTTCAATACTGAAAGAAACAGGTTTAATTATTTTAAGGAAGTCGGAACTTTTATTGAACCCCAGAGTGTTGTGATAGGCCAAAGATTTGACTGGAAAAAAACAGAAGGTGTAAATAGAATGGAGTCAATATCATGTGAAGAACAATTTATTCCGTTACGCTATGTATTAAAACAATTTTTTTTATTAGATAATGTTCTTAATGATACACTGCAGTACATAGATAAGTTATCAGAACTATCGGAAACCGGTATTATTGATAATTTTATTCAAGGTTCATTTTGGAAAAGTAAAAAAGCCAATCATTGTGGTCGTAGAGTCTTGCCTCTTTTTATTTATTTTGATGATTATGAGACAGGGAATGTTCTTGGAAGCCATGCTGGCATACATAAACTTGGTGCTGTGTACGTAACCGTAGCATGCCTACCACCTCAAAGATTATCTGCATTGACTAGTGTATTTTTGGCTTTATTATTCCACACCACTGATAGAACTAATTTTGGAAACAATGTCATTTTTAAACCTTTGATAGATGAACTTAATTATCTAAGTGACGTTGGAATAGAAATAGATATACCGTCATTTAAAGGCACATTGTTCTTTGAAACTGGACTAATCCTGGGAGACAACCTAGGAATACATTCTATTACTGGATTTGTTGAGAGCTTCTCAAGCAATTTCCCATGTCGTATATGCAAAGTTGAAAAAAGCGTCCTCTATAAACAGGTCTATGAAGATCAAAATTTACTAAGAAATTACCAAAACTATGAAGTTGATTTATCACTTAATAACCCCTCTTTAACAGGTGTAAAAGAAAGATGTGTTTGGCTTGACGTTAAAGGGTTCGATGTGTTTCAGCAAGTAGGAGTAGATATAATGCACGATGTTTTGGAAGGTGTAGCAAAGTATGTTTTAAGTTTTATTATTGTTAGCTGTGTCGAAAAGTTCAAATATTTTTCTCTGAATGTGCTTAATGATAGAATTGTTTGCTTTCCATATGGCCCAGACAAGAATAAACCTTGTACTTTAGAGTTGAACCATTTAAAACATGACAATGTACGGCTTTCAGCTTCTGAAATGTTAACATTTTTACGATACTTTGGATTATTTGTAGGTGAGTTTGTTCCTATCAACGACCCTATATGGTCTATGTACATAACACTAAGAAAAATACTTGATATACTTCTTGCAAATTATTGCTCGGTTGGATCGAATGGGTACCTAAAGGTTTTAGTTGCTGAACTGAATGAAAAATATATTTCATTGACCAAGAGTAATTTGAAGCCAAAATTTCATATCCTAACCCATTACCATGCATTACTAAATAGGTTTGGTCCCTTAAAGAATGTCTGGTCAATGCGATTTGAATCAAAACATAGACCTTCCAAAATAAGTGCTAGTACTTCATGCAACAGGCGAAATATAACACTTTCGTTAGCAATAAAACATCAGCTTCAATTAAATGATTTGTTTTGTAAAGGTAGGCTTGATGATGTATTAAAAGTAGGGCCTAGTTGCCCCATGACAGACTTTGAGGCTACTAATATACAATCTCAGTTGTGTTTAGATCGTAATAAATCATTACGTTGTGTAAAATGGGCTGCAATTACATCAACCCGTTATGAAAAAAGCTTTGTATTGGCGGAGTCTTTGGACGAAGAAGGTTATCTAGTTTGTTTTCTTTGCTTGAAAAAAGTGTATGTATATGATTCAAACAAATTGATTTTTTCTGGTATAAGGCTTAAAACTGTTTGTTTTAATGAGCATCTCTATGCATATGAGGTTGTTCGTGATGATAATGTCTGTCCCAGCTATGTATTTCAAAATAAGCTTATGTCTTATGTACCTAACTCTGAGCCTTTTAACATAAATGGTAAGAGTTATGTTGTTTTGCGAGAACCTGTATAGATTAAGTTTTGTTAGTCCAGGTTCTGAACAGGTTGAGCATGCACTGAAAGTCTAAGAAAATTTGACTTTGGATTATTGTTGAGGACATTTAGTAGATGTAAAAAATCTATGTCACCAAACATTTCCAAAATGGGCACAACATGGGGGCCGCCCACTAGAGGAAGTCGTACAGGAAACTGTATTGACCTATGTCATGTTGTATATTATTTTAAAGGTCTTTGAATGTAGATTCAAATGCCACAAACAAAGGTTGAATATAACGCGAGTTATTGCGTTTTGAAATTTCGGCAAAATGCTTTTTATGCAAAATTTGACTGCCTGCCATTTCTGACTCGATTGTTCATTTGAGGTCGGTTTTGCGGCATTCTGTTAAACCTGATCCTAAAGCTTACATTAAATATTTCACAAAAAAATTTCATGGGCTGTCCTAAATTGGGCTGAAAATCATAATGTAATCATAATATTTTGGACAGCGATCAAAGACGGCAAATGAAGACTTAACGAGAAAACATTTAACCTAATTTTCAGGATCTTTATAAAAAGGAGATAAAACTTCAAAAGATTTGAAAACAATGTCGCCAACTGGACCTCAAATGAACGTTTGAGCCAGAAATGGCAGGCAGTCAAACTTTTTATAAAAACAGATCATCGAAATTTCAAAATGCAATAACTTGTGTTATATTCAACTTTTTGATATCGGGTTTGTGGCATTTGAACCTACATTCAAAGACCTTTAAAATTATATACAACGTGACATAGGCCAATACAGTTCCCTCTACGACTTCCTCTAGAGGGCGTCCCCTGTGTTGTGCCCCCTCTGGAAATGTGGCATCATAGATTTTTTACATCTACTAAATGTTCCCAACAATAACCAAAAGTCAAGTTTCGCTCAACCTCAAGTGCATGCTCAACCTGTTTAGAGCCTGGACTATGTGTTGTTAGTTTTAAGTAAAAATGAAATTAATTTAATGTTTGTAGCTTCATTCCAGTGTTAAATCATATTTTGTACATCATAAAATCATAAATTGTTGCTTAAAGTCAAAGAATGGCCCATTCTGCAGAGGTCTGTATTTTTTTATAAAAAAACTTTTTGTAAAAAATGTAAACATTTCAAAATTCAGTAAGTCAGGGATTAATCCCTTGGAAAGGGGCAAGCGGGTACTTTTCTGCTCTTAACTTTTACCAAAATTGTTGGTATTGTGTACCAACTCATTTTATCATATTGTGTATCATACTCTTTTATGTAGGCTATTGCTAGTTTGAAGTTAAACCACACTTTTACATTTACCTAAACCTGTATAAGCGTTTGTCTTACTTGACCAACTTTGAGCCTGTTAATATAAATAAATAGTAAGATTTACAAGTACTTTTATAAAACCTTTAGAGTTATTTTTTTATATTATGTTTTAAGTCAATAATTAAACAAAGTTTTAAAAATATGTGGGTTTTTAATTTCCTGTTCTAATTCACAAAATGATGGTCTTATTTGTAACAAGATACTTACTACTAGGGCTAAAGACCATGGCCAAGGAGAATTAACATTAAGTGAAATGTTTATTTTCCACAATAAATTCAAATCCATTACACCTATAATTTTTATCAATTGTATTAAGAATGAATCCATTCTCTTCTCAAAATATAACATGAATTACATGAATAACATGAATTCTTTCATGAATTAGGTATTGAATCCAAACGATAAATAGTAAAAATAAAAGAGAAAAAGGGTTAAAATGACCCTTTTTTTATCAAAATCCTATAAATGCAGCTACCATACATAGTTTCAATCTCAAGAGAACATTGTAAAAGTTTAAGTATTTTTAAGTTAACCAAAATGAGGTTAGAGGTTATCGGAGAGGAAATTAAAGTTTAAGAACATTTGAATTAAATGAGTTGTTGTCTACTATTTCTCATGTGGTTGTAGATTTTATTTTGTGTTTAAGGTAACACTGTTTTATAATCAAATGATGTACAGCTAATATAATTCAATAATAAAATTCAACTTGATTTATTATGCAACATATTTGTTGTTTTAATTTAATGGTAAACATTTATCATCATCTACTGACAAGTTATATGAGATCTAACAACATTGGTTTATTAAAAAGCAGGGGATAATCATTAATTTTTACAGCAGATATTTGAATTTCAGGTTATCAAGACAAATCAATGCTATCAATTGACATCTCTGATAAATGAAAAATTCATTACTTTTCAGGTCAAAAACTTATTATTAATCAGTGAAATAGAGGTCTACACTATTCTTGTCATTATTTTCAGCATAGTGAAAACCTAACCTTTTAGGTACAGTGAGTCGAATTGGTTGGTTAAAATAATTCAAGAGGTAAGTTAAAACAACCCAGATGTTGATCAAAACAAGTTTGGAAGTTGGTTAAAATACCCATAGAGGTTGGGTAAAATAACCGAAAGGTTGGGTGAAACAACACACAGGTCGGTAAATATAAACCTGGAGATTAGTTTAATCTACCCTGAAGGTTGGTTAAAATAATACATTAAATTAATTTAAATAACTCATCTGTAGGTTATAATAACCTAGGAGGTTGATTAGGATAACCAGGAAGACAGTTAAAATAACCCTGGAGGTTGGTTAAAAAAAACCCACGAGATTAGTTAAAATAACCCTAGAGGTTTGTTAAAAGAACCCAGGAGATTAGTTAAAATAACCCTGGAGGTTGGTTAAAAGAACCCAGGAGATTAGTTCAAATAACCCTAGAGGTTGGTTAAAGTAACCTTGGTGATAGGTTCAAATAACCCTGGAGGTTGGTTAAAGTAACCTTGGTGATAGGTTCAAATAACCCTGGAGGTTGGTTAAAGTAACCTTGGTGATAGGTTCAAATAACCATTGAGGTTGGTTAAAATAACCCAGATTCTAAGTTAAACTGACTAACATTGAAGTTGGTAGTTTTAACCCATCATGAAAGGGTTACTTAACTTACAAACTAAGTCGGTTAAAATAACCAATTTCTTTTACTACTTTCAGTTGGTAACCAATAACCAATAAGGTTAGTAAGTGCTATATTAACTGGTTTACTTGGTTAAATCGACCGTTTTTTTGGTTAATTTTACTGTTTGGTTCTTTCAGTGTGGTACGAAAAAACTCGAGTTTTCCCTAGGTAGAAAGATTATGTAATCAAGTCACATGGGATAGAAATTAGTATGTACTTTACTACTCTATTCCAAGGAGTAAACTACAGCTTTAGATAGTAGGTGGAGAAAAAATCAATTTTTTGTATAAAATCAAACATTTTCTAGGCTCCATCATTACACAAATGTTTATATTTCTTGATTAACTATTTGAAGAGAACTGCAAGTTTGCTGATTTTGGTTTGCAAACATACTTAAACAGCAAAAATGACTTGTAAAATACTTTTACATTATTATGTACGGATCAAATGACAAAATCTATATATTATGCATTTAAAAAAATACGCATTCTAATAAAATTGTAAAATTTCAGTATCTATTTTGAAATTCCAGTATAATTCCAGTATTTCCAGTATGGAAATAAAATTTCAGTATAATTCCAGTATTTCCAGTATCAGTTAGACACCCTGTATGAGGGCAATTAATTCTACAACGATACGTATACGAAATAAATTTTCATTAACTATTGAAGGTAATTTAGAATTTTTTTCAAAACAAACTCAGCGTTGACCAATCTTCCTTCAAATCTTACACATGGTAACTATCCTTACTAATAACCTGTTTTGTTTAACCTGACTGACTGGAGGAAGAAATTATGTAATTTGGATGGACCAAATACTTGACTGAAATGTCAAACCGGATACTACATTAATGCAGAGCAGGTGACAATGCGACTGACAGTCGAAGACAGAACGTGACCGCTGAAAAAAGATGAGCCAAGCCAAAAAACTATTTGTACGTTTTCGAGCAACGTTTAATTTTCCATCGAATGTAATGTATTTATATTAATATTAAAATCATAATCACTTTCTTGGCTGCAAGATAGACAAAATGCACAATTTTTCGCGGGAAGTTACCAAAACTAACCTTGCAGAAAAGGTTTCCCTATTGTACTCCCAAACCTATTTGTACTCCCAAAATCCTATTGTACCGTATTCGTAGAACGAAGGAGAAACGTTCGGCTTTAGGGTAGGAGACAAGACTTCTGAAAAAAACATCCTCGCAAGCTCAACTCGACCTCTACGAATTCTGCGGATGATTTACAGAGTCTGCGATGGGCGGCCATCGTCTGGAGATTTAAACCATGTTGGCGGCGGCGGCGGCCGGGCCCAGACCCAGACCCAAGGTCACCGCCGCATATTTCATGAATGGACCAGTGACCCCGCTTCGAACCCACTACCTACACCTCCCGTCGCTCCGCACCGACCGTTGACTCCAGTGTCTCCGGCGTGGCGACCGTGGCACAAAGGGAGGAAGTGGGAGCGTGGGCTGGCCGCCCGGGTCGCCGAGGCGGGGGCATCGCCGAAATGGGCAGCGAACACAATTGAATAATCACACTTGAGGGGTTTCAACGTCAAAAGCACTTTATAGGGATGAAAGTTTTGTAGAACCTTAGTGCTGTGTTTACATTAAATAATTTTTAATAATTTATTAAATAATTATTCTAAATAAAATAATTAGAAATTAGTAACTGTGTAGAACAACAATATTGTGTGATGGAATCCTTATAGGCCTAGGAAGATTTATTCAACGAATAAGCCTGTAACCGTCTTTGGGTGATTTATGACTACTATTGTAGGCTACTTGATCGAAATCGAGCAATTTATTTTTATACAATACAAAAGTTACATTTGGTTCGAAATAATCCATTATTGTAAATATAAATCGCAAAAAAAACTACACGCATTTACAGCTGTACATTAACAAATTTTTAAAATGCTTTATTCAATCCCAATGTTATTTTATGGGAAATTTTTAGATTTCAATAATGGATAGCGCTTTTATTTTCAATCCGATTCTCATAATTTTTTGGCGAAAACAACTGCAGACTAAGCTCTATCCAACGACGCCAAAAACTTTAAAATCGGTTGAAAACTGTTGAAGGAGTTCTCAACATAAAAACCCCTTAGCTTATTAAATAGTCTAAGTATAGATTATGTTCTTCATGGAAAGCATCGTTTATGATTTGGCCCCAACCAAGTATCAAAGAGAACCCATTAATTTTCTTCTTTTCGATCCATCCATTTATATGCTAGCACAAAACATATCCTCTTTTCGTATATTTTGACAGCTTTTATTACTTTAGTAACATCAAAAACTAACAAATCAGGAAAAATATGATTAAGTTATCTATTATTACCAGTTATTAAGAATTACCTTACTGATTAACAATCAGCCTACGGCATTTCAAAGCTCGATCAGGCAAATAAATGGTAAATATGACATTGTGTGATATCCGGCATTAAATCTATATAAAAACATTTTTTTAATCCCTGTGAACATTGTCACATTTAAACGCAGTTTTTAGAATTGAAAGTATACAGTACAAAGTTAACCCTTTCTAGGATTTTTAGTTTGAAATAATCTGCTACTGTATTTCGCTTGGATAGATTTCCTTTCGGATTTCGTAAGTAAAGAAACCTGTCTTGTCCAATAAAACTCTAAACAACAAGTTTTAGATAGTGTATGCCAAAAAACAAGGCAAGTGACCATATGAACTTTTAATGTATTGTAAAGTTAAACATAATTAAACCCCAACTGTGTAGAACAATGATTTAACTAACCGAGGATGATAGCTGTTAGGCTTTAAATTAAATTATGAGCGAATGAACCAATAAATGGGAATATGAATATCGACATAATATCAAAACAAATTATGTCATATTCGCCAGTCTTTCATAACATATTTTACAGTTGTACATGTTGCATAGTAGAAATACTATAGAAAATACTTACAACCGAAGAATGATATGTAAAGGTATATAGAACCAACCTGAAACAAAAAATATATATATAGTAACAAGAATTTTTAAATTAATTTTCTTTTTCCTGTTACAGATCGAATATAGGAAGTACAAAAAGTTAATTCATCATTTTGCAAACAGCGCAGCAACTGTAAAGTAGCATATAATAACACATTTACAATATTAATAACAAACTTAAAAAATTATAGGAATTCCGTTTTAATTGACTGGTTTATTTATTTAGGACGTTCAGGTTTTAAGGAGATAAATATCTGATATAAAGGAATACTGTAATTTTGCTTCGAACACCCAAATAATATAATCGACGTGAACTCAAAGCGGTAAAAAATGCAACATAAAAAACACAGACTTGTGTTCAATGGGAGTGCTAACCCGACGACCATCAGCAGCAATCCGGACAGTCTAGCTGAGTCGTCAACAAACAAGTTGAGGACAGTCACCTTCATCTAACATCAACTAGCAATTCATACTTGACATGGTTGAAGAGAGTTAAAACAAACAAGATCACAGTAAACTACACCTCTGAAACAGTAGACATATAGGCAACCTACAGTACTTTAAACGTGTGTCAGAGGAGAATTATCTGTATTATCAATTTGAGATTTGATAAGATATTATACAGTTGATTTTCTATAAGCTAGAGGTTTCAGGAAAAGCAATAAGTTATTTTAAAGCAACCAGTTTATTCTACAAATTGCTGACGGTGTTTTGATTAAATGATTTTTAACAAATTTTAAATTTTGCCATCATACATCATATGTTAATGTGTAAAAATGTTTATTGTCTTTTATGTCTTTAATGCGTACATATATTCGCATTTTTATCATGTAAATAAGTTTGCAACTGCGATACACCTGTGTCTACAAAAGCTTAATTATAACGCAATTTACTTTTAATTGAGTATTTAATTTTAATACAAAAACATGTAACTGAGAAAAGCTAACTTCATACCGCGTTTTACCTTTAATCAAAATGTATATTTTTGTGGAATGATTCCAGAGAAACATGGGTTTGAGTTAGTTACTCGATAAAATGGTGCGTACACAGACTGTTACTTTCACAGCCATGTGTTTCATAGTTTAGTTACCCGTAATTAGTTAATCGTCAGCTATAACAATACAGTAGATCATAGGTATACAAATTTGTTCAAATAATCGCGAGGTTGAAAATTCAGGTTGAAATAATAAAACGTCTTCCAACACTACTCGATATATTTACACTTATACTGTAAATGTTTACAGACGGTAAATATATATAAAAGATCTTATAATGGCGATCGATTTCGACCAGTCACACCGGTCATCATCAGGCCCAATCAGAGTCTCTGATTGGGCCTGATGATGACCGGTGTGACTGGTCGAAATCGATCGCCATTATAAGATCTTTTATATATATTTACCGTCTGTAAACATTTACAGTATAAGTGTAAATATATCGAGTAGTGTTGGAAGACGTTTTATTATTTCAACCTGAATATCATTACCAGCACGTATAATGCTAATCAAGAAGTTATTTTGTTGAAAATTCAAACGCTAATCTGACGGTTTAGATATATGTTTGGGAAAATACAATAGGTTGTTCCCCTTGTGACCTCTTGGTTTCTTTTAAGTGATGAACAACTATTTCAGACATTCTCAGACGAATTTAGGGACAGCACGACAACTTACATATAGCAACGCCGTCATTTGGATAAAGGGGAAACAATGATTCTGTTAACATGCTGTGGCAAATACCATATTCGACGAATATGTAATAACTCTTGGCATGCGGGGATATCTTAACAATTATATATTTATTATCTCATGAATACCCAGACATATAAAAAAATCCTCTATTGGTGTAATTCCTTCAAGACATTCCGAGTCCACTGAATACTAGGACACCAGCTCTGTCAGTCAACCTCTGGTTCCCGAACACCAGCGACCGACGCGGCGAGCAGACATTGGACATTGGCCAATGCAATGGCTGTCCGCGACGCGACGCGACGTTCGCGGCCCATCCGTCACCCCTTATTGTTTCTAATTGGTTATTTCCGGTTCCGGCCAGTGACGTGACGCGTGTACCACGTGTCCGCCGGAAACCACGCTCACGTCACGCCATCACCCTTCTTCTTCTTCCCTCCGCATCTGGCCGCTGTACACTACACCTGAGTAATGAGCTGATCGAGCTTTCGTCGCCCACTCCCTCGCCGTTTTGTCGCAATTATGTAAATCGACCGTTTAGACATATTTACGACGCGATTGAAACTAGAGATAAAATTGTGGACTGAGCATTTAGGGGTATAAAGTGAGAATTAATGGATGTTTGTAAAACATTACTATTATAGCCTACAGTAGCCTAACTGAAATGAAGTGCTGTAGTATATTCAGTTTTAATTTCTAGCAAAACTCGCGTATTTGAGCCAATGTGCTTTTATTGGCTCGTGAAATCCGTGTATCCCTGTTCCAGACAAGAATATTTCTAGTTTTACGATCAAGCACAAATACATAGTGCGTGACGAGTTTCTAATAGTAGCCTACAAGAATCAAATTTACACCTTCGCTCTCATACTGTACTAGACCTTCCACAACAAGCGAGATTCTTTATAGTTCGTGAAGTTCACCAACGACGTTTTGGTTCCCATTCAGTAAAAAATCGAACAGGCAAAAAATTGATGACACAATAAAAATTGATTGACATTTTCAACCAAACTTTTCATTACATCCGTTGCTGTGGATGTCCGACAACAAATAACAAATCAGTACCTTTAATGTCCAAACAATAAGCCGAAACTCCCTTAAGGGGATGCGTTGGCCAACAAAAAAGCAAGTGCGTATGCTAATTGGTAGCTCGGAACAATGAGCAATCACGTGTCGATAAGGGGTCGGATAATACGGGGCCGGATAATACAGCTCTGCTGCGCCTCTAACCCATTTATTGGGCCTCAACTGGGGGTGAAGAAAAATCAATAGGGGCGAAACATGATGCGGCCTCGGGCAGTGTAGGAGATTCGACGTCAGGCTATGTACAGTATCATGTTGGGTGGGAGGTTATTGTAGGTACTGTTGAAACCTAAATAAAAGAAGTTTTGACAACTTTACGTGAATCGAAGTCTCAGTTCATCATAAGGCAGTTTGATTTGTATAGGTACTAATCAAAATTTGATTGAATAAGAGTCCTTCGCTAAACATGACGAAAAAATATATAATAAAACTTCCATGACTTCAGCCACATCTTTCGTTGGTTGTATTATACATAAATTGAAACAAACAAACTGTTATTTATTTGTAAAAAAATCCAGTAGATTCCAACTGTAAATACCTGTCAATAGTAATAACTGAAGTGATTGATGTAGAAGATGGTAGATAGACACAAAAAATGGTATCTCATCATGAATTTTTTATAAAACTGTTACAAATTTTGGGAAACTACAAAAAATCTGTCCGTTTGTTTAATAAACGGTATGGTATATCTGAATTGTTGGAGTAGATAAAGAAAACCCACGCCACTCCAGCAATGCAAAATGGAATATACCAAGGAAAAGACAGGAAACACTAATAGGTACTGAAGTAACATGAGGTGACAATGGCACTACTGATGACACTCATGTGAATTTCACACATCCCGACTTTACCCTAGTGAAAAGTAGTTGAGATCATAATCACTTTCGCTCTTCAACTAATTATAATCACTAATCCAACAGCTATATTGGACCAACTGGCGAAATTGGAGATGCTCAAGAAAACCCCCTAAAATTCCTTTTATCAAGGGGAACACACAATTGAAGAAGTAACACTTCATGAGAATTTCACAGTTACCACACAAGTAAGCCAAGCAATATCAATCGACAACGGATGTAGGCCTAGCTCATTGATTGTTCCACGCGGAGCGGGAAACTCAAAGCGCCCATTTCCCGGCGGACGAGTGGTTTTCTCGTCGCTTTTCCCCCGAGAGTTTCCACTTGCCTGATAACAGGCCGCATGAATCACCGTCATTACAGCTTCCTGCGCCGCGCCGCCAATCGGCGCTGCGGACGATTGGCATTGGCATGTTGCTATCGCGAGTGCTCCAACCGTGGATGTCACAGCTGGTGCACGTGGCGGCGACGCCCGTTGCGATAACACAATCCACTCTATCTATATCAAATGTGTAATTTCAGAATGAGAATTAATCTTGTATTTTTATCAACTCAAAGTGATGTAACTGATTAACGTAAATTGTGTAATTGATACCAAGCAATTCATGCAAATTTTTGCCTTTTTAACGATTTTTTCTACTTTAAGTATGCAGGCTATTACTCGCGCTCATACGATGGATCGCGATTCCCAATCCGTGACCACACTGAATTTTAATGTGTATTTTATTTTTCAAGACCGGAAAATTTTAACTTTTATCATACCCCAAAATTAATTATGTGTCTGTGATGGCCATAAGGGCCATATTGGTATATGAAATATAATGTGTATTATATTTCATCTATGATTTTACTAGACTACTGTATCACGAAGAGTGTTGGGGGAGGGAGGGAGGTAATGGACAAATCACAATTGTGCTGTGTTAAAATTATTTCCATGCCCAAGTTATTGCACTGTAAGTTTACCAAGAGGTACATACTCACCTACGATGACATGAAAAATAATTATGTACAGTTCTTGAGTTTATTATACCAAATTTCACAAAGAAATTGACACCTCAAAATTAAACGACATAGATACAGTTAAAAAAATCTTCTCTTTCTTGAGTTATTCACATAATAACTCCTCATACCGCAAACATGCACTCTCAAGTTGCAAGCGGCATTGTTGAAGCGCGGTGCCGGCGGCGTAGGACGAGTTCATTTCGAACCTACTGCAGCCCGCCCCCCTCCCTACACCCAACACAAACGCCTACCCCGTGCCCCGCGCCAAGTACAGAGCATCTTGCTCGGGACTTCACATCGTCACATCGCTGCTGTGGTACACGTCACACGTCGACGTCAAACTTCCAACGACAGGTCAAGGTCGAAACAGCCGCAGCCTTGGTCGTCAACCGCTTAGCATTTGCCAGTCGAATGTCACACTCTCAATAGCGCGTTGCACATTACACACGGTAATGAGCGTATGCAAGCCATTGTTGATCGAAGGACTTCTTGGAAATAAAACGTGCTCTTGTTTAAATTACTGATCGAGATCGAGGAGAGTTGATTGTAGATTTGCATATTAAATCCTTTCACGTCACAGCTATACCGAATGTATGTTCCGTCGGTTTGAAAGTTATACTTTAAATTTTAATATTTTAATTATCTTCCCTCAAAAACCATTTTAATGAAAGGAACCACTTAAAAAAGTGATAATATCATGACTCCACCACCCGGAACAACTCGAAACCTTTTATTCGTCTCTTAAAATTTACTTTTTATCTAATTTAATATTGTTGCATGAAACACTCAACCACTCACTTATCGTGCAGAGTTTGCTTCTACATGGCTAAGTTCCAGCGTGTCTTCTTAACAAAATTAAAAAAAAAAAAAAAAAAAAAAAAAAAAAAAAAAATAGTAACGTAAAATGACACATTAGGCTATATTACGCACCATACTTATTGGAATAGGGTCAAAATGATAAAAAGAGAGAAGTGCCGAAGTGTTGTACAACCCTAATTCAAATATTAGATAGAGCGTGGGTGGCAGCGCGGCAATACAAACAAACCGCATTTAGCCCCAACAACATCGCGGAAATGGTGTTTCGATTTTCCGCATTTCCCAACGTGCGCATCCCACTGCGCATGGCGAGGTCGCGCTGCTGCCCGATCCCCACCGTAGGTTTCGCTATTTCCTACTTCCTCCAAGTGCCGAAGGTCAACTGAAACTTTAACTGCAACTACACTACTCCTACTGATTGCAGTTTTACGACACGATTGGTTTCAGAATTTATGTAACCTCCATCATCGTCCAGATGTAGGCCTACCGGTACCAATGTGTTCAGGCCGCGGGTGCCTGGCAGGGTCGTGTTTTTTGCCCCCCCGGCAGCAGGTTTCCCCTCGGACCCATTGTCACGTCCACGTGCGACCATCACCAACGTCATCGCCGCCGACCGCCAGTGGTGAGGATGCAGGACGCGGGATCAATACACAGGACCGTGGTGCCGCCTACCGATCGCTGCCGAAAACTCGCCGAGCGCTACGCCCAACAGGCACGACGACACGACGCGGCAGCGACCGAACAAAATCACCAAACGAGTAACATTTTCTACTTTGTTTTATACACTGTGCATTAAAGCATTTAAGTTGCATACGCGTTTTTGCCGTGAAAATATCTATCGCTGTATGTATTACAATGTCGGAATAACTTAGGAGTTTGAAGTACCCGCCAGCTTGGATTTATTTATTTATTTATACATTTACGGCAGTCGCCATTTACAATTGAGTTTTTCGTTAATGTGAGTACATCTAGATGGTGGTGCATGCTAAACCTAGTTACAAAAAAAATGTCATGTTGGTACATACAGTGCAACTTAAATAAAAGGCAAAATTCTACTTATACAGGGTGCGGCAAAAAGATCTGACGGTTTTTAAATTAAAATAACTTAAACGTTTAAAGTTTTGAAAAGGGTTTTATTGCATATTTCACACTGTTGTTAATGGACATTAATAAAAATTACTCAATAACAGTTGATTTATTCAGTTTAAGATTTGAAGACAAGGTCTTTCAAATGATGTCTGTCTTGCTCCATGCATTCTTCCAATTATGCTCTGAAGTTGTCAAACACTTTCCCTAACATAGCAGGAGACAGTTTGGCAATTTCTTGGCACGTGGCTTCCTCCAGGTAATCCAACAAGCCGGGTTTATTCGTGTAAACTCTTGATTTCAACAGTCCCCCACAAAAAATACTGAGATCTGGGGAACGAGCTTGCCATGCAACTTTCCTGAAAAGCGAGATGACTTGGCCACGAATCTTCCTTCTTAAATATGTCATCACCTCATAGGCTATATTTGCAGTTGCCCTATCTTGCTGGAACCAAATTTTGCTGCAATTTAAGCGATTTATGTGAGGTTTGCCAATTTTGAAATTGTCTACCTGTCTCCTGCAATGTAAGGAAAAGTGATTGGCAAATTCAATACAAAATTGAAAGAATGTACTGAGCAAGACACACATCATTTGAAAGACATCATCTTCAAACTCAAATCTTAAACTTAATAAATCAGCTCTGATTTAGTAATTTTTATTAATGTCCATTAACAATGATCTGAAGTATGCAATAAAACCTTTTTCATCACTTAAAATCTTTGAATTATTTTCATTTAAAAACCGTCAGATCTTTTTGCCGCACCCTGTATATCAAACATACCTACTCAACATACAGAAAGGTAACAATGACTAGAATGCAACTGAAACAACTAGAAAACGTGCTTATGTCTAAAAAATGCAACAGATACAAGAGTGTAACAATAATAATTTGGATTTTCATTCTTACAAGACTATGTTAAATTTGAAACATGCACTATACGCCTTTAATATTGGTCGAAAAAGATTCATCTTTAGGTAATTATAAAAGAAATTCCAATAACTGTGAGATAAAAATCACGATTATAGAGAGATTAGGCCTAATGAGATTAAGCTATTTTGAAAAACGTCTATATTTTCGAATGAAAATTGTTGAAAATCATTTTATTATTTGTTCATGTTATTTATTATCAATAATGTATAACGTGTTTTATTTCATAGGGCCCCTAGATATTATAATTTACTTAAAAATAACATAAATATGAATCTCAGTAGTGGGAAAAAGCCACTTCTAAACCGGAAGTGACGTCAGCTGCCAGGGCAGCTGCAGGGGTCAGATGGTGTCAGCTGCCAGGGCAGCTGCAGGGTGCAGATGGCGAGAGCATATGCCCTGAATTTGAAGTAGAATTGGGCATGAATTAAGAGTTAGTTCAAAATTGAAATTCAACAGTTATAACTGGAGCCTGGAAAGTATGTCAAGGTCATTCAGAGTAAGTTTTAAAAAAGCCTACCCAACTACTACCAGAAATAGTTCTAAGTTGAACTAGTTGGTGATAGTGGGATAGGCTGAAGTAAATTTTGAATTTTATTTGTGAACATATAATTAATGTGCAACAGCAGAGTTTAAACAAGTTGAACTTTTGTGATGAATTACAGAGTTGTAAATGCAAACACCGACGACGATGAGAAGGTAAATGCAGAGTCCCCAGATGATGTATTTGAAAAGCTTGAACAAATGTAACATTTCAAGTTGGTTTTCCCGTTCCATTTCCAATCGTTTAATTTCCAATTTCAATTTATCCTCTTCCATTTTAGTTACGAAGGGAACTTCATCCATCATATCCATCATGATTGTGTTAGTGTTTGAAATTTTAGTGATGTTGATAGTTCAGAAGTCGAAGACGGAATAAGAAGTAAAAGGGAGAAATGTTAGTTAAATAAAGAAGTGGTGGGGGGAAGGATGAATTACAAAGAAGTGGTGGGGGAAAGACGTTGCTCTTCATTATTACCATCAGTAGTGTCAGATGGTGCAGGAGTTAGATTTAGTAAACTGTCTTCGTCTAAACTTTCAACCTTATCACAAATAGGACAATCGTATGTTATTTCTAAATTCATTTTGATGGTTGTAAAATTATCTACAAGTTCTTGTAAAATATTAAAAATGTCTTGTAACTCTTCTTTAGAGTTTATTTCAAAACTAGAATTCATTCGGGCTAATGGAGAGTTGTTCATTGTTGGAGAGTCGGTGATGGAATGAGGATCGGCGCATAGGGAGGGGGCTTATATAATGGTGACCTTGAGCAGGCGTCTAGGGAGGGGGGCTGTCTAGGGAGGGGGCTTTTATATGGGGAACCTTGAGCTTATGATTAAATAAAATGTTTAGTTCTTCTTCTTCGTCTTTTAATTCAATTATTTGAACCGAAGTAGTTGTTTCATCCTCTTCACTCGATGAAGAAAACAATTCACCAGGATTTAAATATTGAACTACAATTCTGAACCATCTTATAGGATATTCGTCAATGACAGAAAGTAAGTTTTGAAACAATTCTTCCATCTCCTCCCTGTCAGTTATTATATGTTCAAATTTGATAAATTTGTTTTCCATGTTGTTAGTTAGAGTGTTGGAAGTGGAATGATTTAATATTATATAAAAATTAGAACTAGTGGTGGGGGAAATCTCAAGGTCATCCAAATGAAGTTTTAAAAAAGAGTGTAAAACTGAAATTACACATTTGATGGTTCTACAGGATCGGAATACCAATCTGACCTGTATTTACATCTTTTTATCATATGTGTACAAAAATCATCTTGATGAGAATTGGTGCGTTGACAATGAGCAAGATCTAGAGGGTGAAATTTGAAACATCTTTGAGGACAACATGTATGAAAATATCTTGATTTGTAAAATTTGAAAGTTCGCAATTCCGGTGGTGGTAGTTGTTTTGTTTTGCATTTGCAATAACAAGATCCGAAGAATTCACATTTAGTACAAGCTAACCCATCCACCATCATTGGTCCTAAATCTGTACACTGTTGTTCACAACAGTAACGAGGTTTGTACTTGTATTTTTGCTCTTCCATGTTGACGCTGCGGAGTCCAGTGAAAGAATAAGAGTGTATAGTGTTGAATAGTGAGTTTTATGTACTGTGAAAAGTGGTGGGGGTAATTTCAAGGTCATCCAAATGGAGTTTTAAAAAATTATACCTTACAACTGTAAGGATTATTAAAATTTAGGAAGTTTGTTTCTCTTTGTTTTCTTCAGACTTTTTATCTCTCTCAGCTTTAGCCATAGCAACTAGTTCTTCTATTGATAGTGGATGTACTTCAGGGAATTTTAAAATTAATTTAGCTTGGTATCCTTCTTTAGCTAATACATCTATATCTTTAGTCATTTGTTCAACAGTGTTGTAATCTTTTCCATAGATTTTTCCATCAAGTTGAATCATCATTCTGTACAACATTTTCTTAAATAGGTCTTGTCGTGGTGAGAGCTAAGAAGCGAATGATTATTTATACAAGTATTACATCCTTTTTATTAACTCACATTGATCACGTGATTCTTTAGTTGTAGTTTTGTCTGTCAAAAGTTATTCAACATTGGTAATACTTTTGGAACTTGATGTTATGTTGACCAGTTGGCGATGAAGAAGTTGTAGGTTGTGTAGAAATAAATATTTCATCATCGCAATATTTTGTTTTAGTGAACATTCTTGTATTAGTAGCACTAACATCAACAGTTAAGTGATAACCACCGGTAAGTAAAACTCGCATTTCGTTGGTTAAATCTTCGAGTTGTTCAAAAGTTGTTATGGTGTTAGTATCGTAAGATGCACACTTGACCTTTAGGGACATGTTGCAGTTTTATATTCAGGGATTAAGAGCGAGATGTGTACGGTATGAAAGGTAGCAGTAGACTGATGAATTTTGCAAGTACATTTCCCCTTTTATAATTATACAAAATTGGGTCAAGGTCATCCTGTGGAATTTTTAAAAAAAGCAACATATTGTAATGTACAAAGACATTACAATATGTTGCTTTTTTTATTTTTATTTTTTTTTTGTTTTATATCATATTTATTGAAAAAACAAATACAAAGAAATATTTACAATGTTATGTACAAATTAATCAGTAGTAGGTGTTACATGAATTGTAAGTTCAGTAGAGTTGTTTCCACTGGGTCCATGTGATACCAAATAGAGTGCGCCGGGTTGAATTATACGAAGATCTTCATTTTGAAGTAGTTGTACGAAGCGCTTTGGTAAGAAGATCTGAAATTTTGCTTCATCACCAATTGTATAAGGTGCCTCGCTCAAAGTGCAATTTATAGCATCACCTACTGAAGTTTCCATTTTCTTAATAGTATGAATGATGTAGTGTTTTTCTTCTTTTAGTTCAGAACATTTCTTTGTAGGTAGAATTGATGATTTAGAATGAGCGTTGAACTGATCAACTAAACTTTGAAGTAAGTTCTGTGATGCCATATTGATGTTGTTGTTAATCTTCTTGTTAATAAGAATGTCCGTCGGAGATGTTGTCTCTTCGGAGGTTTGAGTAATACTCATGCTGTGTCATGGTAGCGCTCTCACTTTTATAATCGACACTACCCCCACCACTGACACTACCCCCACCAGTTTGTTGAAGGAAATTATTCAAGCGGTAGGCATTCTTTAAAGCGCACTGCGACCTTCGATGTTTAAAACTTTTTGATGAAATACAAAGTTCGTTGAAGTAGCATTGGAAATCTTTATCAATTATTGCATTAATCACTTCGTTGCTTGTAAATGATTGTATCCAATTTGCTTTTTCCAATCCCCTTGTGTAGATAATTTTAAACTCTTTGCAATAATGATTCATAATGTGCGGCATCATGTTATAATTAATGAAACCTTCATCCCATCTTAAGTTGTGAAAATGTTTGTTCAACCATTTGTTTGTAACTTTCGCTTTAGTTGTTAGTCTATTAAATGGTACTGGAGGTTTGAACAAATAATGATAAACTACTGATGTGTTCATGTCCAAGATTACTAATTCTTTAATAATAAAATTACCATCATTTCCTCGGAAAGCTTGAAATTCAATTATACCTCTTTTAACTTCCATTATATGTGGCGCATTAGAAAACGAAACCCGTTTATTCATGATGAAGTCTTACTAACAACTGACTTAAAAATTGGATGAGCCGATGTTTATAACAGACAGGATTGTTCTTCTTCTTTCACTTCTTGTGCCACTTCATCAATATTAAAATTGGTGTGATAGTTGTTTAATTGTCTCCACATTTCAACTTCTTGAGGTATTCTATTAAAGATTGAAGTATCCACGGGACCGTATAAAATTGGAACAAATGGTTTTTTGTCCAATGTATCAATTAGATAGTCTTTAATTATTGCACTTGAAAATATTAGTTGTTTCAAATATCTGGTGACGGGACCGGTAGTACAACTTAAAGTGTAAAATTCTTCTTTAGTGAAATATAATTTAACATTATGTGTAGTTAAATCTCTGAAGCGAACAATTTGTCCTCCACGATGTTTTACTATATCAACTTCAATATTTGATTCCAATAAACTTAATCTTGTTCTTCTTCCAAATGTGTTGTTACTTAAATAGCATTCCAAAAGATGTAAATGTTTCATGAGAGATTCCCAAGTAGTTTCACTGAAAGTAACCATTTTGTTTCCATGATTTAAAATAACAATTGGTGAATAATCCATTGATTTTAAAATTCCAACTGATATACTTTTTGTCATGCATGAAGAAATTGGGTAGATAATCCGAAGAAATACTTCTGTTAAAATATTGGTTGTAATGTTAACTTCAACCTTCTTCCTTTTTACTTCTTTTTCAGCTTTTTCTTCTTCTCTCTTCTTATGTTTGTTGAATTTTAGGAATTCGTCCATTTCTCGTTCAACTTGTTTTTCTATATCTGAACTATTATCATCCATTAGAGGTGTATTTTCTTCTCCGTTAGTAGAATTCATCTTGCGAATGATGTTTCCCATACGACGGTTGAAGATAGAATGAAGTTTCTACTAATTATTTTCTCGCTTTTATATTTTTCGTAAATCCTTGAAATTTATACAATTACATAATTGTTTGTTTTCAACTTGTCTTTCACAAATGAAATTCTAACCTCAAAAATTAAAGCAGATAATTCTAACCTTAAAAATTTGCAGTTGTTGTACAATTCTTCTTAAAGTACATTCTTCACAATTCCGGTCAGCGGTGTGTAAGTAACTATTTTATCATGTAGAATTAGACAGTATGCCGAAGTTCCATCCGCTACTGGTTCTTCAAATTCCATTTCAATTTTTATATCCACACTTGATGATTTTACCGATTCATTTTGTTTTGAACAATCGATTACAATTATTGGAGCCTTGGAATAATACTGGTCAGGTGATAATAGTGGTGTATTAGTCTTTCCATAATATGATGATTGAAATCTTGCATACATATCGTATAAAATGGAAAAACGTTTATTGCTGAACATGACATTCAAATTGTCATAGGGAAAGAATTGAGAGTTTAGGAAAACTTTACAATTCTTTATTTTACAGTGATCAAATTGACCAGCATTTGCAGTGATAACATCTTTTCGCTTAGTTTGAAAACCGAGTATTATGTACCTTGCTCGTTCCAAGTAAGTTGATGTCTTGACGGTCCATGTTTGTCTTTCTGTCTGAGGTAGTGTAGGGTATTCATGAAATTCCCAACTTCGGAATGGCATCACAATATCACGGTCAGATTTTAACTTTCTCAATAATAGGATTCTATGTTCATCGGCCAATCTTACATGAGGTACTCTCCAAACAACTTTATCCAACTGTAGTTGCCATTTCAGTTTATCTTCCGTAGTTGCAGGGTCTGCAAGTATTAAGTCCTTATTAGTTGAAGATCTGAGTAATACTAATTCTTGTTTGACATTTATTATTACCCGTTTGTAATCTTCAGCGAATCCCAAAAGCAATCGTAAAGGTACATGAAAATCAAAGTGACCATTGGAAGCTGGTGTTATAGTGTCTTTATCGGGGGCAACCCATCCGGCAGTGACTATTGAATTCTTCTCATGCGGTGTTAATGATGTTAATCCTTTCAATGTCGTTGTTAAACCAACCTTTTTTGTTGAATCAACCGTCACCCCTGATATTTCATATCTTATTTCATCAAAAAGATATGCCATCGGGTTATTTATAAAAGGAACTGTTGAAGCAGTTTTTCCATCCAATTTTAATACCCGTCCTTCGATGTACAAGTAACTTTCACACGGTAAAGTGTAAATATCTTGTTGTTGAATGGGGATCCTTATTTCATCGTTATTGTTTAATTTTGATGAAGTGTAAGGGTTGTGCGTGTGATATTCCTTCTCCCATAGTGTTTCGTCGAACGTTGGTCCTTGAGATATATCCAGGATATCCATCGCTGTTAAGTTTCAATCCAATCTTCTGTAGAAAACGAATGTTTTCCGATGTTAACTCTTCCAATGTCGAGGAGCTACTGAGCTCCCGACTCTTCCGTTGCGGTTTAAATGATAATCCCATGTTGACTTTTATGTTGCTGCTCTGATGTGTATCCGTATAGTAATTGTTTCTCCTCTAAAGTCAACACTATGACCGTCTTGATCCAATATGTTCAGTACGATGTCTGAAATGAAACTGGTGTTTAACGGTAGGTATATCAAGTTTTGTGGCTTCTCAACAATTTTAAAACCGGGAGCCACTGTTGGATAAAATGTATGTAAAATATGTTGATTAACTCCATCTCTATACGATCCGTGTATAATGTTGCACGTGACATCAATACTATTTACTTTCAATATTGTTACAGTTGAATCACCTGAATGAGTAGTTCCAGGAGTTAAGATTTTCTTTTTTGTATCTGTAAATCCAAGTAAACTGCCAATCGACTGTTCCAAGCTGACATCAATATAATATTTTGAAGTTATTTCTGCTTTTAAAGTATTATTGTTTCCTTTAACGGTGATATTGTCTTCTCCGAGTTGTTTCTGTAATAATTGGTTTATATCATCAATTTCATAAGCTCCAGTAGGAAATGTAATTATTTTCAATTCTGAGTATTTTCCTGCAGCATCCTTAGTTTCATAATAATGTAGTAAATTGTTTTTTCCTTCTGTAACATTAGGAATTGAATTGTAGGTAGTCAAATCAAGTAATGCCGCTTCCCATAATCTTTCCTTGGATAGACGCAATGCTGGGAACAGCGTACTTTTCAATGTGGATGAATTTTCACTCAGTGACACTGTATACGATGACATCTTAAAGCTGACTGACACTCTTCGCTAGAAACTCCAAACATAAATGCCCACATATTTCAGTATTGTTAGGTTGTTCTCTTTTGTAATTGTAAAAAATGTTTTTGGAGTTTCGAAAATAATGTTGCAGTTCTTTTGGCGGTGGTAGATTGCCAAAACTGTCAAAGTAGTAAATGGTTTGTCCGAGTTTTTTATAGCATACCCAATGAGTGCCTGGACCATAGGTGGAATCCAAATTTACTATTCCAGTTTCATTTTTCCATATTTTAGTTGGTAATGCATCTTTCATAAAAACTCCTCGAAAGAATGGTATTTTCAAACATTTTACATAATCATTTAACTGATGATTTGTTAAGGCTTTATTTGGAATTATCAATTGATTCTTCTTATTTAGTACACACGGTATGGTCTTAGGTATAAACCTGCTCCGTTTTTTACCATTTGCCAAACAGAAGTCTTCTTTACACTTGCCTTATGAGTTCTACGACGTCCTTTTTTAATGTTTCCACCTCTTTTAGGAGCGCCTCTCTTTGCAGGTCTTCCTCTGCGACGTCTTCCACCACCTAACTTTGCTTTTGTCTTCATGGCTGTAGTTACTGCCCAAGCTGCTGCTTTTTCTGCAATATTTGCGTCACTTGATTTTACTCTTTGCCAAGCTTTTTCCGCTAGAATTTTATCTGCTATTGATCTATTTGTTGAATCTTTATACTTTGAATATGCTATATCGTGTTCTTTGCAAGCTTGATCTAATTTATTAATTCCAGGATCTCCTCTTGCTAAACGTTTTGCCAACTTAGTTCCAGGTCCACAATATTGATAACCTCCGGGCAGATGTAATTCGTATGGTAAAGCGTCTATTGCTCGATTTACAACAGCACCAATAGGTATCCGTCTAAGCAGGGATAACGCAGTTGAAGTTATACCACGTCCTCTCTTGTTGCTGTCTTGATGATGACTGAGTGATACGGCCTTCATTATGTAGTCTTATATAAACTGGTGTGTTTACTCCACAAGATACATTACATAAATGAATAAGTTATGTATAATTTTTTATATTTAAACACTTAGTTATTCAAATTAATTATATACTGATTTATAATTCTATTTTTAATCCAAGCTTCTCGTTCATCGGGTTGAATCATCACATGATTCGTTGTACTAGCTATATGATTATGGGTATCAATAAGTAAATTGCCCACTATTCTTATTAAACAATCTAAATTTACAGCATCTTTTGGATGTTGAGGATCATGTAATTGCATAATACGTTTATCATTACATGTGTAAGCTGTTTAATCACTTTTTGATGTTTTTATGACTTGTCCAATAGTAGCAGCATCATTTGAATCTTCGCCTGGTAAAATATTAATTATTTTCTTCATCTTTGCATCATATTTGGTCCCAAAGTGTTTATCCCAAGTTATTGTTTGTTTCATTGTAACACAATCATTTGCTTCGTAACCAGGATAAATATCTTTTATTCTTCTATTACGACCATTGTATGTACCTAATGTACCACCAGTAGCAATTAATGTTTGCACCATTAGAGGTACATCTGTATCTTTTATACCAAATCTTCCATTTGTTATTGTTTTACGTCCTGCATCCCATTCATCATTATTTCCTTGCATTAAATTAAACTTTTCATTTCCATGTATAAATTTATCTCCCCGCTTTAACACGGCATCTTCATGTTTTACAAAATTGGATGTTTCCTTTTTTAATTCTTTAGATAATTGTTCTATAGTAACAGCATCTTTTGGTTGAGAACCAAACTTTACATTTGTCAATGTTTTACCATGACAATCGATTTCATTAACATCTTGTAAAATACAGTTGTCCTTGATGTATTTTAGGTTTACAGCATCACCGTCTTCCTTTGGGTATCCAATGTCATTTATAATAAATTTATAAAAAGAATATCCATGTTCAGTTTTTTCCGGTATTATAGAATGTAAATATTCTTTATTAACTGAATCTTTATCATTTTTGGGATTTCCCACGTTGGTTATTCTATAATTTCCAGCATCATATGTTTGTCCATCTTTTAAGTTGTTACCCCATTGCAATTTTAAAGTATTTGAAAGTTCAGATGATAAGTACTCTTTAGTAATTGCATCAGAACCTTCAGTTGGTTTACCAACATTAATTAATCTATGTGATTCAACATCATAAGTATTCTTATGTAATTTTAATGATGTTGAAGTAGCTTCTTTTACTGTCTTCAAATTTGCTCCATCAGTATCTTCTTCTGGATCTTTAACTAGTTTTAAACGTTTATTACTTATGCTATAGTCACCTTCAGGTGTTTGCGGTAATCCACTTCTTTTTCTGTCTTCTCCAACTTGCACTCCTAAAGCGGAGTACCGTCCGAACTTGTCGACGCTCATGTTAGAACTGATACGTCTTATGCTTGCACCTCTTTTATATCCACGGACAATTATACGACTATACCGCGATTCCTAAGTTCATCAACTAGAGCCACCCATTCATTATTATTTTCGTGGAGGAAACAACTTTTTTATAACGATGTTATATTTTGTTGCACGTGAACGATTAATCATTGCATCCTTTGAGTAGTTTCTTTTATGAGCGTTAGTATTTTGTAGAATCTCCTTAAAAACACTTAAATCTTTGGATGAATATCTTAGTGGTATGTTTTAAAAATTAATTCATATAATCCTTTTGTTCCTTTATATCTATGCTCACCAATAATGATGTAATCGTCTTGTGTTATTTCAAGCTTTGAATCGCCAATCTTCAATTCATTCCCATCAATTCTTGCTCCGTATACGTGTGATCTACTCAAATTCGGGTTTGATTTCATGTCATGTAGCATTTTCATTATATATTTTCTTCCAAGAGGTCCATGTTGTAATATATCGCTACTCAATTGAGTTAAATTTGGAATAGATTGTTCTGCTTCTGGTATTGGCTGTTCTTCTTCCTTTTCAACAATTGGTTCTTCTTCTTCTTTTGTTTCTTCTTGCTCACTAGCACTTGTATATGAATCATCATCTTCTTCTTTTTTTAATGCTTGTACTTCTTGTTTAGAAACTGGTAGTAAAACATCTCCTTCATAATGAGGTTTACCAATAGTTTCTGATATCTGTTTTAAAGGTTCCGTAATAGGTTTAAATGTAGTCTCTAGAAATTCTTCTCTTTCACTTAAACCCATCCTCAATGCACGATTCTTCATACTAATAGAATCACTGAGTGATTTTATTTCTTTCAATAGTTTTTCTTGATTCACCATGTTTACACTGTGAAGTTCAACGTGTAACTAGATGTAGCATCGGTAGTTCAACGCATAAATACAAATTTATCCAACCCTATACGATATCTACCATTTTTAATATCTTCTTCCTTCATAATAACGAGAAAGCTATATTTCTCATTCCATGCTTTGCCACACATCTCTTTAAATTTTTCAAATGGCATATCCGCATTTACATGATCATTATATATATGCTTTAAATTTGTTTCATCTTGCTTGAAGATGATCAACATATTTGCATTGTCTCTTATAAGTTGTTTTGGAATTTTACTGTATGTTTGACCAATATAAATGCTATCAATATTATGATGTCTTCCCATAGCAAAATAATTCCTTATTGTGTCATGATTTTCACAAGAAACATCGTCAAATATAAAAATAGAAAATGGTTTTGCTTCATTCGGTTGCATAATTGTTTCACTGGCATTAAACTTGTAAAAATTCACTTCAGGTACACTTGCAAGTACTTTATCCAATAATTGATATTTTGGTTGTTGCAATGATTTTGAAAAAATGTATATATTATTAAAACGCAATCCTTTAGGATTAGTTATAAGGTTAAAAACAACATTAGTTTTTCCACAATTTGAAGGACCAGTTATTAGACATCTTATCGTATTTGGTAGTAATTCACCATGTTTTCCATGATTTAACTTATCATTGTCAACTGTCAATTCATCAATGTTATTGATATTAAATCGATCTTTTTGTTGTACAATCTCCATCTTGTATAAAGGTTAAACACACAATGAGCTATTAAACAACTATACTAAGTCTTTTGAAGGAATCCAAGAGTCTTCACTTTTATCAAACCCTAACCACCGGACTTTAACCATATCCTTTTTCCTTTGTAAAATCTTCTCGACAAGATATACATCACCAACTGTTGATTTCAACAATTCGTGTCCGTAGAATCCACCTTGAAGTAATTCACCCTTGTTATCCTTTAATAAATAGGTTTCAGGTATAGTTGGTTGCACTTTATAAATTGTAAATACTTCATTAGTCCAATTTGGTAGATATCTTTTACTAAATACACCTTTGTATTTGCTTATACGAACTTTATCGTTGACCTTGAACTTCTTTGGTTGCAATTTTTCTAATTTCGGTGTTGTATTATTTTTAATGCGTTGTAATACAATTTTCGCATTAGCACTGTTTACCTGGATAGGTTTCATTCCAATGGTACGATGATATTTGTTGTTATACTGTTTTATAAGTTGTGGTAATATGTCATACCACACATATGATCCTCGTTTTGAAAATTGTTTATACATCGCACCTTTCAATGTTCTATTGAATCTTTCAATTATTGAAGCTTTAACTTCAGAATTTGTAGAATAATGATTTATTTGATATTTCTTCATCAAAGCTCTAAAGTCTTTATTAAAATATTCTTTTCCATCATCGGTCTGTAGATGTTTAATTTTAAATTTATTTCTTTGTATTGTGGTTTCCATAGCTTTTGTAACACTTTTACCAGTCTTGTCCTTCAATGGTAAAGCGTCAGCTATTTTAGTAAAACAGTCTATAATTGTTAAAATATATTTAAATCCTTTGTTTAATTTACTGTGCGGTATCATTTCAATGAGATCAGCTTGATAAAGATCATTCATCCCTTTAATGATTGTACTTCTTCTTGGAAATCTTCTTCTTGCTGGTTTATGTAGTTCATTTACAATCTTGTCCTTCACACTTTCCATCTTCAGATGTTGCTTGTACACCGCATGTAAAAATACTGATCCATAGAATAGTTTATTCTCATTTATATAGTTTGAATATAGGTCAAGGCCAATTCATATTAGTGTAAAAAAGAGGGAACATGGCATTGGGCTTGCCATGTCCCCTCTTCTTTACGGAAAGGAAAAAGGAAGAAGGTAGAGGACGAAGAATAGGTTTACTGGTCGATAGGGTTTAGAGAGTAGTGGCCGAATGGTAAAGTATTAATTTTATCTTCTAAAATATGGCGCTTGTCATCTTTGTAGCTTAATGCCCACTTTGTTTGTTTGACACTAAATAGTTGATGATTATAACTTCTAATAGTGTTGAACGTTGCAGTTGTTTCAACATTTTCAAACAAACATCTTTTATAATGTTCAA
Organism: Neoaliturus tenellus; assembly: GCA_030545055.2. NCBI lineage: Eukaryota > Metazoa > Arthropoda > Insecta > Hemiptera > Cicadellidae > Neoaliturus > Neoaliturus tenellus. The sequence goes on along the minus strand of CM061533.1, from coordinate 179,166,309 downwards.
ACTGTACGTTCTTCTTCAGGAAAGAAGTTTTTATTCCTTTGGCCTTCTTCGTGACTTGATGTTCGTTCCTCTCGTTTATGTACAGTTGAAATGAATACAGTTTGGACATTAATGCTACAATTTCCATCATCGGCACACCATTTGTTTCATCTTTAAATTTTCCCAATACTTTCTTATTTCTGTCATAGTCGTAATTTGGATGATCCTTAGGATAATCGGAAAAGTCGAAATCATCTTTATATATAAAGGTGCGTAGATCTTCATACATGTCATTTGTTTTAATCCAGTAAATTAGTGCATCCGTGTCCATATATGCAATACCAATGTTCTCTCTTCCATAATAGTTAACCATCTTCTTATAATGAAACTCGTACATATGTGTTTTTGAAATATCCAAGATTGACATTCCAAGATACAAAGGACGATCCATTGTAACTGACTTCTTGTTCATGGAAATAACAACTAGATTTTCATTAATAATTATAGATGAACCAAAGTTTGGTTGTTGCACCAATTTCTGTAATTTTACTGGATCAGTTACCAATTTGATATCCTTATGTTTCCTTTTGTTTTCCAAAGTCTTGCCAAATATTGCGTTATTCATTAATTTGAAAAAATCTTTTTGAAAACTTGATGTAGCGGTGGCTCTTCTTCTTGTGTTGTTGTCGATGTAAGGTTTTAACCAACAAGATTGAGAAAATTGTAGTACTCGATTAATTTTTGTAATTCTCAATCCTAAGTCTAAAGCTTGTTGTATCATCCAGTAGTGTCCAACATATCGAGACTTGTCGGTTAAAGTCATCATTAATTTTGGCCATCTTCCAGTAGGGGAAATTTCAGTCTTAGGAAGAAGTGGTAAATCATAATGTTGATCATGAAGATGTTCAGGATATTCAAAATTAACATCAAAAATGTAACCAGTTTCACCATGCTTCGGTATATCCATTATGTTTCCAATCGATTCTGGATCTATCCATTTAAAATTATCATATGGAAGGGGATTCGACATTGCCCATCCGTATAAGTTATTTGCATCAAAATAACCCAGGAATGTTGTTGGTTTTGATGCATCATAATCGGGCAGATACTTGTTGTTCGCCTTGAAATGTCGTGTAACGCTTTGCGTCAATCCCCCTCGAACTCCTGATTCTAACATCATAACCATATCTATATCAGTAAGAAGTTGTATTTTACAATTTGTTTCTTTCAACATAGCTTGCCATGCTAATCCAGGTGAAGTGTACGAATGAAGAGGGTCCAATCCATATGCTGCAAAACATGTATTTCTAAATTCTTCCATTATATCACATAGTAAAGTTACATCCAATTTAACATAAAAATCTGAATATTCTCCCAATGTTCTAAATCCTAAATCGTTCCATACTTTACATGCATGATCATAGTCCTCTTGAGATATGTCCATGTCATAAAGTTTACTTTTGAATTCTTCTTTAGCCGGAAGTGATGTTTCATTAAATCTTTCTAAACTGTCTATGTAATCATATGGAAACACACCTTTCCGAAGTACCAAATCCAGTTTGTTGTTATTTACAATCTTCTTTGTTTCGATGAAATCTTGTTTCCTTAAATTTTCTGAAAGTTTGGACAAACTCGACGGCATAAATCTGTAGGAGTCCAAGAATCTTAGTTTCATGTTTCCAACTTCTTTGGAAAAACTTATGAACTTCTCTGAAGTTTCAGCTAACACATCGATTTTACCGTCGTCTCTTCCTAGTTCAGGTATTATAAAATGAGCATCGTACCCACTGAGGTTATGCAGAACCACAGGAATAAATAGTGGTAAACGATAGCTTAAGTTGCATTTATTACAAGCAGCACCCCTGTAATAACCTGTGAGGTGATCGTGATCTTTAACTTTATAATTCTCAATAGTAAAATCATTTTTGCATAAGAAACATCGAGTTGCATTTTCATGTTGAATTTCTTCTTCTTCCTCCATCGGTTTCATTGGTACAATATTTGTATATAATCTTTGTGCATTTCCAGCTATTGAATATAAGTGATCAAGAAATATTTTTTCTACATTTTCACCACGATATACTAGAGGTTCTGAAGTTAATCCATATCTGTTTAAATGTTCTTCTGATAATGTTGATTTAACCATTAAACAAAAACTGTTTGGTTTGTGCATTTGATACTTGACACTTTTTCTAGCTTCACAATTTTCATCTTCAACAGGAACAAGTGTTGATTCAAAGTCCGCATACACAACTAGAGGAATACGGTACTGATGATGAACCTTTTCAAATGTAACAAATGCTCTGCTTTCCGAAGGTAAAATAATCTTTGCTTCATAATTATTGTTACATAATCTTTTGTGCTCTTGTAACCATTCTCTTGAGTGTAGCCCATCTCGTTTAAAATTGAAACATCTCTTGCAAATTAACTTTCTGTGTCGATCTTTAGAAAGCTGCTTATTAACAAGACGATCAAATTGCTTTATGTACACATAGTGAGACACATCTCCTCGCGTTAGTAGTAGTAAATCCGTATGATCTGGTAGCTCTTCTTTTGCAATACGTAAAGGATACACTTTGTTTGAACTATCTAATGCAAAAACATTGATAGACGTACCAGGATTTTTCTTCTCAAATTTTGATATATCTTTCAGTGATACAGGATAAGTGATTCCTTGAAAATTGTATCTAAATCTTTGATTTTCATATTCTTGGTTAGGTCTATTCACATGAAGTGGTGGTACAAATTTAGCTGTCATTGCATAACGAAAACATTCATTGTCTTCATTTTTAACATTAACACAAGATTTTGTATTTTCAATTCTTTTTGGTAAAGGAATGTAACTAGATCCCATTAGTCCATATCCATGTTTGTGAACTCTTATATCTAATACTTCAATACTTGTAAGACTCCATCCGGATCCTCTTCCTTCATGTTCCTGAATTTTTGTTAATATTTCTTCTATACAATTTTCTATTATTGAATCAATGTTTGAACTTTCCATAATGGTTCGGTTTTTTGTTATGAATCCTCTTGGTGATAATTCTTCTTGTACATTTATAAACATAGCTTCTAGTAGTAAACCAAATTTAAGAAAGTTTAATCTTTTCAATTCTTCTTTTAAAATTTTACTTACGATTGGTTTTGCTTCTCTAATAAATTCTTCTAGCTTCAAGTTTTCATTTTGAATCTTATGATGCATTACTACTTTACCGGGTAATGCAAATACTTGTAGATTCGGTAAAGTAGTTGAAGATGTTGCTGTTATTTCATCTTGTTCTTCTTGTTGTTCTTGTTCTTGTTCTTGTTCTTGTTCTTCTTGTTGTTCTTGTTCTTGTTTTTCTTCTGGGTTGTTGTGAATTAGTTCTTTATGACAGTCTAATAGAATTTCATCGTGAAACGATTCCGAACATTTATCGCAACGATACATGTTGAGATGTTTACTCTTCGAAATTTTGCCAAGAAATGAAATGGGCTCTCGCGTTCCTCCTTTTATAACGGTCCCCCCACCACTATTTCATCTTCTTCACTATACAAGGAAATCAAACTTTTTAAATAAAAATATTAACCTTCTACAAACTAATTGTTCATTCGTGTTCTTTATTCCCATTGGAGTTTTAGTATATACTTCTTTATATTCAAGCTTTAACTAACTTTCCCCCACCCAACTAATTTTAGTTACTTTTAAAACCAAACACCTGCCCTCCAAACATCTATTAGGACAGATGTTATGGGACAGATGTTGAAAGAACAAATGTTAGGGTGGAAATGGCTAGAGCACAGGCACTTGGTTGAACTAAATTTGCACATAAATTAACTAGAGTTGAATTAAAAATTCGCATAAATTAAAAGTTAGTTCAAAACTAAAATTCGACAGTGTTAAGAAACTCTAACATTTGAACAAGAATAAACATTAGTTCAAAACTGAAATTCAACAGTGTTAACCAAATTCTAACAGTCAAACAAATAGGTCAAGGTAATCCAATTTAACGCGAGAACGAGGAATAGAGCACTAAGTGGCATGTTAGTCCATTACCACAAAGTGATCTATTCCTCGCTCTCTATTCTACATCTACTTTTTACAGTTTACTTATTTATATTAAAATGTTCAAATTTTACTATGTAGAATGTCCATTCTTTCTCTTCAACTCTTCGATTGTTTTTAGCAATTGTAACAAATATTCGTTAGTTTTCACCAAAGTCTTTAGTTTGCTACATCCAATTTCAATGGAAGGTATTATAAGTTGTAATTTTATAAGTTCAATCTTTTCTTTCTTGCGAATTTCTTTCTTTATTATATTATTCCTTATTTTTGCTGAAGATTTAAACTCCATGTTGTTTCTGCTAAAGCCACAATAATAATAAAAGTCTCTTGAAACAACCTGCATTTATACACATTCCCCCACCACTTTATAATCCCCACTCCGTTCCCCTTCTTCTTTATATGTGGAAGGAAGTATTATAATTAGATTCCTAATATTTCTTTTCCTTCTTCACTACGTGGGGGAAGGGTAATTTGTTATTACACTAGTTGTGCAAGAAAATAGCCGCCAGTGTCCACACCTTGTTCGTAGCACTCCATCATAGATTGTGCCCACTGCAACATGCGGTCTCTGTCATTTGGTGTGACAAGGAAAGAATGACTATCACCATACAATATAAAAGAGTCAATTCGTACATAACATCCTGAGTCCAACCATTTATTAGCTTCAGCCATAAACTTTTCTATTGTATCAAATGGAAATTGTGGATCAATTGCTATGACTTTACGTTCTTCACTAAGTTCAACAGTATAATCATCATCGTCCTCATCATCTTCACTTTCACTGTCGTTACTTAAAGTGTCTTCAGATTGTTCAAAAACATCAGAAATTTCAGAAAAATTAAAATTTTCATTCAGATGAGGAGGCATTTTAAAGCAAGAAATATTATAAACAGCAGAGACGAAACGACAAGAGCGGCGTGTAGAAGAAAAATGAAGGGGTGACCAACGCTCGCTCCGCTTTTATAATAGTATGCAAATGAGGGGTAGGTGCTGACCATGACCAGTCATCGACCCAAAGGAGTGGGGGAAGTACTTTTCTTACTACTTGGATGGAAGTAGGTTAGTAGGTCACGAGACTTAGAGTGTTAAAAAATAATGGGGGAGAAACACAACGCTATAACGCGTTGTGTTTCTCCCCCAGTATTTTTTTAAGCAATAATTTGGAAAAAGCTATGTGAATTTACTTGCTACGCCCCCACCTTGTAATACCATCCAGTTTGTGTCTCAGGAGATAGTCTTTAGAGTCTAACTCATAAACTGATTTCTCTTTGCGCAAGGATTCAATCACTTTAATATTATATCTTAAGCCGTTACAAGTTGCCAAAATGTGTTCGTTGTCAATAACACTTTCAAAAAAATAGACACAACCTCTCTTAAGCCTATTTCCTTTCACACCAATAATTTTGGATTGGTATTCAACAGTGGGGGTTTCTGTCACTTGTGGTTCAGAAATGTGTTTTACGACATGTACACGGCAAAAACTTTCGTTTTTTACACATTTCCTCCCACAAGGTGATCCTTTCTTAATTCCCCTAGTAAGCATTTCAGGGCAAGTAGTGGGACGGCTAAATGCCCTACGACGCTCTTCTTGTAATAATTGAAATTGCTCTGAAGGAGCGGGTTTAGGAGTAGGTTTAGGAGTAAGTTTAGGAGCTGGTTTAGGAGCTGATTTAGGAGATGATTTAGTAGCAGATTGAGAGGAATCAGTTTTGTGATAGGTATGATCTTTAGGTGTACTAAGTGGTGGGGTAGGAGGCAATGGTGATAGTGGGATAATGGGTGTGCTAAGACGATGAACAATGGTTTCAACGGAAGGGGTATTAGGATGGTGGTGAACTGGCTTCTGCGGTGGCGGCATAGTAGTTGATGGTGGTGCGGAGTCCTTTGAAGGCGAAGGCGGTGAAAAAATACTACGAAGTCTAGAAGTGTTAGTTGGCGGAAGAATAGCTCCAGAAGTTGAAGGTTGAGATGCAAGTGGATTCTTGTAGCAATCAGGAAGGTTTTTGAGGCGAAGAGTTTTCTTAGGTGCAGGAACAGCCGTAGTAGAAATAGAAGTCGAAGTAGAAGTTAAAGTAGAAGTTGTAGTTGGCAGAGATAACATGGTTGTGGCTCCAAGTTCGCAGCGTAACGTCTGGAATCAGAATGAAATGTTAGCCGCAGTCGGTGCGTCTTTTATAACAATATGCAAATGAGAGGGGTAGCAGCTGGCCGAGACTGATTATTGACCTGGGAGGTGGGGGAAAAGGGGAAAGAGAAGGTATTTATTTAAAATAATTCGCATAACTTTTGACTAAAATAAGATAACCAAATTCTTCTTTTACCAAAATGTTTGTCTTACATAGACCTTTTCAATGATGTATCGCTTGTCCAAATCCGTCAATCCGTTATCAAGTTATAGCCATTTTAATTTTTCAGGTCATGACCGGTCGTTCACCCGTAGTGGGGGAAGGAGTGGGGGTAGGAGTGGGGGAAGGGGAGGGGAGGGGGGGGGGAATCGACTCCATTTTTTCGGGGGGGGGAAGGGGGGAGGGGAGGGGGGGGGGAGGGGGGAGGGGGGGGTCATTGACCTTTCCGGTCGGTCATTGACCCCAAGGAGTAGGGATAGACACAGAACCCTACTTCTCTTACTACTCAGGTGAAAGTCGGTCAACCAGTCATTTGCTTGCCATCTGCCGCCATCTGGCTGGAGTTATTGCCTCTATAAAGGTGGGTAGTTTATCGCGCTACAAACATTCATTGCCTCGCATCCGCTCGGTCATCATCTCTCGTTAGTTTTATGTTATGACTACTTCACTTACTAGGTTTGAGGTTAGAATTATCCATGGAATAGCCTTCGTAAATTCTAACCTATAAAATTACTACTCTGGCTTTCTGTTTCAATTTCTTTTACACTTCATTTTATATCTCAGTCTTATTTTAACTTCTGAACTTAACACATCGGTTATGATGACTGCACAATGTTTAAAATTAAAGCTTTTGCGAACACAACACATATTACGAAGTACTTCTAAACCTTCAATTTCAAAGTGTAAAACTAATTTAAATAGAGTTAGAAAGAAGTACAGTTTTAACCCATTATACTCAAAGACTTCGCAGGTTAATGTTGATGATAATGTTATTTACAACATTTTGCATTCTATGTTACAATTCAACAACTTTGAACTTGTTACACCTATCGACTGTGTTCAACAAGTTTTTTTATTTTACCCCTACTATTCCTCATATAAGCGCTGTCACCACAATTCCTACTTCATGCTCCTCTATTCTCTTCAGCTAAGCTAAGGTTTGAGGTTAGAATTATCCATGGCGGCCGCCATGTTTAATTCAGTTTCACCACATAGAGTCGGCAACCGGTTATTGGTCTAAAGGAGTGGGGGAAAGGGTGGTGGGGGAAGGTTGCCGTTTTATAAGCCCTCTCCCTAGGCGGCGCTTCTCATTCTATCGCCAACTTTCAAACAATAAACACCTCTCCCATGGCACGAATGAATTAATTATCCCACTATCACCAACTAGTTCAACTTTGAACTATTTCTGGTGGTAGTTGGGTAGGCTTTTTTAAAACTTACTCTGGATGACCTTGACATACTTTCCAGGCCCCCAGTTATAACTGTTGAATTTCAGTTTTGATCTTACTCTTAATTTTTGTTCAACTTTTAGAGTTTAGTTAACACAGTTGAATTTTACTTTTCAACTAACTCTTCATTCATGCCCAATTCTACTTCAAATTCAGGGCATATGCTCTCGCCATCTGCACCCTGCAGCTGCCCTGGCAGCTGACACCATCTGACCCCTGCAGCTGCCCTGGCAGCTGACGTCACTTCCGGTTTAGAAGTGGCTTTTTCCCACTACTAATCTCTTTTGATTAATATTAAAAGGCGGAGCGAATGTTTGAAATTTAACATTAGTGTCATGTTAATGGGAATAAAACCCCAATATGGCGGCTATTGCAGACTCTTAAGTTATTCTGACAATAACTCAAACCAAGTAATGAACAATTAATTATAAAACATAATGTTTTTATTTTTGCGATTAACACGACTGGTTCGACATCTCTTCAATGTTTCAAGTTAAGCATTACAATAGTCTATAGGATTTGCACTATCAAATTGGGCAAAGCAAATTAAATCAATGACAACTCGATAAAGTTCATCCAATGAGTATTTGATTTAAAACTGCAGTACAGGGGCAAGACACTAAGGAATAAGAAAGTTTGTTTGTGTGACCAAAGACGTAGGCAAAATAAAATCAGCCAAAATTATTTTAAAAGAAATTGTTCGATTATCGTTTTAATCAGGTTCACAGATGCAATATGTAAGTCAATATAACTAAACAACTGTATTTCATATTAATTAACATAGACAAACGAACGCTAACTTTCCTATAAGGAAAATCAATAAAATTAACAATAAAACATATCGCAATAGCCCCCCCCCCCCGTTTGTATTTTCAATTTAGTGGTGATTTTCCGAGCGGAATTCAATAGATAATACACAAGACGCCGCGTATATCAGAAGGTCAAGAGTCGTATTAGTATAATTCACGAGATCGATCACCACCGACTGCGATAGTGACGGACGTTATCAAAGAATGTCAAGGTCAAGCGTGTTGTATAGGCTAGTTAACGGTTGCACAAAGTGCGGCAATACGTATATGACGTCAGAGCCAAGATTACATTACTGTACTTAAACATTCAACAAACTAGGAATGCGAAACAAAGCATACTGTATTGGGATCTAAATGTTGAGTTATTGATACAGTATCTCTATTTCGTCGGTTTGAATTCGTGTTACCCTATCTCCGCAATATTATAAAGAACCCATAATTTGGTGTCAATAACTTAATGTTCATCTCATGGGCGTTATATGTAAATTGTTTACAAATTAATATAGAAAGGACACTTATCTTAAAATATGATTCGATTTGAGATGAACTGCTTCGGTTACAAAGGGTGCGACGTTCCGAGGAAACCAGGAACCTGCTCAATGGTGTTGGTAGACAAAGCGACCGCAAGAATGTGTTCATTGATAAAGCTATGGCTGGCATATTGGGCAAACTGGGAAATCCATCAGGCAATACCTGCATGATTGAACTGGACTAGAGAGATTAAACCTAACTAGGATTGGCTGCATAAATTTTGCCATCAAAGTCTAGAAGTCTAGTTCAAATTGTTTTAGCAATATCTTTACCTATCCATGAAACATTTGGAAACATGATTACTGAAATTTATAACTTACATTTTAAGATGTTATAAGATATGACAAACCAAACTAGAAATAAAAAAAATTGAAGACTCAAAGTTAAAACAACGAATCAAATGTAGCGAGAGGTAGATTCTCCGCAGCCAGTTCCGAGAAGAGGAGCGCCAACGCAGTCGAGATTGTTTATATCAGAGGGTTTGTTTTCATATTTCGAGAATCGTGCTAACCCTTGCTAAAATTTAATTCACCAGTCGTTTTATCACGATGTTGTTTGTTATCTTTACGCCTCTTACAATCAAAACCTTCATAAAATGTATACACAATACAGTTTTTAAAAGACCATAGGTCATAGATGGCTAGTAAAATTACGAAAGTTAGCTCCTAATAATCCTGTTGTTATAAAAAAAGTTATAACAGAGGTGAAAAATTAAGAGGTATTTTAATAAAGGTGAATTACTTTATAACAGGCATAAATTTCCTTATAACAGTATTTAGCAATAGGCCTAACTTAATTCCCAATCCTTCTCGTCATGATACACATTCATAGTTATTAATTTCCACGGTTACCCACATATGGTAACCTTCTAATTTTAAGTTTCGCATTTCCTCCGGCATGCGAAACGTATATTCTGAATTTACATGGCCAAATTCGATAATGAGAACAGCGTATGATCACTGTTTTCTTATAATAAAAAAATACTTGTAGCCTACATTCCTAACTAGAACATATACCCTAACGCCTCAATTTTAAAATTAAAAGCAATAGATGCAAGGTAAATAATGAAACACTTTTTTTCTTGCACTATAGCCTATGCGTACAGCTAAGGATGCTAAGGCATAAGATCGCAGCAGCCTACGAATAAAACATCGGTTTATGTGGCGCTCGAAGCGCATAACGCAATTAATCTATTACCGCGGACTAATGGAGCGTTGTAGTGTTGTGTTGAAAGTGCGATATTTACGGTAGTGTAGCGCTCTGCGTGTTCCGAGCCGGCCGATTACAAAACAGCGCGCCTCGACTATCTGGGTCGCTCGGGTCCGGCACACCAGGCACTAGGCTGCGGCTACACCTGAGTCAGAGTCCTACAACAGTCCACTTCGGAAAACAAAAATTTAGATGGTCAGTTCAACATAGTAGTTTTTATTACTACTATAAGTCGAAAGTGACTTATTGCGGGAGAGATCGCATTTACGCGCGGGTCGAAGCCCCTGGTCTGCACAGCAAAATCCCATAACGGGAATAACCTATTTTCTTTGCTCATTTTACGTGTATTAAGTGTACTTTCGTGTGTAGGGTAATGAAAAAGGTATTGCAGTTACCATTCTGCAGTAATTTTGGTCAACAATGCTGACTGATAATTTTTTGTTTTTCATCTGCGGCAGTAGTATATTTTTGGGAAATGGGTAACTGTCCAAACTAAACCATCTAACATTGACAATTGCCGTAATATATCAAAATGAATTACTTTAAAAAAAATTCAACCGAATAAAACAACCTTGACGGCGATAACACTTAAAATGTGGCAACTCAATCACCAATGTGTTCCTCAATCAATCACTGATGACAATTTTTGAGCAATGAGCTATAATTATCAGCAGTTACAGTACTTTCTTACAGTGGCAGACTTCAGTCTTGAGTCTAAAGCCGTGGAAAAAGACTACAGCTATCCCCCACCATACCGGCCAAACTTGACAAATCTTATTCCAGTTATACATTAGTATGTATTGGCTATACAATGTGTGGCCTTCGTAACTAAATTCAAATGTTTACCTTTTAAGAGAACATTATTAGAATCTTGTCCTTCCTTAGGGTATCATATTATCTGTTATCAGTTCTAAAGATCACAGTTGAATTTTTGTCGTATACAATACCTACAGTAGTACTGAATTAAAGAGTTTTGTTCTCTTGCACAAAAGAGTTAGAAGTCTCTTAAAATTTGTAAAGTTAAAAAAAACTTTATTAATTGAACCTCAGGAAAGAAAAATAAGATGGGAAATAGTAAAACAATATTCCGGAGAAAAAAATCATAGTTTAAGGTAAAAAACAAACATCGACAGGCAGCATATGTGAAACCCTAAGACCACCCGGCTAATAAAAATTACCCGTTCCTAACAAACCGAAACTCGGCCACAAAAGGTACAAAGGAGGGAAAGTAACGGGGTGACCGCATAATTAGTGAGGAGTTAAGCAGTATCGAGTAATGATAGGTGGCGCGGCGGGGCGGCAGGTGTGTGAACTCTCCAGGTGCCGGGGACACAGCTGCCGCCCCGCATCCGTCCCGCGCCTGCGCCGTAACAGCGCTTGCGCAGTGGGCGCCGCGCCGCGTCGCGACCCATGGGGGCCGGCCACACGACGACTGCTGCGATATTTGTGTTAATTAACGGTGACAAAAACCTTGTAACGAATGGGGAGACTGAGTCTAAACCGGTGTCGGGGCAGTCGGCATCAGCCCCGAATGGTAAAATGGATAGGGACCTTTTGTGCTGTACTTAATATATTCGTTTCAAGCTACCGCATTGTTTAAACTAACCATAAAAAATCTAAACATTAAGTAGATGTTTCGTTGTTTAAAATAGAGAAACACAATTATTTACAACAATCACACTAAAATGCCTGCCTGTGTAAGAAATGTAGGCCTACGTGACTACATCTTTCATTAAGAGACAGTTCAACAAGTAATCTAGTTATAGATGTTAATATTTATATACTTAATATAAGTATTAGTTAAAATATTAACGGGAGCAACGCTAAAAATAAAATAAATTTACACCTAAGCACAAACGTAAGCGTTAAGACAGGGAATAATTCATAATCTGGCGACTGCAAGAAGAGGCGTAAGTACTCGTAGTATTTGATTGCAGGCTGCAATAAAAACTTTTCATCAAGTTATTGCATGCGCACAAGTAATAAACAACTAAAATGAATAATTATAATCAAAAAAGTGAAACGGTTAAACTAAGCCAATGGTACCGTATTTAAAATATAAAAACCACACATCTAATTCCCCGAGCACGTTTAGAATCGCATATTCTTAGATTTGAAAATCCTGCTGGATGCCATATTTCAATCGGCATTGTCTAAAGCCGCGTCCTCACTCGCCGAACTAAGTTCTTCCGAACATTAGTTTGTTCGTTGCTAACCTTTTAGAATGTAAATCATGTGGCCGGTTAATTGTTCGTTAAGAATGTTGATTTTTCTGTTCACCGAACAAGCTCGCCACGAATGTTCGGCCAGTGCGGCAGCTTTAAATGTCACAAATAATTTCATATTGAAAGGAAACAATTATAAGGCGAAGTAACTACTGTAATTTGATTAGCATGCAATAGCAAACAAATTAAGCATATAAACACATAGATGTTTACTACGAACAAAGTACTTCAGAAGCGCTTCCTTCCAAGGTGGAATCTCACCCAGTAAATTGTCGATCATTAGGTAATCAAAGTTAATTGTTGTAGTTACAACGATGACGTCCTCCCATCTGCATCAATTAATGAATTAGCTACAACGTCATCTGTTACCAATAGGTAAATTATTTCTAAAATGCTGGAAAAATAATGGAAAATCAATTTCGAAAAGACGGGGAACATGAATTATTGTGGGAAACGAGTGAACCGCCTCCACAAAGGTGACTTCCAATGCATTTGGCTCCACACGGCGCGGGGTCGTGTGTACAGGAAACACCATCATTGTGCTCAAGGATGGGCCGTTGAAAAGCGGAATTGCGTAACCCAGGGACGCCCAGCGACAGTGTCACAGTCGCAGTACGCGGCTGTCAAACGTCGCCGTCACCGATGCCATTGTCTCTCGAGCTTGCGTCACACAAACCATCGGGTCCAACCTTAGAAGATCCCCCTTCACCAGCGTGGCTAAAATGCACTATCCAGTGGTGAATGTCAGATTTTATCCGTGTAATCAGTTTTGGTCGAAATCACGAGGGAAATTTGCAACCCATAATTGACTTTCATCCATCGTATCATCGGTAGAGGGGATGCTCTTAGCTAGACAGGATATAGAGTAAAGGAGCCATTATTGAAGGGAACTGAAAATTCCTTTAATTGCTTCGTTATTAAGAGTCTTCATCACCCCTGCAAAAAGCGTCGAAAACATACGTTCGTAGTCCCCTGTTTCGGACGACATTTTTTAACCGATTTTATTGACAGTGGTCTTAAACTGTTCAGGAAGAGTGCCCGCGTGTTTCTATTACCTCATAATAATAAAAAACGTACATTGAAGTACCTAAAAATACAGTTAAAAAAGGGAGAAATTACTTGATATTCAACAATTTTTTAAAATAGTTTTAAGAAACCATATCGAAAAAACGAGGTACAAGAGACACGCAGGCACTCTTTCTGAACAGTTTAAGACCACTTTCAATCAAATCGGTTAAGAAATGTCGTCCGAAACAGGGGACTACGAACGCATGTTTTGAGCAAAAACGGGGTCTGCGAGTTTGCCTGTTCGAGGCGCTACTAGCCTCAGGGGCGGCTCGTGAGTTTTTTAGCGCCCGTGCAAAGACCAAATTTGCCGCCCCCATCGCTTTCCAACACCATGCTATCCCCGAACACCCCCCCCCCCCACCCCACACCCGATCGCCAGACCCTGCTCTTTTTTTAGTAACACATGATAAAAATGACACGTGCGAGCTTCGCCCCTAATTCACATGCAAGCTCGTAATATGTTGGAAAATATTTATTTTTAAATAATTAATTTCCAAGAGTCTCTTGGAATTAAGGCTCCGGTCTGAGCACGAACGACATTACGGAATGCCGCCTCGCGGCCGTAGCGCTAGCTAGACGAGTTTTACGGGAATCGTGTTTAAAAATTAACTAATTATGATAGAGATTGACTCTTAGCTGTTTTATAAAAGTAGAAAGACGGATTTCGTCTTCTCTGGTTTTAGAATTTTGAAATAAAATTATTAATTCTATTATAACTGTCTAAAATCATCGGTTTTTCTCTAGTGGCAAGTTTTATACTTTATAGATGCAGAGGTTTACGGGGATCGTGTTTTAAAACTATCCAATTAAGATAGAGATTTGCTCTTAACTTTTTCTAAAAGTAGAAAGACGAATCTTGTTTCCTCTGTTTTTAGAATGTTTAAATAAAATTTCTAATTTCATGTATAACTAACTGTCTAAAATCGTCCGTTTTTTCGCTTTTTAACTGAAGTTTTCCATTAGTTTTGATGAAACTACCAAAGTGAGATTACCAAATTGTAAGAAAGTAAATTTAGCGCCGTTATTCTTCTTTAAAATGACACCTTATTTATAGCTCAAGGCTGGATGCATTTCGCAGAAGATAACAGGGTTCTAAAAAACCCCTGCATTTGCATCGAGAAAAATAGATTATTTTAGACAGTTATAGCTGAAAGTAGAAATTGTATTTGAAAAATTCTAAAACCAGAGCCGACGAGATCAGTTTTTTTTTTTTAATTTTAGAAAAAGTTAACAGCCAATCTATATCTTAGTTATTCTTAAAACACGATCCCCGTAAACCTCTGCCTGTAAACCCCGTAATACTTGCTACTAGAGAAAACAGACGATTTTAGACAGTTATAACTGAAATTAGAAATTTTATTAAAAAATTCTAAAGCTAGAGAAGACGAGATCCTTCTTTCTACTTTTAGAAAAAGTTAAGAGTGAATCTCTAACTTAATGAGTTAATTTTGAAACACGATTCCCGTAAACCTCTGCATCCATAAAACTCGCTTAGCGCTACGGCCGCCGGCCGCCAGGCGGCATTCGGGCTCAGGTATAGACCGGAGCGGTTATTTTCTTCGTCTTTCTTTTACGTTTTCGGTATTCTTCGCCGCTAATCTTTTGAAATGTCAAATCAGAAATTTATATACAACACAGATTTTTTGTAACTAGAAAGACATTAGACATAGTTCTACCATTGACTGTACACCTCACGGTACGGTACCACGTTCGGTATCATCGGACTTAAATTATTACATTAAAATATCAAGAATGTTTAACAATTGGGAATTTCCGGACAAGAATATACCTGGAAAGTCACTAGACAGACAGTGACAAAAGTTTTATCTGATCAGGAACAATATACGGCCCGCCCGGCAACGACGATGTTCTCATACCAAGAATTTAATATTCAATAGTTGTGTAACGAAAATAAAAACTCGTTATCTGTAGCGATCAAGTAGTCTACAATCTTCAGTCTTTAATTTTTAATTTACTTTTTAACTCTTTACGAGACATTCCGGCTACTTAAAACCTCGGAAATAAAATAGCTATGGTATGGTATAGAAATATTGTCTTTATCTATTTCCTCCCCTTGTAAAAATTAAGCTTATTACCAAAATGTATTCGTCACATACAGATTACTAAACGAACTCAACCATTCACCAAATAGGCTAAAACCAGGGCCTAAGTTGTAATTAAGTAATCAAGTCTTGTGGAAAGAGGCCAGTTTGGGAGGGGTCCCAATCAGGTCTCTTTTGACCAAGGGTTGGGTTTTGATGTCATAGAACTTTAAAAGCATGGTGTGGTTTATAGTTCTGTGACGGATGTCGGCTGACGGAATATAGTGTGGCTGACGGAATGTCGGCGCCGGGATGTCAACCATGATCGCAGACCATAAAAAACTGTCATTCGTGCCGTACCATTCTTCCATTACTAGAATATTCATATTGAGAAGAGGATACCTACAAGCCTAAGAGGGCGGCACCGCAACTTTGGATGGGCGCTCGAGTGTTTCAGGGAGCGCTTCCTTGTATCTACACGAGTTTAAAAATCATACAAACAAGGCCATTGGCCTGCTCTCTTGAATCATTAAAGATAAATAATTTAAGAAAAACTATTGATTTACATTATAAAAACTACCGTTTCCTTCTCTTTGTTTGATTTTTCAAGCACCTATCTTTCTCTGGCCCCTCTTTCCGTCGCCCAGAGTGGCGCTTCACGCCGCCCCCCAAAATACGGCTGCTATCGAATATCCACGCGATTTTGGGCCTCTTCGACACGATCGAATATCCACGCGCATTAGTGAGGATTATAAGGGTCGACTCCAGGACGGGAGGAACGATCGAATATCCCCGCGGCCGAGGACAGGTAAAGACCGCTAGACCTCCCAGGGGCGGGAAAATGGGAATTTTATTTCCCCGCCCCGTTCAATGTACCTCGGCCTTTGCGTGTACCAGACTCGGACTAAGTATAACTGTACCGAGCCCTGTCATGCAAAACTGAACTAAAAAACGTGGAAGTCTGGAGCCCGACGGGTGGCAAAAGGATCCGATGTCGCGGGACCCGAGCGAAGAACATCCAAACAGCGCTTCATGTAACCTGACATTCGGAATGAAAATAAAAAGGTTAAATTTATATTAAAATTTTCATCATGAAGTTGTAAATCTAATGGTACATATTTAAACTTTAAATGGTCTGCTATTAATTTTTATTATTAGTTAAACTAAAATTCTTTTTAGTTCGTCTTAATTGGTGACACAACAAAAGTAGTATGCGAGAAAGTTTTTTAATTTTTGGGTCAGGTAAAAAGTCAGGAGAAGTTGTAGACGACATTCTAAATATTTTTTATCTCAAGTAATCTTTTCTAACACTAGCCGATTCCGTTACAGATAATATTTGATTTCTGTGGATTCGATGCGAGCGCCATGGCGAGCGCTGATTCCTGGATACCCGCGAGCTCGACGCAAGAGCGCGAATTACATTGGTCTTCAAAGACCAATTGGTATCATTATGAAATATGTTACTTCCTGTTGTAATTGGAACTCCTTTTAGATTTTCAAATGATTCCCACGTTTTTGTACCATTCGATGGAATTTTTTACGCAAAAAATCAATGAGAATAGGAATTAAAATTAAGGCGCTATACATGATTGATATCTGAAAAATTCCCATCTATATAGTTGTAAATAAGGGTACAGTATATAGTATAGTTGTAGTATTTGTATTGTATACATTAAAATTAATTCAATGAATGAAGCCCCCAGACCACTGTGCAACAAGTACAAAAAAGCCCACAAAAGTTGGAAGAATCAACACAAAAGTACTTGCTAGGTGCATTGGCGAGGAAGGACTTTGTTGTTGCCGCTAGCAAGAAGTACAAAAAGTGAAAACGTGACTGTGACGTGACTGTGAAAACGTGACTGTGACGTGACTGTGAAAACGTGAAAACGTGACGTTCTTTGTATGTGTGTACTAATTTGTAGGAGTTACTAATTCATTTAAACTATTTCTTGTATGTAAATATTTTTCTTATACTGATCTATTTTTTTGCGTGCAATGCCTTAATATGATTCTTTTTTATTTTAATTCATTATATATTAATACTGTATCGCTTTAATTAATTTCATTGTTTGTTACTTTATATAATTTTGTAATTATCATATTAATTTGTTCGTGAAATTTGAGTTGTTCATTGCTATTTCTTGTATGTAAATAATTTTCTTATACTGATCTATTTTTTGCCTTAATATGAATCTTTTTCATTTGAATTCATTATATAATTAAGATCGCTTTAATTAATTTCATTGTTTATTACTTTATATAATTTTCGTTCTTCAACGTTTAATATTACATTGTACACATACAATTTTGTTAAATTTAATAAAATATTTTACTAAATTAAGAGCGTAATTTAATTTCAAACCTTTAGAATGGGAGATGTTTATTTGGGAGAGGTCCATTGGTGTTAATTTATTGGTCCATAATTAACTGTAATTATATATATCATGCTTTTAAAAGAGTGATTTAACTTGGTATTTACAGTAACCACTAAGAATGTATAAGTTTTTATAAATGAAAAAAATAATAATAATAATAATAATAAAAACATGTCATGTTTAAATGCTATGTTACAAGCAAGGATTCGCTCTGGTACACGCGAACGGCCGAGGTACGTTGAACGGGGCGGGGAAATAAAATTCCCATTTTTCCCGCCCCTGGGAGGTATAGTGGTCTCTACCTGTCCTCGGCCGCGGGGATATTCGATCGTTCCTCCCGTCCTGGAGTCGACCCTTATAATCCTCACTAATGCGCGTGGATATTCGATCGTGTCGAAGAGGCCCAAAATCGCGTGGATATTCGATAGTTCCCCAAAATACGGCGCGCCTCTGGCGCCCCGTGCGGGTGCACGGGCCGCACGGGCCACGAGCCGCTACTGACTAGCCTTTTCGCAAACGTCGTCGTTCTCACTAACACAAGCACACACACACACACAATCATTATCGCATTATAAATCACTCAGTGATGCTGGAGGACACATTCCTCGTATTTATTTGAATACTTCTTTATTATCCATCTAAATGACAATTCAACTTTAGAACACCTGTGTCCATACAGTACTATGGTTCACTGACGATAGTTTTTTATGTAGGGAAAGACGATCAGAACATTGCGCAATACTGGTTTTTAAAGTACATAATACCGAAAACTAGCAATGTATAAGTGTATTTTGAACCCCTCACAGATGAGATTCAAATTTTAATCTTACAAACAAATAGACTACCATTCTTCCATTTTTCTAATAGCAGTGGTTACAAATAAATAGACTTATTACCTATTTTTTTAGACACCGGAAGTGCGCGAAATACGGTTCCGCTTGATACCACCTCACTGAAGTGAAGGAAATTCCTTTTATAAGACACACTACTGGACTTTCCACCGGACCGAGCATCGTACCGAGCATTACCGTTACCGTGCAGGGACGTAAACTTAATCCGAACATTTCGCCGAGCAAGACTTTGGACTGAGCATCGTACCGGACAAATCCACCGAGCGAGGTGAAGGAAATATAAGAGAGGGATAGCGTGAGTGAGTGAGGGCGCCAGATGTTGGGGCGGAGAGGGGGGCGGCTTCCCATACCGAGCGTTCGGTGCGACGCTCGGTACGGCGTTCGGAGAAAAATTGGCCCTATATCCCTATATAGGCCTACTCTGACACACTTCCATACATCGGACTGTACACCGGAACAATCTTTTCTTTGATGTTTCGCCAAAAAACCGCCTCTAAAACGCTCATTACGATGCTCGGTCCGATGTACGGACCCCGGACACACTACCGGACTTGCTGTTTTTTGACGGTACGATGCTAGGTCCGGTGAAAAGTCAGGTAGTGTGTCGTCACCTTAAAAGGCAAATCCCTCACTCGTTCATCACTAATCCTCCAATTTTCCGTTACACAAGAGAGTTAAAATTTGGTACACTGATTTGTTCAGTCACAAGTAGGATAACCTAATAATGAAGCAATTAAAACAAATATAAATCTTTAGTTCTGTTGATAATTCTAGGAGGTAAAAAATATCTCATCAGAGCTGATTTCATCATCAACCGAAATATAGTTTGTTATAGTTGGTCTAATAAAAATACCGACATTTGCGTTTGAATTTTCAAAATTATTATGATCAACTGATTATAATTAATTACATTAATTATGTATTTTATTCTTAGACTCTGGGCCACTAAATCACTATTTTGAAACAGAGTCTCATTGACCACTATTCGATTAGAGCCTTCCATGGTCTGAGAGAAAAGCGGTAAGGTGGCACATGTAATTTCAAATTACAATTATTTTACACTGCTTTAGTTATGACATAAAAAAACCTTAAAAATAAAAGAGAAGCAATTAAGCTGTATAAATTTAACGAACTGTTGTAAAAGAGCGCGGCACCGAAAAACACGCTGATGTTTCGAATTGCAAACACTGATGCTAGAAACGTAAATTAAAACAACTTCATGGTTCTAATCAATTAGTAAACAAAATTGTAATTTTAATTAGGCTATTGAATTTAATATATTACAAGTTACTAGTTTAATATAAACGTAAATACTATAAAATCAATAATATTTTTAAATGTGTTTTTGTATATGAAATTTTTCAAAAGAATGATTGTTTTTTCGATTGCAAAGGCAATTTCCGCACCTGATATATCGCTCGATGGAGAGTTTATTTAATTGACAACTCTAAAATAAATAAATACTTTATTGCTGTAGGACAATACATGCACTGTATTGCATAGCATACGTCAGAATAGTGTGATTTGCACAGGATGTTAAGTTTGAAACAAAAAATATATTGCATATTAGTACCAGCGCAGCCAGTGTTAAAATTTACTAGATTCACTCAGAGAGGACTCAAGCCTATGTCTCCCCTGAGTTGTGATTCTTGCACACGACCACCGAGTAAAACACGTTTGACACTACAAAGCGTCGATTCCAATGTTATGAAGACCATTAATTAATTTTAATCGCTGCTAAATTTTAATCGGCTGTAATGAATAGGAAGAGTTCGAGCCTAATAATTTGAAATACTCTACAAATGTAGACAGGACAACGCTGCAACCGTACCGGACTGGCCGAACTCTCATTGTAGCGAGTCTGTGCGTGCGTGTGTTGGATGTCGCAGTCCGATGTTTTTAGAAATGTAACCCCGCCTCACCCCTCGCCCTAGTTGGGCGCACCTGACTGTACTAGGACAGTTGTAATGGAAATCAGAGTGTACGATGGATGTTTTGCCAAAGGTGATGAAGACTCTTAAAATTTGTATTCAGTGTCAGTTCTTTGCCTACAGAGAACAGAGGAGATACATCGTATGGTAAAATCCTCTTCTAAGGATCATGTATCGGACGAATTCAGGGACTGTAGCCCTCACCTTTGGGCCTGTCATCCGCGGCATGGGATGGGAGACAAACAACCTCTACCTTGGTTGGTTCGCCCAAAAACCCGCAGAGTTTTCAATCCAAAAGGGGGAAGGGTTAATCAAAGAGCAATCGATTCAAGACTTGCTAATTAGATCAATCTGGTCTAACTACACTTGGGTATAGGTCTGATCACCCAAATAATAAAACGGAACCACCATTTTCTGAAAGAACTTGATGTCTAAAAAACGCAATACTGTACTGAGGAAAAACTACAGTAACGGATTTAATTTAAAACGTGTAGGTATGCAACAATGATTCGTTATTACACACAACGATTCAATTACTGCAATTTATGTGACCTCTTTATCGTTTTACTGACATAATCAATCATGTCAGAATGAACTACGACAACTCGTTTGAACTTCATTGCATGCACTGTGGAATAAACAGCATCAAACAGAACGTGCGTTGGCGAGACGCCAACGTTTACTGTAATATAACTGTGAAGTGAACTATTTATACAATTTATTTAGTTGTATGACTAAAACGAGATGTAGAAAATAGGGTCGCTAAAGATGACTTGAATGAAATTTGTTTCTGACATTCACACAATCCTCTCGTAAATTTTAACGAAAACTCTTTGATCCTGAGTGGGAAAATCTCAACATGTAAATGAGTGTTTACAATCACTTAGATTATGATCGTCGCGGTTATTTTCAGAGTACGGCAATTACTTCCATGAAATGGCAACCGCCGAGCCATTTAATATTTTACTATCACGATGACAAAGGAGTATTGTAACATGTGTACAGTATGGAATTATATAAGGTACTATTAACACTATTTATAAAGTCACTAAGTTTAAGTGGTGTAAACAAAAAATCATAGCCTGTAATGAAGACATTTCTTCAATTTATGGACTACTTTTTTCAACATGTAGATTCCGCGCTAAAGAGTATCATGATTTTCGCATTGTACAAGTGGATAAAAATGCGAAAAACTTAACAAAATCGTGTTTTAAATCCTTACTAACTCAATGTAAGAAAAATTATTATTTGCATTTGGTTATAAGAGTTTATCGTTAACCGATTATTATAGTTTCCACGTGGCAATTCTAGATCAACAAAAGTAGTTTGCTAGGTATTTGGAATACGTTCGTCTTATAGTGTATAGGGTCTAGTATGGATCCTAAAAAGTATAAGGATGAACCGGGAAGATATATAAAACGACAATAAAGCCACGTAGATGTTTAATTATTATGGACATTTTTCATAGGCAAATTCTGTTCAGCGAAGAAGTTTCATGACGTTTCGCAATCCACGCAATATCCAGGCCTATAACATCCTCAGGATGAAAAACCACACTACGAAGGTATGCATACCAGTTCTCTGTGGTGAGTTTTTCTACTGTTCGATAGTGATCCTTGAGGATAGTTGCAGCTGCAGCGTGCGGAACACCTCCATTTAGGTCACCGGGGAGAAAGGCGGTGACGTCGCTGCAAGGCCGGCGTTGCATCAACTGCAGTTGCACTCAATGTCAGCCTTCACCGCGCCGCCTCGGCCTCTACCGCGCAGTCGCTGTAACCTTTGTGGCGAGGTGCGCTGCGCATGCGCTACATGCAACATGCACCGTGCTCAGATACGGCGGTGCAGCGGAGGAAACTCTTAATGATTATGTCGGGAACAAAAAAGTTTGGTTGTTTGCTTCTAGGCCTATTTCTTATCAAAAGCATAGCAAGAATAATAATGCCCCTGGAGTGTTGGACTCCTTGAGAAGGTAATTGACCTGGCTAAAATAAATATTCCAATCACTAGACTGTGGTTCCACTAAACAGCAATTAATTGCGGACAGTACACGGTGGATCTTTCTCCATGTTGAAAGGCGTCCACAAACCAACATAAATCTGGATCTGGGGGACTAAATAATTCATATGTTTGCACATTTTGGCTTGAATCTCCAAGATCAAATCTTAAACAAAAAATCTACTTTTTAAGCCAAGAGTTGGGTTTAAAAAACTGCGACACTTAACAGGAAGAATTACTCTGTAAATTCGTACATGAATGTGTTGAAACGATGAAACTAGCATTTCGGAGCCAATTTCGATTCTCTTCTTTTGAGAGCTATATATATATATATATATATAGTTTCAAGAAATTTTCCTTTAGACACTAAATGACACTATAGGACTACAGTATTAGAAACTCATTACAGCAGTTGACTTCATTATCAGTCATAACGCGCAACGACTGCGCATTGATAAGTGCGGCGTTGATTAGACTATAAAGAAAAAAAGCGAATTTAATCAATAAAATATTGACTGAGATACCAAAATATTGCAAACTAAAAATTTTTCCTAGATCATTTAGTTTCCGCTAAGTAACCTTTAAACAGAAATATATTTTAGTTGCTTGGATAGATCTTATAGCGAGAGCATCTACTGGAAATGTAGGCACAGCAATTAGCAGACAACAATATATCCTTCCTCTTCCTCGAAGCTCGAGTAAGGGATAATCGATGCACAATCAGATTGTTCAGCCTTGCAAGCGAAACGGGAAGGCGTTGTCTAGGCATTCCGACAACTCGAGACTTGGAAGATAACTAGACCAATGTTGCAATGTGAACTAGTCGAGCTCGGACCGTACTATTCTCCCATTGCACAACCTGGCTCAGAAATCTCAAGTGGCAAACGTGCACAGCGCTCCAAGTGATCGACAGCAATGTTTTAACAAGGCGGAGGTATTCCGGCGGTATGCGTGGTTCTCTCAGTATCGGAGCATTTTTTAAAATATCATGTCCTACATAACTCCATTTACATTTATGTTTTTTACAAGTAAAAGGAAAAACCGCATCCACTTAGAATGAACTTTCGCGTCCAATCCCAAAAAAATTACCTATAATATTAAATTGTCTTATTTAATTAGTTTTTAGTTTCAATTATATACCAAAACCTACTTTATCTATGTAAATTTAACTAATTTAGGTAATTAAATTCACATAGGTAGGTAAACCAGAACTTCGGCAGTAAACTGTTCACCTCATGCGGACGCAGAATTGGATTTGTTACAGTTTTAATGGGCCAATTAAATGTGTAACATTGGGAAACCAGCCTTTAAACTCAGGGCGACTTCATTTAAAACATTTAAGTTACTCATCTAAGTTTAAAATACTGTCATATGTTCACTAAAATCAAAATAAAACACTAGTTCATTCACTTATTTTTTATTCTAACTCAAACAATGCAAATAAGTACAGTACAGGTTACACTTTAATAGGGGTTCGCTTATGTTTAGTCTTCATATGAATATGACAAAACTGTATACCTACCTTTCTACTTTTACTAGATTAATCAGATCAAATAACAGCTTATCGGACAACAATGGCTTTATTTGTTGGAAATTTTTATTTCTAATAGTATATGAAAAAGAAATAAATGCAATCGTTTAACAATTTGGGTGGAGTAACAAACCCTATAAAGATAACGAACTATTACTGTGAACTGTCCCGATTACTCGTTCCACAAAACGATCGCGAGAATCCAACAACAAAGCATGACCTCCAAACCAAACATAAACAGACCGAACAGTGACGAAATTGCTTATTTTGGTCCGACACTTCCGCGTCGAGCGCCACAAACAGGCACGCGCCGCTAAAACGATTGTTCCCGATACAATATTAGCACAGACAAATCGTTCCCAGTGATAACAAACACACAACACGTTGCAGCAAGGTTTCCGCGCACCTACCGCTGGCGCTACGGGCGCGCGGCGTGGCGCAGAGGAAACCAAGGTAGGCTATACAGCAAAGTGAAATCAAGAGGGCTCTGCAGTGCTTAGTAGTGACATTCCATTAGTGTTTGCACGCAAAGCATGAAAGTTATCTAGGGGATGACGGATGAGCACTCCGTCTGACTTCGAATTTTAAAAATAGGTAATAATAATTAGCAAATTAAAAAAAAAATCAAAAGAAAAAAAAATCAAAAGACTAAAATCAAAAGAAATTTGAATCGACCAAGGAATGCCTTTGGTCAATAGATATATTAATCAAATTTCATTTTGCTTCGCTTACAATAATAATTACATTACTTTACTAGGAAACATTACTTTAACAATCCCCATGTAAGTGGGCCAAAAGTAAAGTCCCAGGACGAACAGTCCAAAGGCGTTTTTACCTTACTATTATAAATACTATTTGTATTCATATAGATATAGCCATAGACCTACCACTTTCTCTGTGATAACCTAAACGTTAATTACACAAATAACGACGATACTATATTTTTATAAAACAATGATACTGCGGAATAGATATTAACGATTTAAAAATAATTATCGCGGGACACACTACACGCTGCAACGGAGGCCGGTAGAGGTCCAAGTGGTGGGACAGTAGTAGCCGTGTGTTCACCTTGCTCCGCGACCTCAACACCTTTTCAACTAGCGACCGTCGGTCCTTCCGGCTCATCTCTCGCGGGACACAC
Organism: Neoaliturus tenellus; assembly: GCA_030545055.2. Lineage (NCBI taxonomy): Eukaryota > Metazoa > Arthropoda > Insecta > Hemiptera > Cicadellidae > Neoaliturus > Neoaliturus tenellus. Next base: position 179,141,000 of record CM061533.1, on the reverse strand, counting down.
TACACGCTGCCACCGAGGCCGGTAGAGGTCCAAGTGGTGGGACAGTAGTAGCCGTGTGTTCACCTTGCTCCGCGACCTCAACAACTTGGCAACTAGCGACCGTCGGTCCTTCCGGCTCATCTCTCGCGGGACACACTACACGCTGCCACCGAGGCCGGTAGAGGTCCAAGTGGTGGGACAGTAGTAGCCGTGTGTTCACCTTGCTCCGCGACCTCAACAACTTGGCAACTAGCGACCGTCGGTCCTTCCGGCTCATCTCTCGCGGGACACACTACACGCTGCCACCGAGGCCGGTAGAGGTCCAAGTGGTGGGACAGTAGTAGCCGTGTGTTCACCTTGCTCCGCGACCTCAACAACTTGGCAACTAGCGACCGTCGGTCCTTCCGGCTCATCTCTCGCGGGACACACTACACGCTGCCACCGAGGCCGGTAGAGGTCCAAGTGGTGGGACAGTAGTAGCCGTGTGTTCACCTTGCTCCGCGACCTCAACAACTTGGCAACTAGCGACCGTCGGTCCTTCCGGCTCATCTCTCGCGGGACACACTACACGCTGCCACCGAGGCCGGTAGAGGTCCAAGTGGTGGGGCAGTAGTAGCCGTGTGTTCACCTTGCTCCGCGACCTCAACACCTTTTCAACTAGCGACCGTCGGTCCTTCCGGCTCATCTCTCGCGGGACACACTACACGCTGCCACCGAGGCCGGTAGAGGTCCAAGTGGTGGGACAGTAGTAGCCGTGTGTTCACCTTGCTCCGCGACCTCAACAACTTGGCAACTAGCGACCGTCGGTCCTTCCGGCTCATCTCTCGCGGGACACACTACACGCTGCCACCGAGGCCGGTAGAGGTCCAAGTGGTGGGACAGTAGTAGCCGTGTGTTCACCTTGCTCCGCGACCTCAACAACTTGGCAACTAGCGACCGTCGGTCCTTCCGGCTCATCTCTCGCGGGACACACTACACGCTGCCACCGAGGCCGGTAGAGGTCCAAGTGGTGGGACAGTAGTAGCCGTGTGTTCACCTTGCTCCGCGACCTCAACACCTTTTCAACTAGCGACCGTCGGTCCTTCCGGCTCATCTCTCGCGGGACACACTACACGCTGCCACCGAGGCCGGTAGAGGTCCAAGTGGTGGGACAGTAGTAGCCGTGTGTTCACCTTGCTCCGCGACCTCAACAACTTGGCAACTAGCGACCGTCGGTCCTTCCGGCTCATCTCTCGCGGGACACACTACACGCTGCCACCGAGGCCGGTAGAGGTCCAAGTGGTGGGACAGTAGTAGCCGTGTGTTCACCTTGCTCCGCGACCTCAACAACTTCTCTCTTCTCTCGCGGGACACACTACACGCTGCAACCGAGGCCGACAGATGTCGAAGTATTGGGACTCTAGCCGCGTGATTATCCCGTGTGCACCCACCTCGTCACCACCCATCTCGTCACCAATCATAAAAATCGCTGAGCCGTACTAATGAGGGTCGGCCGCCGCGCCGTCCCGTCCTCTACGGGGCCTGCTACCTGAACTGATCGGTGTGAAGTATAGGATCCCGTTCCCAATCACAAGAGGGAACGGTATTCACCGTTCATGACTCGTTCACCTCCGTGCAGAGATAGTGGTTATATTTATATTAATATATCATGAAGTAACTTAGTTTTCGGAACGGAAAGTATTTTTGCTGCTTATAAATATATGGAATAATAAAAGTTGTAGGCACTAGTAATAATCCGCTTAGACATATAACCATATAAGTTATACCAGTAAGATTTGTCAACTTTTGCGTATCAACCTCTAGTGTAAACGGACCTTAAGGCTAAGTTTAAAAAACAGTAAATTCAATCATCTATATAGCCTATTTGAATTGGAAAAGCAAGAAATCCTGTTAATAGGGCTACTAATATTAATAACATTTAATACATTATTGAAACTGTGCACCCTTTTTTATTTCAGATAATTTATTCAACTATTCAAAATATCTGCAAACATATGTCCATATTTTCGTTTATTATCCGCCAATTATCACACATCAGTTACAGTTTTCTGTTTTTTTTTTTTTTTTTTTTTTTTTTTTTTTTTTTTTTTTTTTTGCTTTATTTTGTAAATCAATAGTAATGTTATAGTTCAGTATCTTATATAATAAAAGAGTGCATTTAAGGGTCTAGAGAGAAAACTACTGAACAGATCGAGGTCGTTTTGGTGTCTATGGATTTCTTATCGTCCCTATATGATAGGAAAGATATGGAATCCCTTGGAAAATGCTTTATAACTTCGTAAAATGAAAATTAGACCTTATTTAGACCAATCTAAGACGTCAATTTGTCGATTTGTTTACTGCTCCAGGTGATCCAAATCTTTCAATTAAATTTTAAACCACTGCTAATTTATTTACAAGGTAGTTTTTGTAAACAAAACAGAGCACTTTTATAATGACAGATAACAAATGAAACAAGACACTAAGGTTGCAGTTATTTTAAAAGCAGTAAAATAAATTTTTAACAGCTGGTGCTTGGACAAAATTTTGGTTGATATACTATAAAGAAAGTTTACCTATTATAACCTAAATGATTGAATTCATGTATTTATTTAAACTTATGAGTTATATTAATATTTGTTTACACATATGTTTTTATATGAGTATCTTAACCATCAACTAAAGAGGTATATATTTTGAAAAATAAACAAAAACATAGGTTTATCTGTTGATTTTAAATACTCACCATGGTATTTTAATACTTTTAATTTTGTTATATAACTACGTAATTTAGATCTTAAAATTGTAATGTAGGCTTATGCTTCTACATGTTTAACAATTAGTTTTTCTCACTGATGTAAAAAAATGAAGTACAAAAATGTAAAGATGCAGAACTATGAAAAATGAATAAATAAGTAATGAAATATACAAGAAGGTCTCAAAGAAATATCATGAATAAAAAAGGATATGGAATAAAGTTCAAACAAAAGGGTCAATCCATTAGAAGTGATCCAGAGCATGTTGCTTGACCATTTTTAAATAAAATGAAACTTTCCAGGTTGTTTCCCTTATATCTCAAGGCTTTGAAACCATATATAAAAAAAATTTATCTTTGTTGGTTTACCTTTAGCGGCCATTTTGGATGGGCCGCGCACGCCCATTTCTGTGATTGCAAGGGTTTACAAGAATGTTCATAACTAATTAAGTATTTGTCTTAGAAAGATGAAACAAAAACCATTTTGTTTATAATTTTACAATGTAAAAAAAAGGTTCAGTACATTATTTGCATATCTCTATTATTTCTGTAAGAAAATCTTAAGACAAATTCAACAACAAAATCGACTAAATTTCGCTTTTCGTAATTTTTTTTTAGGTATAAGGGCAGTAAAATACAATATGATTTATTTTTTTATTTAAAGATATATGTTGGTAGTTTTACCATAAATAATATGGACTGTGATATGCTAACCCTTTAGTTGTTATAAATTTTCAAAAAATGAATTTTCGGAAAAATTTGCGATTTTTAAAGCAAAAATTAAACATGTAGTTAAACATGTATCATCAAAGTAGGGCCTAATTCTTATGAATGTAAGTAGACCACTATGTACAAATATGATTGATGTACTTGATCATGTACAAACCTACTTTCATTTTTATTATAATGTTGAGAGTTATCAAAAGGTTTAAACTTTCGGCTTTTTTAAATTGTAAAAATAAATTTCTGTACCTTTAAATGACTGACTAGCTTCTATTTATTTCTGGCCACAAGGGTAAAATCAACTCGAATGTAATGAAAGCAGAAAAAAGTTTTGACTGAGATTAAATAGTTAGATCAATAGTTCCTATTTTTCAAAGTTCAAAGCAATTAACGCCACAATGTCAATTAAAAAAAGATACATGATTAAGATGATTTTTTTATTGAAACAAACTATAAAAATATATTCATAAATGATATACTACAATATAAAAGTACAATATCAAATCTTTTCTACCACTTCTACAGCAAACAACATCAGCAGAAATCTTCGTTGTAACGCAGTTTTTTGACATTTTTAAGAAGTTAAAACTTTTTACCAAGTTAAATACACAAGATTTTTTTTTTATTTTATTGTTACATATACATTAGACCTACATTTTGGGTAAATTTCAGATTTCTATCGCCAACCCCATAAAAGTTATTTAAAGCCAAAATCGCAAATTTTTCCGAAAATTCATTTTTTGAAAATTTATAACTCTATTATATCACAGTCCATATTATTTATGGTAAAACTACCAACATATATCTTTAAATAAAAAAATAAATCATATTGTATTTTACTGCCCTTATACCCAAAAAAAAATTACAAAAAGAGAAATTTAGTCGATTTTGTGGTTGAATTTGTCTTAAGATTTTCTTACAGAAATAATAGAGATATGCAAATAATGTACTGAACCTTTTTTTTAAATTGTAAAATTATAAACAAAATGGTTTTTGTTTCATCTTTCTAAGACAAATACTTAATTAGTTATGAACATTCTTGTAAACCCTTGCAATCACAGAAATGGGCGTGCGCGGCCCATCCAAAATGGCCGCTAAAGGTAAACCAACAAAGATAAAATTTTTTTATATATGGTTTCAAAGCCTTGAAATATAAGGGAAACAACCTGGAAAGTTTCATTTTATTTAAAAATGGTCAAGCAACCAATTATTTTTTTTCTGGATCATTTTAGATGGAATGACCCAAAAGACAAAGAAAAAACATTTTAAATAGTGTCTTAATGACTGTAAAAACCTACTATATGATTGATAGACTTAGAGGACAATGCACGTCCAGTAGCACTTAGTACGCCCAGGGATGTACTTCTACCATTACATGATAAACTCAAGTCAGAACTTGAAAGCAGGGTTCAATTAGATTTCATAAGTCCTGTGGAAGAGCTCATGGTCTGATGTTCAGCGGTGGTGGTGGTACCAATACCTAATGGGGACGTTAGACTCAGCGTGGATCTACAAACTTCATGTAAGGAGGCAAAAGTAATTATTGCCAGAGATTGAAGAAACACTTGGTTGGATTAATAAATCTGGGTGTTTAGCAAATTAAATTCAAAAATCCAGACTCTGGGAAATTAAATTGGACCCTGTGGCAGCGAAATTAACTATACCAATAAATGGTAAAACAACTGGAATGTAATAAGTTGAAAGACGGCTAAAAACATTATTATCTTGGGTTTTTTTCAATACATAAGTCCAATAGGCCTACTATATCTTAAAATCATTTGATAGTAAACTATTTATTATCTTATAAACCATTATTTTGTTATATAACTATATATTATTCACATTGCTAAAGAAATGGAAAAATTTAAGTATGTCGTCAGGAGTAAATTGTGTATAGATTGACAGGAATTCAGCTATGTATCATGTTAAGAATTATGTTTAATAAATTTTGTGACCCTTCAGATTTGTAAATCATCATACGGTATGCATGAATAATCATCATAAAAATTACCCGTCATTTTTGACGGGCTGTTTGCTAGTAGGATGTGGATCGGTACTGTGGATCACCTGTAGCAGAAAACCAATCGATGAGTTCTAGCCTACATTTTTCCTAATATCTAGAAGCTATGCAAAATTCATCGTGAACGAAAATGACCATGATCTGTACAGAGTGTACAGTAGTTTCCTCTCTAGACAATAATGTGCACTCTTTTATGATATACAGGAAAATGAAATGTTTATACACTACTATAGTGTTAATCTGCTTGGACACTCTTTCTCTGCACGGAGGTGAACGAGTCATGAACGGTGAATACCGTTCCCTCTTGTGATTGTTGAATGGGATCCTATCCTTCACACCGATCAGTTCATGTAGCAGGTCCCAAGGGGGACGGAACGGCGGCTGACCCTCATTAATACGGCTCAGTGATTTTTATGATTGGTGACGAGGTGAGAGGGCACCGTTCATCCTGCCACGCAACCTCAGCGACTTGGCAACTAGCGACCGTCTTTTACCTTAAGAGTCTGCACTACCTGCGCCATCTCGGCAGTTTGTCCCATAAGAGCAATGTTAAATTTGAAACATCACTGTGAGTTTGTTTATCGTCGGAAAATTTCAAACTTGATGTCATTTTAAATGTTACCATAGTATCTAGTGCTTGACGTGATAGAAAATTAATTTAAAAAATTTTCCACTCGAATAACGAATAAAATATAAACATATTTTACACCATTTTAAAACCACTTTTAAACAATTTTTAGTAGGGTTATTGAAAATCCATCCACGTCATGCACTCCGCCTTTCCCTTATGGTGAACATATTCAAGTTTCATGCAAATCCGATGTAAGATTATCGAAATATGGTGTTTCAAAGACAACAGTAATCATTTGAATTTAACATTGTTCTTATGGGGCTAAAAATCCAAGATGGCACAGGTAGTGCAGACTCTTAAGAGGGGGCTAAAGGGATAGAGCCTGCACAGTCAAGTGGCTGTTGCGGTACCGTACCTACCGGTATACGTTTCACATTATTGCATGACCATTCTGAGGTCTGAAGGGTAAAAAATTTAAAACTGCAACCAAGGCACTGTATAGGTCTAGGTGGTCATGGGTTTGATTCCCGGGATGTCCACCACACTTTGATTGGGTTTGGACCACTTTCCCTTAAAAGTGTTAAAAGTACATATAGTAGGCTACAGCACTTCTAAAACAAATCTGAAGATTTGGGAAACCACTTTAAAAAATAGCGACGAATATATAATCAAGTTATGAAATTAGCAAAAGAAAATTATTAGGTACTAAAATCAGGTTAAGAACAACCTTAATAAATCTAAGAAGTTATGGAATATAATAAAATCTGAGGTGAAAAATAATGATACATAAGTTTTAATTTAATTATTTAATAAACATAATTAGATAATGATGAAAAATTATTTATTTCTTAAAAATAATAAAAAACTCATTAAAAATTATTATTCATTAAAAATAATGAAAGGGCTGTAGTGGTGCTGATTAATTTCCCATCAATTAATAGGTAAAATAAAATGTAATCAAAATATTTTTGTAAAAATCTATATCTATAGATAATTAACAACCTAATAATAATATGATTCATAAATAATCAATATGTTCATATCAGTCTTTTAATATAAATCATAAATGTTACACACTCTTTCGTCCTTGTCTATTATGTTCTCGGTGAGACGCCCAAACTGAAAAGAAAATTATGACAAGCGAGACAAAAGGAGATAGTTCAAGGGACAAAAAGTAAAAAATTAAACATAAAAAGGGATAAGCAAGAAACCAATGTGAATAGAAATGTAGAGATGAAGAAAAAAGAAAGAAGAAGGGAAAAAGCAACGGAAAAACAATAATTGAATAATTGCAGAACTAGGCTAACATTAAGTACAAAATTAATAGCCTATGTCATACTTATGTAAAATTGCACATAGGCCTATTGCTTATTTATGGCCTAATATTGTGGGGAACAAGTAGTGAAGCAAAAAGAGTTTTTACATTACAGAAAAGAGCATTACGATCAATTTTTAACATTCCAAGAACAAATTCCTTTAGTCCATTATTTCAAAACTACAAAATTTTAAAACACTTCCATCCCTTTACATATTACAATTTGCTTGTTTTATTCACGCAAATATATCAAAATCAAACGAAGAATGGAAATGCATAATTAGCCTATGATACAAGAACAACAACACCACTGTTTACCAAAAGGGGCCAAGTTATATGATGATCAAAATTTACGATAACCTATCAGAACTCAAAAGTAATCAAACATTTAAGAAGAAATTGAAAGGAAACCTAAAAGAAAAATGCTATATTAGTTTTACAAAATTAAAGATTTTTTACAGAAGATGAAGTTGTTATTATTAGATTTTAAAAGTTAGTTTTAATTATTAATTGTTTAGGTTCCATATTTGATATGATCTAACTATACAAATCATTTATATGGAAATTAGATCTTTTAAAAATAAATTAGTAGGCCTAGTTGTAACTTAGGCTGGCGAAACTTCGTTATCCGTCTCCACCGTTATTATCGATGTGGAAATTTCGATAGCCTATTCCGATTGAAATTGAGCGATGAAAACAATCGAATCAACAACTGAGAAAAGATATGTATCATAATAATAATCTAACCTAACAGTGTTACCGTAAACCTCCGTCACTTTAATTGACAGCGATGTTTATAACAACAAAATCAATGGTGTTTAGAAACATTTAAAATGCATATTCCCTCAATACAATAGCAAAAAAAAACCCTTTCTGATTTGTATTTGGCAGCATTTGTGTGACGCCATTTTAGATCTAACGAAGTCTGCTTCTTCTCACAATTTGAATTTAGATACAGCTACACAACAAACTTGGTTAGTTTATTTTGTGTGTTGTTCTTTGTTACAGGTTACATTAGCTACAATTTTTACTTTTTCTGTTGTTGTTAAACTTATTTTTAGTTATTTGTTTGAATATATGCGGTATTTGTTTTATTGTCAAAAGGTTTATTTCATTATATTAGAACGAGAAACCAAATCAGGTGATAAAATCGTAATCGTATCGTGTAATTGTATCATCGATATAATAGCAATATTATCGCAATATCGAAATTTCCACATCGATAATAACGGTGGAGACGGATAACGAAGTTTCGCCCTTAGGCTATTAAATATTTGTACTAAGAAGTTATCCAGAAAATAGCAATAATTGAAATTTATCACAAAATTGAAATTTCAATCATGGATACAAACGATGGAGTAGGAAAACGAAGTTCCGCCGTTGTGTTTAAGCCCTATTAAGTTCTAACTTCTAAGTTATGGTAGGCCTAGATCTTTCTTCTCAACACTTGAATAGGCCTAGGCTTACTGTTGAGTGTCACACAGTGAGGTGAGTGTGGTAAGTGCTGGAATGTAGAATATCAAACTCACAGTAACCAGTAACAAAGATGTCCGATCACAAAATTATAGTTAATGGTCAATCTGTTGGGCTTTCACAGTAATTTACAGTTAAACAAGGCAGAGAAGAGTTAAATGCACAGTTCATTTAAAAACAAAAACCTCGGACAAGCATTTAATAGAAAACTCAATGTTTAATTTCTTCCAATTTAACAAAAATAAATTCTTAATAATTTTTAGTCCTTGGCTAAAATTTTCCTGATATTAGGGCCTACTTATATTGAACCGAATTACTTAAAAACACTGCTGACTCAGATTATAAGGGCCCTAATTTAGCCCTTAGGCCTAAGTTATAATTTCTAACTTAGGCCTAAGTTATTTTATAGAACAATTGAAATCCATGTGTGATATAACAAACAATTAAGTACATAAAAAGGGAAGGGACGGCGCTTTAAAATTCCATAAAACCCCAAAACCGCAGAAGCCTACCTGTCAGACCAGTTTAGGCTTCTTTGTGCTTGTGTTAGAATGCACCCAAATAATATGTAAAATTTATAAGAATTATGACAGAAAACTAACCTGTCTGAGCTTTCAGAGCTGTCGTAACGATCCACACAACGTTTCTTTCTACAATTATGACCATTTTCTTCGTGTATCGATTTAAGAGCAGACGTAAATTCCTCAGTGTCCGAACCCATCAGACGACTATCCACTCCGGGGCAGCTTCCCAACTTCACGCCATTTAACTGGAATTTTGAACACAAGGCGTCACTCTCACTCAAAACAAAATACGTTGACTTATCACTATCTTCAGTATTACTACTGTCCTCGCTCGCACTGACAAGTAAAACATCGTTCTCATTCACAATAACATTTTCACATACTGGAAACCCACCAACCAGCATACCGTCCGCCATCTTCAAACACACTATGCACTCCACTCCACTCGTTCGACTCTGGCACTGGTATCTTTCCCCCTCTCTCACACTATCTCTCTTCTTTCTCTCTGTTTCTCTCTCTCTCTCTCTCCACCGCTCCACCGCTACATTCTCTGACGTCACAGTGGTGGGGGAAAGAAATGTGTGACGTCGCTGGTAGTTTTATTTCTTCCTTTATTAATCTTTTTTCATTCGTTTCAATTGAATATAGAATTTGAAATTCTTTGGAATAACTTATTCAGTTTATATTACTGTATTGTCAGTTTTCTTACACTTAAACCCACTGCTTTAGCTTTTTATTAATGGGATCATAAATAATCAAGAATTAATAAGTTATTGTAGAATTAAGAATTCTAATTACTAGCTGTGTACCCCTGTTCTTCCACGGGGTGTGGTGTGTGTGCAGTTTATTTATTTATTTATTATTTCCACGGCAAACGCCAATTTACAAAGAAAAGCTTAAATTATGCAAAAAATCACAAATATTTTACAATAATTTGTTACAAGTGGACATTTTGGTCGCGAACAGTGGCGGATTTACCACTATAGGCCGACTAGGCCCTGGCCTTAGTGATGGCAAAATTTCTGGAAAAATCGATTTTTCGATATATCGATGTATCGAAAGAGAAAAATCGATCTCAGAAAAATATCGTCTTGAAAAAATCGATGTCAAAAAATCGATGTATCGAATGGTAAAAATCGATTTTTCCGAAAAATCGATTTTATTTTGCCATCACTACGATGGCAAAATTTCTGGAAAAATCGATTTTTCGATATATCGATGTATCGAAAGAAAAAAATCGATCTCAGAAAAATATCGTCTTGAAAAAATCGATGTCAAAAAAATCGATGTATCGAATGGTAAAAATCGATTTTTCCGAAAAATCGATTTTATTTTGCCATCACTACCTGGCCTGGGGCCGCGGGCTGCAGGGGGCCGCACGGAGTCCCAAATATACGTATATTTTTTTAAGATGTAGGCTACTTGCACGGTAAAGATGAACATCAGCTTTGAGCCCTGACCGTAAATTCACAACACAACAGAGAGACTTTGGTGAAGTCATTGTGGCGTCTGCCGTTTATACCATTTCATTTTCAGGTGATCATGAGCCACCTGTAGGTTAAGTCACATTCATATTGGTGGCAACACTGGGCGACGACGTGGCGGCCCCTTTGGACTTTTTATTATAACTAACTGAAGTTACCTCTCTGTGTCTAAAAAGTGCACCGCTTTCCCCTTGATATTTTTTGGTTGCCAGTTTGCTATCGGTGAGACGCTGTCAAAATTTAAAATACAGATGACATTAAAACTAATGTTACTTTAATTTAAAGATTTTCTAAACCATTACCATTTTGTGCATCAAAATTGTATATCAAAATTTTTTTTTGTACCATAAGTATCAAAATTCAGAAAGTAACACATTTGTACCAACATAGTAATATTAACAAAGTAATTCAGATCAATAAGGACCCCATTGCACCTACACTATTAAATACAGTTTGGTAAAATTGAGTACGGATAGCCATCTTGACTATTTTGATAGCCTCCCGCCAACAGCAATTTGACCAACGTAACGGACATAACATCCCTAAAATACAGCGGCACGCTTTTCACAAACGTTTGAACAGAGAGTAGTGCCTCCAGTTATAGCATAGATCCATTGACTATATATAGCCAATGATAAAGCATAATGGGCCCCATTCCCCACCCCCATTTAACAGCTGGATAATCCAGCATCTTTTTGAGACGAGCTCGTTCTCATAGAGATCAGATCAGAGTGTACACATACAATTACACTTTACTCGTACCAGAGCATAGGATAAAAAATTAAGGGCGATTTTAGCTTAATTTGAGGATTTTAGAATTTAGTATCATACTTCAGTCAGTGATGAGGGGGGGGGGAGAGGGTCCCACAGAAAAGTTGGCCTAGGGCCCCAACCTTCGTAAATCCGCCACTGAGTATGAGTGAATTAATTATTAATATTATACTCAAGTAACGAAGTAACAATAAAAAAACGTGAACAATATGAAAGAACAAAACATAACTGTGAATAAATTACATCAACAGCATTAACAACAAAAGCAAATTAAAACTTTGTAACTTAAGTTGATTACTTTATAACAGTGAATAAATTATTTGAACAATCATTAATAACAATATAAAAATAAAAAATATAAAAATAAACTCTGCAGGTACGGTACAATTGAAACAGTGAATACATTATGGATAAGCATTATTAGCATTAACAACATAAACAAAACAAAAAATAAAACTTTGTAGTTGATTATTTAACAGTGAATAAATTAATTATACTGCAATAACAACAAGATAAATATAAATCTCAACAAGCAAGTTAAAATCTAACAGTGAAAGATTAATAATTACAACATGACACTACAGATAAAAATACATATTTCAAATGCAAAATGTCAGAAGTAGGGTAGACATCTCTCACTGAAGAGTACCTCTCCTTAGCAGCGCTAACACTTCTGCCTTGAAGGAGGAGACACTGACACCAGAGAAGTTGACTTCAACACACATATTGGTTCGTAATCACATCAGGTGAGGAAGTGTGCTGTGTTGCTTGTTTGTTGATGGATGATGGGATTTACTGAAGAATTGTTGGTGTCTCGAGTGACGTGGGACATGGAAGTAAATTTTTTCCAGAAGTTCAGGACAATCCAATAAGCCGTTGGTGATCTTGAAAAGTAACAAATACATCTGTCAATGTTCTGCGGTGAGACAAGGGTAGAAGGCCAAGAAGGAGCATGATCTCTTCGAGTTGAACCTCATTGTGACGAAGACAAAACTTGACACCAACTAATCTCAAAAATCTGTTTTGTACCTTTTCCAGCTCCTCAATTAGACCAAGTTGATAAGGCAACCAGACGGGCGAGTTATACTCCAAGATGGAGCGGACAAGAGTTGAGTACAGAATTATTATGGTGCTGGAGAGAGTAAAAGATCCTCTAGTGGCTCTTAAGATGAAATTAAGCACTGAGTATGCTTTGGTACAGATCTGGGAGATGTGTTATCCAGGATGAAGATTTGGTGTGAAGTAGACTCCCAGATCATGAATCCCTTCCACAGACTGCAGAGCTTGATGATCAATGTAATAACGATAGAGATTCTTCTTCGGGGTGTGTGAGAATTGCATGACCGCACACACTTCTTTGTAAGGTCCATAGAGTTTAGTCTGCACCATTAAAGTGCTGTTGAGGTTTCTCTGTAACCGAGTATTATCAACCCTCGAGTTATATCTCGCAGAAAAGTTTGAGGTCGTCTGCAAATAGAAGCACTCCAACATCCAATACATCTGCTATATCGTTGATGAAAACGTTGAATAGAAATGGGCCCAATAGTGACCCCTGATTGAGGGACGCCAGAGGTAACTAAAGTTGGATGCGACAGTGCTGATGAGTGTCTGACTACAAGAGTGCGATCGGACAGGTATGAGCGTATGAAGCTAAGTAGTGGGCCAGTTTTCCCGTAGGCTTCAAGCTTGCCAAGCAAATGTTTGTGACTCACCCTGTCAAATGCTTTGGAATAGTCCAAGTATATACAGTCAACGTATAGGCCTCTGGAAAATGCTGATATGACGAAGTCCTCGAAAAGAACCAAAAGTTAGTAGTTGTGGATCTACCCTTCCTGAATCCATGTTGCTGCGGGATTATATATTTGCCTATATCGAAGTTGAGACCATCAAGTACGAGGCCTTCAAATATTTTTCCAATGACAGAGAGAACCACAAAAGGACAATAGATCTTGATGACACTTCGGTCTCCTGATTTATGAATAGGAACAATAATGCCAGATTTTAAGTGAGAAGGAAATATCCCAACGGAGAAGAAGCAGTTTAAAAATATAGTGAGGATGGGAGACAAAACTGAGCTGCAGTATTTAATTACCTGAGGTGGTAAACCATCAGGGCCGGCTCCTTTCGAGGGTTCTACATTATTGCATTTCCTTTCGACATCTAAGACAGAGATTTGCCATGAAGAGAATGAGTCTTCACTCATCTTGTTTGCATAGGACGGTGGATTATTCAGGGGAGACTTGAAAACTGAAGAGAAGAAGTCTGCAAACAAGTTTGAAACCTCGTGGGGGTCCTCAGAAGTCTCTTCATTGAGTTTGAACCTCTTCTGTGCTTGAATGTTGTCTCTCCGCAGAGAACCGACAAATCCCCAAAAGCTTTTGGATTGGCCGATAGGGAGCTATCAACACATTTCTGATGAAGTTGTTGTAACACAGAGTTGAGAGTTTTTTACACAGACGTCTTAATCTTTGAAAATCTACCAACAAAGCATAATCAAGAGTCATTTTGTAGCGTTTGTGGATAGTCTTCTTGAGGATCACAAGATGACTATCTATCAAAGGATAAGTTCATTAGAAAACCAAAGTAGAAACTTTCTAGATCCGACTCTCATGAGCGGACAATTTGCTTCAACAACATTCCGCAGGTCTTGGCAGAAAGAAGTGAAGACCAAATCTGCGTTGTGAGGGCTCACGAAGGGGTAATTTTGAATTGAAAACTAGTTAAGGACAGCATCCAAATTACAGCGACGAAGATTTGGGACGAATTCAGGTTGATTCAGGAACTGTGTCGGGACTGTAATTTCCATTGTGTAAGGGGGGAACTGGATTAATATTGTTTTATTTAGTTATTAATTATTGATTTTTTGGATGCTAAATTGTTAGTTTCAGGTGATGTCAAAGAAGTAATGTAAGGAGGAAGTATTTGAGCTTGCTGATTGAAATGAATAAAAGACTGTATTACCTAACACAAGGTTTTTATTGAGCAGAACATAGCAAAGATTGTAAACTAAATAAACACCAGATGATAATATAAAATAATACAGTAAAATAAAAACAAAATAAACAGATGATTTATAACATTCTTCCCCTCTTAATTTTGTTTTAGAGGTAATCTTGAAGATAACTTGGACAGCGACGAATCCGCTCACTCCGTCGTAGAGGTTGAGTTTGGGAATCATTTAATGATTGTTTTGTAAGACTGCTGTCGACTTCACAATTAGGATTAGATGTTTCACTTTCATCCTTTTCCATGTTATCAACATCTGAAATTTTATTATCCCTCAAATTGTCATCATGCTTCTCTTCTTTTGTAGTACAATTAGGACTATTAGTTGTTTCTGGTAACGAAATTAGTGTATCTTTACCAGCAGGAGCCAGATGTCTTGTAGATACCGTGGTCTCTCTACCATCTGGGAATCTTATATGGGCGTACTCAGAATTGGCTTCCAGCAATGTTACTTCATCGACAAGTGGTTCATATTTAGAGTTTCTGACTTGTCGTTTCAAAAGAACAGGACCTGGCGTTAGTAACCATGTGGGGGTTGATGTCCCATAAGTTGACCTACGGATATGATTGAACATGCGTTCATGAGGAGTTGTGTTAGTAGAAGTGCATAGCAAAGAGCGTACTGAGTTGAGAGCGTCTGGCAAAACCTGTTCTCAATTTCTTTGATCGATCTTCCAAGTCTTTATTGCTAGTTCAATTGTTTTCCAAATGGTTCCCACAAACCTTTCAGCTTGACCATTTCCTTGTGGATTGTACGGTGTTGTACGACTTGAAGCAACACCAAAAGAATCTAAAAACTGTTTTAATTCCTTAGACATAAACGATGACCCTCGGTCTGAATGAATGTATCCAGGTGTGCCAAAAAGTGAAAACAAGTTTTTCAGCGATGCAATAACTGAATGGGACGAAAGATCTTGGCAGGGGTACTCAAAAGGGAAGCGTGAAAATTCACCGACAATAATTAAGAGGTATCTATTTCTCGTGTTTGAAGGCAAGGGTCCTTTGAAGTCTATATTCAATCGCTCAAAAGGTTGTGTGGCTTTTATCAATCGTCCTTCGTGTTTGTAAAACCTTGGCTTAACCTCAGCGCATACTCGACACGTCGAAACTACTTTGCGGATTTCTTCAAGTGAGTAAGGTAAGTTTTTACTTCGTACGTAATGATAGAGTCTAGTTTCTCCTGGGTGACAGAGTTTTTCATGGATGTCTGCAAGTTTCTTTAGGGTCAACTCAGTTGTAGCACAAAAGTAGCGGGACAATTTATTGAGCAAACAAAACTCAATGGAGAAATTACTAAGACCAGAAAGATTAGACACTGATCCTGAATCCAGTTCAGCAGTTAAAGACTACAAACACTGGTTTTGTACATTCCAGAACTTCATCATATCAAGTAAGGCTGATGAACAAGACAAGTTGAGTCTACTGATTAATCACGTATCACCATCAATATTTGACTATATTAGCGAGGCAAAAACCTACAAAGATGCTATATCAATACTCGAGAACATTTTTGTTAAGCCTGTGAATGAGATTTTTGCAAGGCACCAACTAGCAACAAGAAAGCAGAGTCCAGGAGAATCAATTAGCAAATATTTAGAAAATCTAAAGCTTTTAAGTAAAGATTGCAACTTTAAGGCAGTATCTGCAGAAATTAACCGAAATGATTGTATCCGCGATGCTTTCATTGCTGGTCTCTTAGATCCTACCATTCGTCAACGACTATTAGAGAGTCCAAATCTTGACTTAAATGAAGCGTTCACTCAGGCTAGATCATTGGAGCTCGCACAAAATCAAAGCAAGTATTACCACGATCCGACCCCAATTAATTGTATCAAAGAAGAACGAAATGATCCATCAAATGAAGACAACCTTACAGCAGCTGTAAAAACTGAATGAGTAGACTGTCCAGTAACAGTCCAGTATGAGTAGACTGGAACTGTTATTAAACAATAGCTTTGTTTATGCTGACCTATTGGTAGCTCTGGCTTAAATAGGTCAGCAGACTTAGATTCAGAGGAGTGTGTCTAGTGCAGTGATGTGAGTGTATAGGTTTGGGGGTTAAGATTTGGGGCCATGGGGCTCAAGGCCCATTTGGGCCATTTTGGGGCAGGGGTCCGGGGTAAGTCTAAATTAGATGGGGTTTTCTAAATTAAGGGGGGTCCGATCCAAATTGATAATTTATTTAAAGTTTCTCTAGTTTAAAAGTTGAATTATTTCCTTGGGAGTTCCAGTATACGTAACCACAACATTAAATTTAATAAATGTATAAGTTGAATTCCTTTCTTATCATTAGTTATTTTACTGTTAAAACGATTGTATTTTCTGTTTGTTATGTTGATTTTAATATCTGTTAATTATATTTGGTTTGAATCTTAACATGTCTCTTTTATTTAATGAGCTACGCCCTCAGTCATATAGTGTGGCTTCCCAGTCTGGCCAACTGGAAAGTCCCACTTATTACAATTGACCGTGGAAGATGGTGATTTTCAGGAGGAATAAGCTCCTCTGAAGCCTGAGTTACTTGAGCAGCATGGTAAGATATAAAAAATTAGATCCAGGATGACATTTCTTGCATTCTTCTGGAAGTTTTTCTTTTCGAGGTTATGCAGGTGACACATGTGCATAAGGCATTGAGAAGATGAGTTGAGTTGAGAGTTCGGGAGATTAGACCAGTCCATCCCAGGTTGATTGAAGTCTCCTGTTAGAATTATATCATCAAAGATGCCAGAAGAAATGGCTTCATCTACAGCTTCAGTAAGTGACTGATAAGCAACTATGTTCGAACCTGGTGGGATGTAGGCAGTGCCGATGAGTAGGAGTCTGGAATATAGTTTGACAGAGACGAAGATACATTCAATGCCGGGGAAAGAGGTGGGTACAAGACGTGATTCAAATATGTTCTCACTGCGATAAGACCTCCACCATGAGACTGTTTCATGCTGGTATCCAGAAATCTGTCCTTCCTATATGTGAAGTAACATTCTAAGCCAAGTTCCGATGTTGCAATTCCTGGAGATAAATTAGTATCTATGAGAGTGATGAAATAGTAAATCGAGGGAGAAACATTTTGCTTTAGTATATTTAACTTTGAGCGCAGACCATTTACATTCTGACAGTAGAGAAAAGTAGAGCACTTGCTGTGGAAATTATCTAGTTTTTTGTCATATTTTACAATTTAGGGAATGCCGTTGATGTATTTTATTGTGAGTTTATCTTTGCCATCCTTTGAGCGGTCTTCGAATTCAAGACGGAGTTGCTCAAGGTACTGCCTCTCTCTGTCAGTCCTATCTCTTGACAGCGTAACATTCGAAAAGGAGGGGCTAATTTTTTCCAGGTTTTCTTTGTTGAATTTCTGAAGGAAGCACCTTTGTATGCTCCAGACTGGCAAACATTACTTTCAGGGGACGGGTTTTATCCTTCTGAGGCCGTCCAACCGAGTAGCATTTGAAGTCGGCTACTAATTCAGGAGTAAAGAAGTCAATCTTCTTCGGTAAATCAGATATGTGTCTTTTGATACACGTGTGTTTGTAGACGCAGATAAACTTTCTGGAAGATTGAATACCATCAGATTGTTAGCGCGCCTCAGGCTGTCGTTCATCTCTTCGATATTATCCTCAGAAGATGAGATAAATGCAGGTCCCTTGCCTTCGACTCCTGACACTCGTGATTCCAAGTCATTGAGACGATCCTCTACTGTTGGTACTCGAGTTTCCAAAGATTGAAGTTTATTAAACGATTTATATAAATCCTTTCACATATTCAATATGTCAACTTAAGTTGGTTTATTCTAACGTATAAAATCTTGTCATATCTATTTCCCATTTGGGTTAGAAGTTATTTCTATGGTCTTTAATGTTTTTGTTGCAGTTTGATTAATATTTGTATAGTGATTAACTTTTTAGTTCTGTAAGTATACCGTACCATTACCATTACGCAGATTTAAAGCCACGTTTGATTGCGTCAGAAGAAAGAATTGCAAATCTAGAGGATGAAGTGGGAAAACTGAAGGATATGAAAGGTTCAAAATTTTCCAGTGCAGAGGATATGTTCTCTGAGGTGGCAGACTGTTCTCAAAGAGCACGTATAATATCATATTATTTAATGTTCCTGAATGCAAAAGCTTTGATGTGTCCAAGAAGAAAGAACATGATCAAGCTCTCATTGAAAAAATATGTTGCTCTATTGATGATATGGAGGCCTCTACGCCTCTACTAGTGGATCGTTCTATAGACTGGGAAGGGCAGGAAAGAAGATGTGTCCAATCAAGGTTAGAATGAAGAATGAAAGATTCTGCTGCTCTAAACTTTCTTTGCAATTTTTCTTCTGGTAAGCTGGCAGAAAGTGATGCATGTCTGGATGATGTTTCAGCATCTCGGGTCCAAACTCTTACAGAACGGATCTACCTCAGAAAATTTCGAAAGGAACTGAAAGAAAGAATTATTGAGGCTGGTGAGGATGATTTAACAATCAAATACATCAATTCAGCCTCTAAAATAATAATAATAATAATTTTAAAAAAATAAAAAAAACGCATAAGCTTCAACGGAAAATCCAACCTTAATGTATACTATTAAAATAGTAAGGTTCAAAGTTAAAGGATCTAAGAGTAGCTCTGGCGTCGTGTGTTTTTGATGTGGTAGTCTCTATTGAGACTAATCTCTCAGATGATATATCTGAGGATGAACTTGGTTTCGATAACTATATATGGTATATAGAAAGGACCGCCCTGCAGAAACAAGCAACAAACTGGGAGTTGGTGGTATCATTGTTGCAGTCAACAGGAAAATATAACTCATATATGAAATACATCTTTTTTTTGTCAGAACGTACTATGAAATCTAAATTGGAAACTAAAATTAGTTTGCAATGAAAATAAGAAATATTTTAAGATTTAAGGAATAAAACTCGTTCTGGAATAATAAGAATAAATTATTTTATTGGTATTAATATTTAGAACCAAGAACTTAGTGGACTTTACTCACTGTATTTTGGCTAGAAAAAAGTTAAAGGGTTGGATATGAATGAGTCTGTATTTAAAATCTTAATTCAGTGTTGCAATCTGTGGTGAAAATGACAAACTGTCTAATCCAGCTGGTTAGAAAGCATGGAAAAAAGATAGAATTAAATATTCCCATAGGTAAACATTGAATATTTCTTTTACTATGAGGCAGAGCCTTTTTGACGAACATTGGTTTACAGCAGATAAAATTGTCGTAATTGTACCATTTAACAGTGATAAAAATTTTCATATCATCTCTAAACCGTTTTCATGTGAAAAGAGATGAAAGATTTGTATTTTAGCACAACTTGGCTATTTTGACGTACTATGGAGCAAAGCCCGAAGATCACAAAGGCAATTAAAGTTTCTATGAACCTTCACACCACTGACCACTCTAGTCTATGACAGGAAAATAATTTAGACCATCAGGTAAAGTCGTTTTCCCCTAGGGATAGTGGAATTCTACCCCCAGGAAAAGTACCCCCATGAAAAAACGCCACGTCATATTGACATCACGAGGGGAGGAGCTTAAAGTGGCATGGAGTATTGCTCGCTGCTGGAAAAGTGCCCCCAGTTTTATAAATACATTATTATTTATTTCGGTTGATCTATATTAACATTATGGCAAACCAAACACCAGCTGGATTTCTATCTCCGGAATTCTACCCCCCAAATACTACCCCCAGCAAAACTACCCCCAATGGACTAGAAACGGAATCCTTACCCCCGGAAAAGTACTCTCACCTAAAAAATTTCTATAGTAGCCTATGTAACAACTGGTATTTGATGTACGTGTTCTGGTGTTTTAACTATTTCTATTACCTATATGATAATAATTTTTAATTAATACCATTTGCCCTTCAGGTGATCTTGTTCACTAACCTCACTCGCCGTCAGGTTCTATAATATGCTTTAGTTTTATATTACCAATTTCCTTCAATCCTTTAGATTAGAACATGTATTTATAGAATTAATATTCCTAAATCTAATCACAAGTTTTAATACATAGATTGTTGCTTCCATAACATCTGTTTTAAAATAACATGGTAACTTTGAAGAAGTGTGGGGTGGAACTCCATCGAGGGATGTGAATAAAAACTACTTATTTGTTTTATACAGGGTGGTTATAAAGTCCCTTCCCCCCTAGTATTTTTCTACAATTTATATTAAAAGTGATTTTCAATGACGGGATTCATTGTATTGGTCCATACTCTAACTTTTGTAGTAATTTAAAATTTTGGGAGTTACCTGAGGTCTAAGATGTAGGAGTCAACTTCAAAATTCCTTATGAGAAGCTAGTCATGCGACATGTCAAATAACACTGCCTTTGCCCCCTGAAAACAGTAATGCAATCTAAATTCAAAAGGGTTATGCCGTTTTCAAGATATCTGTAGGTCTAAGATGTAGGAATCGAATTAAAAATTTTAACTAGAAGCTAGTCATGCGACATGCCAAATAACACTGCCTTTGCCCCCTGAAAACAGTGGTTATACTGGGGAAGGTTAATATATGATTTTCCTTAAAAATGTTGCGGCATGAATAATTTCTTGGTTTTTTAAATATAATTCTTATTGCCTTCTTCTGTAAAATAAAAACATTTTTTATATTAGCACATGAATTTCCCCAAATTGGAACGGCATATTGTAAAAAAGGAAAAATTAAGCCGTAGTATACTGTTAATAGTAGATTTTATTTATTTATTTATTTCTTACAAGCAGCATAACATCAGTAAGCCTCACTAAGCAAAACGCTTAACAGTGAGGTCAAAATTGAACAAAATAATAAATACATTTTTAATAATTGTCCAAAATAATTACTGTAGGCACGGACGGGCGTCACTTCTATCACAGTAATACTAATCAAACATTTTCTTAATACATATCGAAAAATACAGCCACTGATGATTCCATCGACACATCACAGTCTTATGAAAGAAGGTTGGCAGCACTGCTGTCTCGCAAACTAGATGCAGACGCAGTCAGCTGTTTCCCTCCCCCCCCGGCAGGCCGGCACACACAATTTAACCAGTTCAAACCAGATTCTTTAAACTATCTGTCACCGGTTCTTTCAATAGCTTTCCCATAAATTCATTTTTTGTAGTTAGATGGTTTTGACAGACTTATAATAAATAAATACCAGTCTTATTCATTTCCTTATCAACCCCACACCTATTCTCAGTAATTGTGTTTTGCAAAATCAGTGTAATACTAACAAGTGAATAACAACAAAAATACAGGTTTAAATTTAATTTAAATCATTGAATTTGGAAAGTCTTCTCAAAACAAAAATATTTCTGTTTAATTTTGCACATAGACTATCAATATGTTGTCTAAAATTTAAATTGTTGTCTATCCTTAGTCCCAAAAACTTCAGTGCGTATTCTGATTTTACTACATCTTCACCCAGAAGGAGATTGTTAATGTTTTCTTGAGTATTATGTGAAAACTCTATAATTTTAGTTTTTGAACTGTTGATAGTGAAACCATTTTCATTGAACCATTGCATTAGGTTATTTAAAACGGTGTAGCTGAGAATTTCAAGGTTTTCTTTGTTGTTTTGGGACACAAATACTGAAGTATCATCAGCAAAAAGAGTAAGCTTTAGATCGTTTCCGTAAGTTATATCATTAATATAAATAAGAAAAAGTATCGGTCCAAGGATGGACCCTTGGGGTACTCCAGATTTAATAATTAATTCTTTTGAATGTTGGAAATAAGAGCATTCATCCACACCAGTATAAGGGATTTCAACAATTTGTGTTCGGTTATTTAGATAACTCTTAAACCAATTTAATGCTGTTCTTCTTATTCCAATGCTTTCCATTTTGTTCAACAGAAGATCATGGTTTACTAGATCAAAGGCTTTCCTTAGATCAAAAAATACAGCTAAGGATTTTTCTTTTCTGTCTAGTGAATTTACGGCATTATTTATCAATTGAAATATGGCTTCGACTGTAGATTTATTCTTCTGAAATCCAAACTGTTGTTTTGATAAAATTGCTAATCTTTCTAAATAATTACTGAGTCGTTCCAATATAACTTTTTCAAATATCTTGCTGAAACTAGGTAGAATTGATATTGGTTTAAAATTACTACAGTCAGAAGTTGTTCCATTTTTGAAAATAGGAATTATTTTTGACTTCTTCAATTCCTGAGGAAACTGTCCAGAAGTTAAAGACAAGTTTATTAAGTATGTCAGTGGGGCTGCAAGTTCATAACTACATTCCTTAATGAGTTTTGATGAAATGTTATCAAAACCACAAGCCATTGATGGTTTCAAAGAACGAATAATTTCAATTACCTCTCCCTCATACGTTGGATTCATGTAGATTGAATGTGGATAATTTTTATTTTTGTATTTGCAGCAGTCTATCTTATTTGTTATTCCATTGCTTATATTAATAAAAAATTCATTAAAAGTATCCGAAATAATTTTTGGATTATTCGTCATATTTCCAGAAGAATCCTGAATCCTGTAATCTATTGACTTTTCTTTGCTTTGTTGTAAATTATATTCTTTTACAGTTTGCCAGATCGTTTTTGATTTGTTGTTTGAATTGTTAATTTTATTTGTTATCATCCTTGATTTTTCAGTTCTAATCTTTTTCCGATAACGCAATTTTATTTTATTATAAGTTTTCCTAAGAGGGTCATTTGAGTCTAAATCTTTAGTACTTTTGTACAGAGTTTTCAACTGTTCCCGTAGTTCAATTGCTTCACATGGTAATTTTATTTTACCTGTAAATGATTTCTTATCTATTTTAATTTTTCTTGTAGGAAATGAAGATGTACATAATTTTTCACAATATCTATAAATTGATTATACTTTTCGTTAATATCAGTACTGTTGGTTGTATATAAAGAATTCCAAGATTCGTTTGATAAACAATTTTTAAATTTTGCTATTTGTGATGCGCTAAATGATGTTGAAAATTTATATTTAGGATATGACTTGCAACCTTTAGTGTCCCTTAAAATTGCAACTTGAGCATGGTGATCTGCTAAGCAGGTAATAAAAACATAACTTGTTATTTCACCATGTGTTACATTTGTAAATATGTTGTCAATTCTGGTTTTTGAATTTTTTATTTCTCTGGTGTATGCAAAGATAGTTTGACGTAGGCCGTATGATGCCATAAAGTCTATTAATCTTTTTGAATTGGGGTTAGCTGTAGCACAATCTATATTAAAATCTCCAGCAATTAAAATATTGCTGCTGAAATTGAAATTCTTTTGTAAACATGAGTTTAAGTTGTTAAAAAATTATCAATATTTCCCGATGGACTTCGATATATTGCTACCATCAAAAGGTCTTTAGGTGACATGCTAATTTTTCCTGCTATCACTTCACAGTCACGGTCCAGACAAAATTCTGAAGTATCTATTCTCAAAAAGTCTAAATCATTTTTTACAAATAAACAGACTCCTCCTTTTCTCATGTTTTCCCTGCAATATGAAGTACCATATTTTAAATTTAATAGTTTGACTGTTTTTAACTGATTATCTTTGAGGTGATGTTCAGATAAACAGAGAATGCTTGGGAATTCTTCTGAAATCAAGTCCTCTATAACAGTGTTTCCCAACCTTTTAGTGCCCGCGTACCACCTGAGGCTTTTAAATTTTTTGGCGTACCACCCAAACTCATACATACCCCCTCCCCCCTGTGTCTTACAAATACAGCCTGAGAGAGCCTAGGTTATTGTTTTCCTTTTAATATATTTCATTATAGGCCTTTAATTAGTAGTCTGAGAAAAAATTAAACTCACATTTAAAACAATAAATTAAAAAAGTTCTTTCTTAATAAAAAAAAAGAAACATAAATGGGGATGAACATTTTATTTTGAAGATATATTACTGTGATTATTAATTAACGTAATAGTATAAATAGGCCTATATTATGTTTTCCACTTTGAAACTAAAAATTGCTAGCTGCAGACTTTAGGGCCTACAATACAATCGAAACAAAGTGTTTCGGTTATTTAGCATTTCTACAAAAGTAACTAAAACAATAAAAATTAAAAATAACCAAACTAATAAATAATATTAACAGCTAAAGAGGTTGTTAATGGAAAACTTGCTGTTATTTCATGCTCAGGAAATAATCCCTTTCAGGGGACTGATTAATATCCAGGACTAATTTTACACATGCACAAATGACGGTCACGGCACATATACTATTTTGACTTGACTGGATTTTGGCTTTACCAAACAAACGAGGTTGGTTTAACCTCGTTGGAATACACAGAATGTGTTCCAGGGTTACCAAGTGATGAACTTCATATATTCTCCGTGGATATGACCAAATTAATTTTGCCTCGCATTTCATTGTTACTGTGGGGCATGTCTTGAACTTCAAATAGTGCAAGGTAAATACAAGAACTTAAAATAGGAATAATTCAAGGGTTCAGACGGCTACTGGACACAAAATCATATATGCTAGGAAAAGGAAGTCTTATCTTAAAATAATTTAATTTGTTAAGTTAGTACGAAATTTCTTAAGTAAGGAAGAGGTAAAGCTATCTATAATTGGAGACTCTTATATTATGTGTAAAAGCGTTGTAACGCAGAACTGAGCTGACCAAAACGGCTTTCAACATTACGTAGTTAAGTGTTCTTTTTATTTTTCTTGTATTTATTTTTTTCTCCTTTTGTCTTTCGCGTACCACCTAAAATGCTCTGGCGTACCACCGGTTGAGAAACACTGCTCTATAACATCAAATTTGTTTTGTAATCCTTCAATATTTTGGTGAATAATTTTGAAATTGTTTTCATGACATATATTCTTTTGGATGGTTTTTTTTCTGACTACCACTAGGTTTTTCCTTTTGATAAGTGTCTTAACTCTAAAAAATAGTTATTTTTTTGATTTTGTAAACTGGAATATTTTGTATTAACATAATAATTATTTCGATTTGTTATAATTACTGGTATTTTATTTCCTACCGTAGAATTATAAATTAGGTCTTTAATTAAATTTGAAATTCGAATTTTACCAATCTTGTTAAAGTGTAAACCATGTTGCGTATAAAATCTTCTATTCATGCCTTTAAGAGTTAAAAAATGAGCATGTTCAAACTTCTCAACAATTTTTCTCAAATTGTAATTTATATTTAATATTTTTTTATTTAAATGAGGATAATCATACCTAAAAGGAATACTAGAAACAATTACGTTAGTATTTATAGAACTTTCTAGTGTTCTAGAGAGTTTTTCAATCATTACATCTAAACTTACATTTTCATCTATATTGTTGGTACCTCCTAAAATAATTAAAAAGTCATTTTTTGTCATATTCTTTGTCTCAGACTGAGCACTTTGTGTAACATCATGAAGTCTTCCATTCGGTTTTATAAAACTTGTAACTTTATAGTTTGTAAACAATTTTTCATTCAGTAGGTCATTCAGACCTCTCCCATGGCTATCGCCAAAAATTTCAACTTTATGAGTGCACAAGTAGTTGGGTTGTAAGATTTCTTCATGAATTTCCTGGCTTGTTGTGTCTGAAATTTTCAAATCTGCACCAATATTTCCGGTGGTTTGGGAAAGACTTTCTTCTAAAGGTTGATTTAATGTATTATCATAATTAAGTCTTAAAAATGAATCAACATCATAAGAAGAACTGATCATTTGGTATCTTATTATGTCAAACAAAATTAGTCTCATATTTACTATCACGTTAATTCCACATTCAAATCCATTTTGTTGTTGCACACATTCCAAGATCCTAACATTTTCTTTCTGAACATGTAACTTTTGTGCAACCCTATTAGCTGATTCCAAGTTTGTGTTTGAAGCGGAGTCTAAATAAAAGGCATTTCTTTCCTTAGGTTGACAAACTAGTAGACTCCAGTGACTACCAGTGAATCCACATCTGGATTTTCACTATCATTTATTGTCATAAACACACATTTTTTATCAAAGTAGGATAGACTTTCTAATATTCCATCTACACAATTCTGCTTTCCATGTTTAATAAGGTGTACTGTCATTGGATCAATTATTAAAATATCAGTTCGTCCCTCAATGCTGTTAGAAATAGAATTGATATAGATAAATTCTATAAATCAGTGGAAAAAGTGATATATTCGTTTGAAGAATTTTTTGAAGATAATTAATTAGAGACTTGATTCAAAATTCTTCTTGTATTTTTTAGTTATAATTGTGTGACAACTTAAAACACGTACTTAATGTATGTCTGTAAATAAATAAATAAATAAATAAAGCCTGTAAGATATTGTCATCAAGCCATCTGCTAGTTGTATCACTTTTATTTATTTTCAACAAATCCAAGTTATTTCTGACCATTTTATTCTCAGATTTCAGTTGTGCTATTTTTCTTTCTAGAATCTGGTTTTTATTTATAAAGTCATTTAAAAGGGTTCTTAAATCAGAATTTTCCGATTTTAACTTAGTCATATCACAAGATGTCTTCCTTAATTCATCTTGTAATTTTGAAATAGTTACTTTTAGATCATCATTGCAAAGCTCTTGTTTGTTTACATCAGAAAGTAAAGGTGTTTTTATTAAAACGGGGGAATTTTCATGGGTTAATTTTTTTTCAAGTAGTGGCAAACAGTCCCGATGTGATCCCTTTAAATGGGATTCCAGTCTTTTGACCTTTTTGAAGCAATGAGGACATATTTCACCTAACTGGTTTGCTTTGTTTCCTTTAAAGTCTGTTTTACTATTTTGTGGCCCGGGGTTCCGTTCTACATCTCCAGATAATAAAATCAAAATGATTAAAAGAAGTAGAATTTCTTTGGATATCCCTTTTGTTATGTTAGAATTATTACTAAGGTGTTTCTTTCTTCTTGCTTTGTTGTTAATTTGTTTAAATTTAAAATTATCTGTACAAATTTTCCATTTTTTCAATTGTAGTTCATAAAAAAGGTAGCTTATTAGAGGTTCATCCTGAGATACACAGTTTGGGAAGGTATAATCGATTTCACTAGATATCAAAGTTGTCAGTCTAATATAAACAAAGATTTTAAGAAATGTTGAAAAATATAGTGTTTTGTTTACCATTTTGAGATATAATGGAAGGTATGAATGAGGTTAAGCATGAAGATTTCTTGAAAAATGGTGTTAATACTAATTAAATTTGATGGGTTACCATTTCCAAAGGAAATCTTGATGAGCAGAATGATATAGAATTCCTTAAAATGTAGATCACAAATCTATACTTATTTAATACGCTAAGGGTTTTTTTGTCCTGAGAACTCCTCCTACAATTTTCAACCGATTTTCAAGTTTTTGGTGTCGTTGGATAGGGCTTGGTCTGTAGTTGTTTCCGCCAAAAACTGATAAGAATCGGACTGAAAATAAAGGCGCTATCCACAATTGAAATCTCAAAATTTCCCATTTAAATAACATTGGGATTAAATAAAGCATTTTAAACATCTGTTAATAATCAGCTGTAAATACGTGTAGTTTTGGTGATTAAAGAGATTCACAATATTGGATTGTTCGGATGTCATTGATTTAAAGCTAAATGTAACATTTGCATTGTATGAAAATAAATTGCTCGATTTCGAGCAACATGTATACTAGTAAATTATTAATAAATTAATGGATAATTTGAAGAGATTTTTTTCAATGAAGTTTTAGTCAACAAGTCAGCTGACAATTTATTATTATTATTATTAATAAATTATTATTAATGCGGCCTGTTATTGTGTTGCAGACACCGCAATCTAGTACCTTCTACCTTCCTCCAGACTGAATATGCAACATGTTTTTTTTGTACAGTTTTCAATCGATCATATTCATTTTGGGGTAGCTTGATAGAGCTCAAAAGGGACCTCAAAACAAAAATTTTTCTTGCCACTATCTCTTTGTTGTGAAGTGATAATTTTAAGTTTCTGATTTTTAAGAGGGCTTCAATTAACCGTACAACCTCATGGAATCCAAGAGCTGTAGCTGTGTTGATAACAGCCTTAATCTCAGTGTTGTCAAAGGCGCCTTGAATGTTGAGAAAGGCCCAAAGTGCGACCCCCTTGCACTCTTGCTACTTTTTGATCCTGCTTACCAGCTGATGTAGGGCAGACTCACATGTTCTTCCTGGTAAGTAGGCGTGCTGGTGTTCATGGAGAGGGTGGGTCTTAAGAGCAATTTCTCCCCACATACCTTGACACCAGCTTCAAGAGAAAAGAAGACAATGTAATTGGACGGAAAGACTTTAGATCCGTATACCTGCTATATCAGGTTTTGGGATGAAGACTATCCAAGAGCTGCTCCAGACTGCTAAAATATGTTCCAGGACCAAGCTGGCTCTAAACAGTACCGTCAAATCCACAAACAAGCAGATCTCTATTCCCTGTTGAAGACAGACGGGCCTCACCTGATCAGGTCCCGGTGACTTGTAGGGGCTCATAGAAATAATGTCCCAACAGATCCCGCTATGAGTCATGATGCGACCCGCCACCCTCCATCTAGTGAAGTTGGCTTACTGCGCACTTGCACAGTCATTCGGCTGGGTGATTGTGCTCACCAGGAAGTGTGTGTTTGCCTAATCTCAAGCACGTCCCTGGGATTATTGTGAACCATGATCCCATCAGGCCCCTCAAGGAAGCCAAGACAGGAGGACTTATCTTTCGATAAGATCTTGTGGATCCTCGATATCTCGCAGACGCCTTCAAGATTACTGCAGAAGTTTCTCCAGGAGAGCCTCTTAGCTCCCCTAATTGCCAAGGTTGTTCTAGGAAAGCAATCTGTGATAGGCATCCCAGCAGTCACTTAGTTTAGCTCTCCCAAAGTTTAGCTCTTACCCTTTTCCTCAGGCTACCAAGTTCTGAATTCCACCAACCAGACCTACACCCTATCGCCCTGCCGACAGCGGACAACAATCCTCAAATGAACACACTCTCCGCCTAAGGGATCAGCAACGCAGTCAAGGACAACAATAATCAAATGAAAACACTCCCCGCCTAGGGTATCAGCAATGCAGTCAAGATGATTAGTATCTCTGACGCAGGAGTTCAGAGAGCCGGTATCCTTTATCCTCTCCTGCAGAACAGTTTTATATTTCGCCCAGTCTGTTCTTTTGAGGTTTCTTAACGTGTTATTTTCAGGTCAAAAAGTTACCTACAAAGAATTGTATTAGTCTATGATCAGAGAGAGATGGCTCATAAGACACATGCCAGTCAGCAGTCTCAGCCCTCAACCCCTCTGTATACAATGTGAGGTCGACCACCAATTGCCCGACTTAACTGACAAAGGTCGGTTCTGACCCAACATTAGCAATCAGGAGTCCACTCAAGATTAGATAATCTAACAATATGTTACCTTTATTATCGTTTCTTCCGATCCAGAAATCATTGTTCCTGACCCAGGGTTCCTGGATCAGTGCAAAGTCGACACAAAGTGAGATCAGTGCCGTTGGCAGTGGTCTCACAGAGTACCACCAGTCTTACTGTGCTGGCTGTTCATCTGGAGGACCCGGATCATCAAGAGGAGATCCAGAGAGAACCCTGAGCTGCACCCTGTTCAGACCCAGGAATTTCCAGCCACGGTCCTTCAGTTTTTTTGCGGAATCGCCGTCCACCGCAAGTCCGAGAGTATGGCTGTCCTCCTCTCTCTTACGGCTGATGATGGCTTACCGGTGGCCAATCGGCTGTTGAGACACTGGGGTTTTGCCTGCAAATACAGTCAAAATTGTCCTTCGTCTCCTTCCGGCAAGAATCCAGTCAGTCCGAAGGAGAACCTTGATGATACATAGGAGATCCTTGTAATCACCCACAATAACACCAGGCCCGCCCTCCAACCAGACCCAGACCCTGAGCCACTTTCAAGATCCAGGCCCGGGTGACCTCGCTACCACAAGTGATAACCTGAGGCACCTCAAGTGAGGTAGGCACCTTTCTCTGGGTACGTCCTCAGGATCTGCTGCGGAGTAATGGCTGAGATCACATCCTCGAACGGCTTCTCCTTCAGTGTCCTCTGTGAACCTGGAATCAGGATAATCAGTGGGAGCAATTGCCATCCTCCAGCTGGTGAGCTGGTCCTTGAATGACAACTTGTTGTCCGCAAGGGCTGCAGGTCCTGACTCCCCCGGCGCCATGTCCCATCTCCTGGGATGCTTCGGGGTTTGTCAATGCTGCTGCTTAGTAGGTCTGCAGAGGGAAGGGATCCAAGAGCCCTGCTGGTCTTGTGCAGGGCTAGGAGGCCCTTCTTCCCTCTTCATTTTTCATTCGGGTAGGGGGGTAGAGGTTTCTACCTGTTACTTTGTTTTATATTTCTAACGGTATGACCAGTGACAGAAAATGGAAAATTCCAGCTCCAGTTACTTTCAGCTATTACACAATGAATTTTTTAATTTTCAGATTAACTTGTACTTTAACTGAATGTTATCTGCCAACCCAATAAAGAGCACCAATTTCACAACTGTTCCAATTTCACATAAAACACAATACAAGCATACAGGGCCGGCCCTAGGTTTTCTGGCGCCCTAGGGGAAAGTGACAAGGCGCCCCCCCCCCCCCCCCCCACCTGCCAAACCACTCGAGCCGTTTCTTTTAACGCCGTTATTACATATTACGAAGAAAAAAACAAAACAATATTTTTACTAACAGTTTATTATCAAATTAAGCACTTGGATTGAACAAAACTAATAATAATTTATTGTAAACAAAATTTGCACAATAATTATCAATTGCGAAAATGTAAAGATCCGAAATGGATCTAAATGTAATTATATGCAATGATGCAAATGATTATATTATTATCCATTTCAGACATAAAAAAATCAATTTCAAGGGGGGGTGCTCTTGTTGTTGACTCTCTTTACTGCCATATTTATTTTCTATTAGGAGCCTCCTTTTTATCCCCAGTAGGGACGCTCTTTACTCTCGCCGATCAAGGGCTCTCTGATCAGGGGCGCTGTTTACCGTCAATTTTTGGGGATGTTTACCAACGGTCGGAAGCATCCTTTACCGCTGATCATAGCGCTATTTACGCTTGTTTGGGGCGCTCTTTACCGTCGATCATGGGCGCTTTTTACCGACGGTGGGTAACACTGTTTACCGCCAGTTGGGGCGCAATATAGCTCTGATATGATCAGGGGTGGCTATTTAGCGTTGATAAGAAGGCAAAGGCAAATGTTTACCGATGGTCAGGGGCTGTATTTACCTTCAGTCGGGGGGCTCTTGACCGCTGAACATTGGCGCTATTTACCATAGTTCGAGGACGCTTTTTATCAGCGGTTGGGGGCGTAATTTAACTTAGATTATAAGCGCTATTTACCATTGATTAGGGGCAATTTTAACCGTCGGTTGGGGGCACAAATAATTTCTGATCAGGTGTATTTTGCCTATTGGACGCTGTCTCACACTGGTTTAATTATGACTACTGGGGGCACTTTGCCGCTGATGAAGGGCGCTGTTTACCGCCAGCGGGGGCTTTTACTGCCGATCCGGGGTGCTCTTTACATCTGATTAGAAACTCTTTACTGCAGATCAGGGGAGCTCGTCTCTGCCGCGATGGCTCCCCTCAGGCCTCGGCGCCCTAGGCGGTCGCCTAGTTTGTCTATAATGTAGTGCCGGCCCTGCAAGCGTACTATTAAGCCGCGTCCGCATTTTCCGAACATTCTTGGCGACCTTGTAGCTAAACACAATTCAATTCAATTCAATTCAATTCAAATCATCTTTATTCATTAAATATACATGGTATACAATTGAATAGTGTCATTAAAATATTCATTCATTGCTATAATAAGTCTAAGGATCTTTACAAATATTTGAAAATTGTATTATTAAAAAGTTCATTAAAATATTAGGTAATGAACATTTTACAATGGTTTTGACTTGATAAAAATTTCACATTCAAAATAAAAAATTCAGAGGAGGAGGAAAGTACACTTCTATAGAATATAAGGCCTTACCTCTCAGAAACTCTTTCAGCGCAGTATTAAACTTTTTTATGTTTGTGATGTTTTGTATATTGTTTGGTATATGTTTCAGAAATTTCATTCCTATATAAGTTGGTTTTTTCTCATAAAATTTTAGCTTATGGCATTTGTTATTTATATATTTTTTGTGCCTTGTATTATAAGCATGGGAATTTTCATTTGAGTTAAGAATTGTTTCATTATGTTTCACTGTAAGAATTGTATCATAAACATATTGGCCACATACTGTTAATATTCTAAGACTTTTAAAGTGTTCCTTTACTGATTCATCAAACTTTAATTTCCGTATGATTCTTATGGCTCTTTTTTGTTTTTTTGAGAACATTATCCATATTATTTTTTGTTGTTGCACAATAAAGACATATACCAGAAGAAATATGAGAATGAACATTTGCAAAATAAATGGTTCTCAGTGTGCTTTCATTGCAAAAGAAAGACATTCTATAGAGAGAATAAATTCCAGAGCTTACTTTTGATAAGACCTTATCAATATGAGAGTCCCAACTTAAGTGTTGGTCCAGGGTTAACCCTAAGAATTCCGTTTTGGTCCTGCTCTCAGTTTCTTGTGTATCAATAATTACTTTTGGTTTGGTCAAATTTTTATTTTGGTGCGTTTTAAATCTAATAACGTTAGTTTTTTTAATATTTAATTCTAAATTGTTTTTTACCAAGAAATCTCCTATATTTTCCAACTGAATAAAACTCAATATCTCAACCTGTTCTTTACATCTTGCTGATACTTTAAGATTTGCATCATCTGCATAAAGACAGAGATTACTTTGTGGCATATACATTAAGGAATTTGAAATATCGTTAATGTAACACAAGAAAAGAAGAGGGCCCAAGATTGAACCTTGAGGGACACCCACTGTAATAGTATTACACTCTGAGGAAATTTTTTAAACACGCTGATTTTTCCATATGTGTGTTATTTCAACAAACTGGAGTCGGTTGTCTAGATATGATTCGAACCACTTTACAGCGGTTTTTGATAAATTTAATGACTTTAATTTTTTAATTAAGAGAGGGTGGTTAACACTATCGAAGGCTTTATATAAGTCCATAAAGATTCCTGTGGTATACTCACCTTTATCAACTGAATCAATGATAGATTCAATAAAGCAGTGGCGGCCGGTGGTTAGGGACGGTGGAGGGGCTCTTATCATTATTTTATTTATATTCACGAAAGTGAAGATAAGTGATGTCTCTTCTTCAGAAAAACGGTTATCTCTTGTGTCAATAAATAATATTTACTCCATCGAACAGGTATAATTCGATCGCAAAGGTGAATTAAATTGCAATATAGCCTAAAAGTCTTAATATCACAATTGCTGACGAAAAGTTATCACTCTGCAGTTATCAGTTATGTACAACAGAGATGAGATTTTTAGGTCAATTGACCTAAAACAAGCATTGGTTTTCTGTCAATTTTATTTATTGATTTGAATACGTTTAAATGCATGGGCCTACTTCTTTTTCGTGACATTTGTTTTTGAATTGAGGAAACAAATCAGACACTGAAATAGTTTTGCCGCAGACAGGTGTGTTCTAAGAATTTAAAGCGGTCCGCTACGTACCCCGGATGTTAAGATGTCACATTCCTTTGCGACTATATATTTCCGGTCTTCAAACCATGTTTACGTCTGGGTTAAGGTACGCTATTGTTCACACACTGGACTAATCCAGTTCAGGGGAGTTTCTTGTTTTTTGTACTTCAGATTAAATTCTTTATCGTAACTGAAAGCCTTAATACAATCAATTGTTTTATTTACTTTAAAGGACATATCACAATTTGGGATTATATTGAGATGGACTATGAATACATAGTCACTGATTTTGCTAAACGAAATCCAGACAAAAAAAAATAAATATAAATAAAAAATCTGCATTTCTCAAGACATTTTGTAGGCCTATAGTTTTATTTAATGTCGCAAATCTAATGTTGGGCCTTCCAAGTACTTAATCAAATTCTATACACGCATTGCTGTGTTTGTCACACGTTTTATATTTCTTAACTTTTTAGTTCAAATGTTTTGTTTAATCTCTGAAATGCCACCCATGGTTAAGTCAAGATCCTGAATCCCTATAATCAAGCAATTGTTACAGAAAAACGAGTTATTAATTTTACAGAGACAGAGCCAACTGACCTAATTATATAAATTTCGAAAACACTTTTGATTAAAAACGATTTTTCTCTTTGTTCAATTTTGCATTTGATTAATAACTAAATTGGGCCTTGGAATCCCCGGGTTCTTCAAAGTAATTCTAATATTCAATGCTTTTTTTCATTCTATTACCTACTATACGATTTACCTGGTGTAAATGTTGCTCATCTCCAAAGTCACCCATTACACTATCATCCATTTATATTTCCTCACAAATCTATATAATTCACTATTTCAACACATCGCACACCAACAAATACAACATTACGCTCAAAAGAACCCAGACGGACGACTGAAACGCGAGGGAACTGACAGTCACATTTTTTGCACTGCTCGGTTGGTAGCAGTGGCTGGAGCAGTGGCGCGCGCAGCCTAGGGCGCCGGGCAGAGCGTTGCATTAGGCAGCCGTTGTGTGTGCCTGTGTGAGTGAGGTGCGCGTATGCGCGTCTCCATTTGATTTTACAAGAGCGCTAGGACGCCGTGGCCGGCGTCCGTCGCTCCGGCCCGAGCCGGCCGCGATAGAATTAGAGCCACAATCGTCGTCGATTTTCCATTTATTTCGGTACGATCTGTTTCTATCTTCAACTTATGACCTATACAATTGTCATTCTGTTAAATATTCTTATATAAATATTTTTGTTAGTTTATTTATTTTGATTTTTTAGTAAATTCTTTAGGGGGGCGGCGTCCGGGAGTCCTTATGGGCGAGCCGCCACTGCAATAAAGGAAATTGCAGCTGTTATTACAGACTTGCCGGGCCTAAAACCATGTTGAAAGTTATTTAGTTTATTGTTGTTTTCAAGATATTCAGCTAGTTGTGTTTGAGCTATTTTTTCATAGATTTTTGAAAACACAGGTAGAAGAGAGATAATGTTTTATCATCATTTTTCTTATGGATGGGAACAACTTTTGAAATTTTTAACTGTTTTGGAAATATTCCTGATATAAAAGAAGAGTTGATAAGGTGACATCCCACACAGCACACAAGCTTAAACTACGGTAAGTTTGGATTTAGATTGACTTTGGCATTATTTAACAAGCTTTGAATATAAGCTGGCATTAAGTTTATGACTGGCCTAGAAGATCAAGCTGTAAATCATCAAGTTTAATTTAAGCCTAGTCTAAAGTTGACGGCGATGTCAGGGGGTGCGCGCGCAGCTCTAGTTACATCTTTTCCCACTCACGTCGCTGAAGGCAGAATATCGATCGACTTCGATCTGCATCTCGTGATCGCAACCCGTTGTCGTTGAGTTCCGCCATCTTGTATGTTATCGCTTTGTTAGTTGGATTGTTTGTGGCTGAAGTTTGTGTTCTATAAAATTATAGATATAAGTGACAATCGATTTTCCCTACAAACTTACTGAAGAACAAAGGTAAGTTAGTCACCTTATTACTTTTACACTTAAGGTATTATTGTACGAAATGCAATGTAACGTCACTAACCTACATTTTGACATTTTAGTGCCTTTACACTTTCCATGGCTCCCAATTACAGTACACGGTAATTCTCGTCAACTAGGAGTTCATTTGTAAGAACATTGAAAATAGGATTTTGACAAAAAATAAATGAAACGGTAACTTACTGGGTAATAATTCACAAAATAATAAAGAGGTGTTTGACATGAGTGATTCTGCCACATGTTGCATTCCAGTTAATTAAGTTTAACTTAGGGTAACCTGTTTGTTTTATGTAGGCTCACCTATACACTTAAATGTGAAATTCTATTTTTGGGTACAGTTTCCTATAGCGCCTCGGACTAGGCCCACTGTACTGTATTTTATGGCGGAGTCGGATAACGAAGTTTCACCATTTAAGTTAAAACTTAGGCCTAGTAGATAAAGAAAGGCCTGCCACTTTATAAAGGCCTAGTAGTAGGCTATAAATAAAGAATCTGAATATAGGCTACTATCGAATGAAAATTTCTATGGATAAGCCTATATTGATCTTATCACCTGGCCTATCGACTCAATCAAAATTTAATAGGACTGTACCTATAGCCTAGATTTGAAATATCAAAAATAAAATTAAGGCGTAGGTAATAAACATGGAAACTAAGTAACTAACCTTTAACGGAAATTCTTTGCAGTATGATCTTATATTCGTGATGTTATTAAACATATTGATAATTTGTCACTCTGTATAAATAGATTGAGAAATATGTTTGAGCATTTTCCTCTAACATTCGCCTGGGGCGAATCATTGCTGTAGGCATCATGTACTCGGACAAGTAAGTTTAACTGTTTAGAATTGAACGTTACAACTGTTTTTTGCGTGATTTAATTTTACACTCAAAGTAATTTTTACTGAACTCAGTTTCAAGCATCAAACGTAGGCCTACTAATGATTTCGGAGCGAAAAGATAATGAGACTTACCGCGTAAGTTATTAATGTCTGGCCCAGTACAGTTGACGTACAACTGACCACGCGGAGTGCAGCGCTGACAGGTACAGTCAACACTACGATTTTACTAAAACCTAAGTTATGTTTGAATAGTATACAGTCATTGATAAAATTCTATTGGAAATTCGCTGAGTACGCAGGTCTGCTGCGACGGGGGTTGTTAAACAAATATGTTTGTATTAGGCGAATTTTCAGAATAGTGGGGTTTAGAAGAGCGGGAGTCTTCTGTAGATGTTTAACAATCACTGTAACTCTGTTAATAATTTAATAATCTGCTTGCGTTCAACATGTTTTATTTACGATTCACCTTTTCCTTTGTCTTGCATATTATCCGAGTTTTCAATTATTTGAGGTAGTTATGGCCCTGTTTAGCTCGGGCTTTTACTGCACATAAAAATTCAAATCACGTATAATGTATCTCTATGAAAAAGAATACTCTGGTTATGTCATTAAACCAAAAAAAGGTGGTGTTCTAAATGAACAATTTGTTGGCAGCAGGACCTAACGGAAGAGGTGGCCAACCATCAGGGCGACGTGGACAGCACGATCGAATCCGGCCTACAGCTGATGAAGTACATCTCCAATTACGAAGCAATCCAGCTCAAGAACAAACTGGACTCTCTACAGAGACGCTACAACGACCTGACGGCCCGCGGCAACGACCTGCTCAAACACGCACAGGTACGCAGCGGATGTTTGCTTCTATTGGGTTACTTATCTTTAGACTTCTGTTTATTTTTATGTCTTTGGCATTTTTTTTACATTTTGATAGGGAACAGTCCCTAGTCTTTTGTCCCCAATTTTTTAACCCTAGTCTTGATACTATATAATGCCGACCTGTGGTCAGAGAGACTCATTATTTAATAGCCCGATTACAATGACAACTTATTTAAAGAGCTACAGTAGGCCTACTAACTTTTCTCAAGATTGAACTGGCAACCCTGGGATTCAAAGCGAGCACAATAACCACTCAGCTACTCAGCCAGTTACTCATCAAGTTATCTTAACCCTCTGAGCGTTAAACGTCGATTTTTCGGCCCAGCTTTTCGACCGAGTGTTAAAGTCGATTTATCGACGGTTCGAAAACGTAACCTAACTTTATTGTGAATGACAGAAATGGACCCGTGAACACTACAACTGTTACTGGGAGATTGTACGCTATCCAAAAACACCATTTCAGATAGCAGAACGTGATTGGTTGTTTGTAATATGCAATGAAACATCTGGGAAAAACCTGTTACCATCAGCTAACTTTGTAACCAATGAAATACTAATTTAACGATTGTTTTAAGGTTATGAATGATTAAAAGTGTTACTAATACTGTTAATTTTATTTTTGGAATAAATTAATATGTTTTATCGAGTTCATAACCATAAATAGGAGTAGGAATTAGGGTAAGTACCATAGGACATATTTGGTTTTATTCAACATAAATTTTTTTTTCAAATGCTTCTAGCTTAGGCTATATTAATTATATATCTTCTTAAACTGCATAAAATTTTTAACAAAATTTTAATCTTGGAATTTTGATTATCTGTATCTAAAATTATTTTATAAGAAATCAAAGTTACATAAAATATTTTTTTTTTGTAATTTTTTAATTTGTAACCTATAGTCTAATTTTGGTAACAATAAGTAAGGGTAAAAATTTTTGTATTGTTAGATAGTCCATTTTATCTAATTTCACATAATATATACATTTATAATGGTAGGTCATAAAATATATTTTTTACTAATTTTTATTTGAAAGTACGGTATGCAAAACCTTAAAAAATGCGTAACGCTCCAGGGGTGCTATATTGAACGCTCGGAGGGTTAAACTATGCAATAGTGTATCACAGCTCAGCTAAATCTTCACTTCACCTATTTTATTTAATTTTTTCAATTTTGATGTTGTTTTTTTCTGGCAAACAGGAGGCGCTGCCGTTGGTGCAACAGTTCCATAACTCCCACAACCGCCTCGTGGACTGGATGCTGGGAGCGGAGGGACAGCTTTCATACGCCGAGGTGCGAGGACGACATTCAAAGACTCAAGCAGGACATTTAAGGTTAGCACTTGCTACTGCTTAGTGTCTTGAAAGATCAAACAAAAAGTTCTAGTGGATTGTCAATAACCTCTGAATTACAGAAGATATAAAATAAAATCTTATGATAAAGGAAGGGGTTTGAAAATTTCCACTGGATAAG
Source organism: Neoaliturus tenellus (assembly GCA_030545055.2). Classification (NCBI taxonomy): domain Eukaryota; kingdom Metazoa; phylum Arthropoda; class Insecta; order Hemiptera; family Cicadellidae; genus Neoaliturus; species Neoaliturus tenellus. Next base: position 179,101,744 of record CM061533.1, on the reverse strand, counting down.
TAGATGTAGGTAAGACTTAGGCTATACAAAATTAAAATAAATTACGGCTAAGGAGAAATTTTACGGTTTACGGTTTCACTGTAATACAGCTGCCGTAAAGTCCCAATAATCCGAAATGATAGGGACAAGACATAATTTGGATTAACGAATATTTTAGATTAAACGAAACTATTATTAATATAAACATAAAAATAAATATAGTGTGTAATTAACTAAATTTTTAAAGAATAACATAAGTTGAATCCAGTTGTTGACAGTTAATTAACAGTCTGAAATGCTCGCTCAGTGTCCATATGCAGTATATATCACAGTGCCGTGAGAGTCATCAGTCTAGATATTTATTCAAATGCTCACTCCTTACTTTATATGTAGCTCACAAAAACAATATCTCACAACTGATTTTTGGATCATGTTTTATTTAATTCGTGGAAATTAGACAAAAAGTGGGCATAATCAGTTTTGTATTCGACAATTTTTTTGCATTTTATCAACTTGTTATATGGGGTAGGGTATCTTATCTGTAGAATAAAAGTTACTTGTTTGTTACACATAAGCCACTATATTTTTGGGTTTTTTTTTAACTGTGTGTTTTTAACTGTTTTTTTAACAAACACATAAATTGAAAGAAGATTATTTATTGAACATTGTGTGAAAATTTCACGTTTCTAAGTCTTACTGTTTTTGAGTTGTGTTTGTGTAAAGTCAGCCATGTCACCAATGATTGCAGCAACATCGGCCGAGGCCACGACGCTGGTATAGTTAGAGCTATTTAGACAGTCTTACATAACACTTAATCGCTTTTGTGATGTGCTTTAAGTTAGTGAAAGTATTTGTGACCTACGTAGGCCTATCAATAAAAAACAAAACCCAACCACCGCAGCTTGCTGCTAACTTGGCTGAGTACGTGTAGCTGGCCCGGTGTCGAGGCCGCGGGTGGAGATGCATTTGACTCGCACATCGGTGACATGGCTAACTTTAGGAAGCAGAAGTCAGAAGCCTTAAAACTCAAAAGTGAAATTTTCACACAATGTTGAGTAAATAGTCTTCTTTCAGTTTATGTTCTTTTTTAAGATAACAGTTCAAATACCATAACATAAAGAAAGTGGCTGGCTCAGGTAGAATAAAAGTACCTTATCATTTTGTGCTGTTTTCTGTTTTATTTTTTGCGTGCATATTATCTCTTCCTAAAGCCACTATATTTTTGGGTTTTTTGCCAGCTAGGCTACAAATTTATCCTTTGTAACTGTTATAACACTGTTCTCTTATACTTTTATATGTTTAAAAATCTAGAAAAATTGGTAAAACATGAAATAGTGATATGCCACTAAGTGTATATGTAAGAAATATTATTGTGTTGTAGGGTGACGGAGGTGGCATGGAGTAGAAGGATCTATACTCCAAGGATTTACCATATTGTAATATATATATATAAATATTTTTAATAAACACTTTTAAACTATTTACCACTGTAATTTTATTAAAGAGAACCCCTATTTACCAAAATGATGTCTCTTACAACTTTAAAACTATTAAGACACTCTCATAATTTGACCTTAAAAAGTACATATTTTCAGAGATAGCCTTGTTAAGGAACTTAGGACATCAAGGTTGTGTTGTTTGACATAAAACAGTTATTAATATTTTTACAAACAACTTTACTTTAAATATTTATTTAATAATGAAGAGAAATAACATAAAGGACAAGTTGACAAGAAAAAGATAATTGTTTATACCTTTTCATAATAGACATATGAATTTTTCAAAGCCTCATTTAATTTCTATGAACCCTTTGTAGTTGGACAAAAATAATCGAGGCTATATATTTTATATTATGAGGATATATACTTTATAGTTCAGAACAATTTAAAAATATTCAAGAGATTAAAGTAAAAAAAAGAAAATGGAACTGTAGATAATTTATTTATATTAGAAGATGGTTTTATGATTATATTAAGGTCTTTTATCAAGTAATATTATTTTGAACCCTCATTAACCAGAGTTGAAAAACTCTAAATTTATGTAAGCTTATTGTATCTGTTTTTTATTCCGTCTACAAAATTTCAGTATTGATAATGTTTTTGCTTGTATGACGCTTATATCTGTGTTGATGAATCTTTAGTTGAAGTAAAATTTAAATTTAAGGTGATTCAGACTATTTTATTGAATAAATACATATGGTCATCAGAAATCAGAATCATGTCATAAAGTTTAAGAGTCATCTTCACCCCTGGGCCAGTAGCCCATTGTTGCGCAATCGGCAATGTTAATCATACGGCTTTTATGCTAAAACATGGTTTTGTATTTCCCTGTTTCGGACGCCGTTTTTCAACCGATTTTCTTGAAAGTTGGTAAGTGTTTAGTTGAATACTTATATTAGGTTTCTCATACCTCGAAAATTTTACTATATTTTGAAATATTAACTAAGGAAAATCAAGTTACTTTGCAACGTCACAGAGAGTAATATTTGTTAAATTTTCAAAATTTCGAGGTATGAGAAACCTAATATAACTATTCAACTAAACACTTACCAAATTTCAAGGAAATCGGTTGAAAAACGGCGTCCGAAACAGGGGAATACAAGACCATGTTTTATCATAAAAGCGGTATAATTAACATTGCCGACTGCGCAACAATGGGTTACTGGCCCAGGGGTGAAGATGACTCTTAATTGAGGCCTATAAAAGTAAACTTGCTTTAAGCTATGTATTCTAAGCTTATACAAGCTGATTATAATAAGCTAGGAATCAGCCTAATGTTACAAGCTTGTATCAAGCTTGTAGATGTAAGCTTGTGTAAACTTGAATCTCATAGCTTAAAACAAGTTGGGAAGGTGGGAACTTTGAAGCTTAATTCAAGCTATTTTTAAGCTTATAAGCTTTCTTGAACAAGTTAAAATCAAGCTTATAAGCCGGGTGATTTAAGCTTAATTTAAGCTTTTACCAAGCTTGTCGTGCTGTCTGGGATAGAATTGGGCTTAGCTGATGTTTGGCATGTTTAATTATTTTAAGTGGGATATCATCGTAACCAGTGGAATTTTTGTTTTTCAATGAACTTATTACTTTCTCCACCACCTCCACACTGACACAATTAAATGTAAATTTTGCCTTTATATTAAAACTTTGCTTTTGACAATTCTCAGGTGGATCTATGATCTGAGTGCTAAATACTTCTGAACTGTTTTCCTTAATGCTATTAATAAAATAATCGTTAAACTTATTTGATATAGTTTTGGGATCAGTTATCACATTACTTATTACCTTTAAAGATACGTTTTTTACATGATTTGATTTTTTATCACTAACCTCCGAATTTACAATATTCCAAACTGCCTTTTGTATATTTTCAGATTTTTTAATCTTTTCATCAAAGTATTTTATTTTGGCTTGGGTAAGGTTTGTTTTTAAATCATGTTTCTTTTGTTTTAAAAGATCATGCAAGGGAGGGGAATTTTTATAACGCGCATCTTTAGCCAACTTTAACAATTGTTTTTTTTTCATTTTTTTAAGTTTTCTGTTAGCCAATTATTTTTCTTCCTTTCAGTTATGATAGTTTTTGGAAACGATTCATTAAAATAAAAAGAGAATGTATTAAAAAAATTATCATATTTTTTATCACAGTTCTATTCTCTGGTTGGTTGTACTGGCCCTTTTACTTGTATTTCAGTAACCAAAAACATTCTCCAGTTTGCTTGGTTTTAGTGACGCTGGTGCTGAAGTAATTGAACTCAGGCTATTCCCTAATTGGTTCTCTTGTCACTGTCTATGCTCTTCAACACTGAATGTGGCGCGCCAAGCGGAGTTATGTGTAACTATCTGCAGCTCACATTCCTTGTAGTTGCCTGGTTGCCTCCCATTGGTCTAAATGGCGTTGGAGCTGGATTTAGTGAAGCGCATAGTAGGTAGTTGAAAGCATGTCACTGGGCCAGAAAATCACTGGTAAAAGTCACTATAGTTTATGCTTGGCACTGTCACTGAAATCACCAATCTGCGAAAGTAACTGGATCCAACCCCTCTACTTTCGGGAGCTTCTTGGGAAGGCCTTTTGCCTTCCGCCATTTGTCTTTGGGCAACTAGATGCACTCAGCTTCCTTCCTAAAACTCATCAGCTTCCTTGTCTCGCTGCGAGGCAAGACCTGCTCATCCTGCTGGATGGTATCCTGCCCGTCATCATTGTCTGAAACAGATGGATTAGTTTTCCTGGAACTCCATGCTGAGGTTGTGCGTTTCTGCCTCCTCAACCCAGGGAACCAGGGTACATTTGTCGACGCTGAAACTTGAGATCGGCCCACAGAACGGGAGGGCCTTACTCAAGCACACCGAGAGAACTCGGATTGAGAGGAGCGAGCACAGCCAAGGGAACTCCCGACCGAAGCCTCCACTCCTTCAGCTGTATGCCCCCCTCCGAAACAAGGTTTCTGTAGTGTACCAGCGGTTTTAACAAAACATCTTTTAAATTTCTGTGATTCTGTTTGATTACTTTTTCATGTTCTTTTATAATAAAACTTACAGCCTCAATTTATTTAATTTTCTCAATTTAAAATCATTCATTTTTCACGTCATTTTTCTGAGCATTGTAGTATAGTATTTTATAATGGCACAGTCAGAAATAAATAACGATTTTAGATACAATACATTTGATGGGACATCAGAAGAATTAATGTACTGGTACGAAAGATGGAAAATTGCTTTGCGCAGCAAAAACATAAAGAACTAGGACAAGAAACGTGACATTTTATTGGGACACTTGGGGCCACAACCTCTCAAAGTGGTATTTACTCAAAGTGGTAGGACTTGGTACGTCCTACACCTGTGAGTAGTACAGGATTTAATGATATTGTAGAATTACCAAGTAAATATTACTCCAAACCGAATGCCCCACTTTCACAAAGAGTTAACTTATATTCTCACGGCGTTTTAGACAAGACGTTGAGTCTATAAGTCACAATCACTTTTCTCGGGCATGTCTCAAGGTCGGAAATGCTATCATTGCTAAACCCAAACGCGTAAACAATGTTCAAAATTATTGCGATGAGGCCGAAGTTTCCTCCTCTGACATAGACCAAATTCAAATAACAACTTTGGAAAAATTATCGATTGAAAACTTTGGTTTGAAAGTAATGATCGATGTAGAAATAAATGAAAATGTAGTAAAAATGCAGTATGATCCAGGGGCAGCTTTCAGCATCATTGGGGAAAATCTGTGGAATTGTCTTGGGGCACCAAAACTCTCTCCTACTACCAATCTTACTGCATACACAGGAATACAAATCGAAACGCTAGGAGAAACGTCAGTAAGTGTAAAAGCATTCGGTAGCTAAAAAAAATTAAAGTTGATTGTTGTTAGGAAAAATGACATTTCCCTATTCGGGTTGGATTGGGTCCTCAAAATCAATCTTCCCTTACCACCTGGTGCTAAAGTATCTACTGTCACTCAACAAACGAATAAGGACCCTCCTATGAATACTCCACAGTTGGTAAAGGAGATTATTAAAGACTTTCCGGAGGTGTTCAACCCCACACAAGGGACGGTTAAAAACTGCAAGGTTTTATTTCAACTGTCACAAGATGCCGTTCCAGTTGTCTCAAAACGTTGGCCCGTGCCATTTTTGTTGCGTAAAGCGGTAAAGGACCAACTTTAATGATTAGTAGAAAGCCAAGTCCTTATACTGATAGATACAAGTGAGGAGCCCATTACATGGTCCTCCTTGTAGTGAAACCTTCAGGAGCAATACACATATGTACTGATTTCAAAAACACGATTAACAATGCATGCTTTCAGTCAGTTACCCGGTGCCTAGATTTGAAGAGAGCACTTCTAAACTTACAGGAGGGTAGCAATTTAATGTCATCGATTTAAAAGATACCTACTTACAAATGGAAGTTGACACATCAGTACAAAAATATTTAACTATCGCCACACAGAAAGAGTTCTTCCACATATTCTCGACTTCCTTTCGGCATAAAGATTGCAAGAGGGGGTTTTCAGTGTAAAATGGATCAAGTCGTGACTGGTTTAGAAGAAATTGCATGTCTTCTAGATGATGTAATAATCACAGCTCCCAAGCGAGATAACATGTAAGTCAGGTCAGGGAGGTCCTTAAACGTTTTTCAGAAAACGGTATCCTTGTCCAGATTTCAAAATGTAGGTGGTTTCAAGATTCTGTCAAATACTTGGGCCATCAGATTGATAAAACCGGCATAGATCCTACAACTGAACTTGGAAGCAATAAAAAATATGCACTCACCAAAAAAAGTCATCAGATTTATACTATCATTTCTGGCGTCAGTAAACTAATACAGCAGGTTCATTCCTCACCTACAGTCTGTTTTCGCACCCTTACACAAACTACTAAAAAAGGAGAGGTGGCACTGGATCAAAAACACGAGGGAATAGCAACACGGCTAAAACATCTTCTAAGCACAGCAGATACGTTAGCTCACCGTTATGAATCTTTACCCTTAATACTGGCTACCGATGCAAGTGATGTAGGTCTGGGCGCTCTTTTACACAGATACCTAATCGGAACTGAGAGACCGATAATGTTTGCATCTAGGCGACTTGACTCTGCCGAAAGCCGATATAGTGTCTTAGAAAAGAGGCATTCCCAAGTAGCATAAAAATAAGTTTAAAAGAAATTTGCAATAATTTTAATTTGAGCTCAACATTATTTTAATATTAGTTAAACTTGGAATTTTTTTAAATATTAATCAGAAATAAGAAATCAGAGAATTTATTATCATAAAACATTTCACAATGTATGGATAAGCGTCAAATCTAAACAAGTTTTGCAGTGATATTCAGTCACAGAGTTATTGATATCAACAGTCTTAGACTATACGACAATTGTTTCATAGGCATCCTTGAGATACATTAAATGCTATGACTAAAAGTGAAGTAAATAACTATTTAAAATTTTAAAGAATAATAACACAGCCCAAAATAATTCCCCAAATAATAAAAATTTGTAATAATTTTAAAATTACTGTAAACTTTATTATAATAGTTATAATATTTTAAAGTTATTATAAACTCATTTTAAGAGAAGTTTGTAATAATTTTAAAATGAGTTTGCAATGATATTTAAAATTGTATAATGGGTGGTAACCATTTTTTCATAAAAATTTATAAATTAATGCATTTCTGCTAACCAACAAATTAAAAAAATGCAAAAAATGAGCAAAAATTCACTACCTGTTTCAGGATTTGAACCCCTAACATCTCATTCAATGTCCTAGCACTTAAACTCCTTGAGCCACATGACCTTTGTGTGGAGATGTTCTGATTTACTACTTAACATTAACAAATCGGGCAGCGGCCGTAGCTGAGTGGTAGAGCTCTGGGTTAACACCCAGCGGGCCCGGGTTCAATTCCCGACTCGGGGACAAAAAGATCGTTTGGCCGCTCCCGTGGTTCGGAAGTCACGTTAAGCCGTTGGTCCACCTGCATAGAAAACAAAAAAGTGCAGGCATTTCAAGCGAGGAGAACTATCAGTTAATTGCTGATCTCCCTCCACTAAAAGCCATACGATAATTATTATTATTATTTACAAATTTGCTTCCTTTGGTGCACTGCACTGCTGGGAGCTACGTAAGTCAGATTAGAAAATTTGGCCCAAATTTGAAAAAAATACAAACTGTCCATTTTCAGGTGTTTTAATAATTTTATAAAATCTTCAAAAGTTTAAATAAAGCTTTAATTGAACTTTTTGGTGAACACGATGCAATTCCGAGAGTAGTTTCTAATCTAATTGCAAGGTGGGCATTAACGTTAAGTTCATACGATTACTTCATAACACAAAAAGGAAAAGAAAACAAAACATCCGACATGTTATCAAAATCTCCGCTTGAAAAACAAATGAAGTCATTTGAAGAGCATCAAGGGGAGAGCAATGGAGCCCACCTTTTCCAGCTTAGATCACAAGATCTATTGTCAAAGGGCTTACAAGACGCAACTAAGAATGACCCAACTCTCTCTACCTCAGAAGTAATTGGCCGACAGACATCACCCAACAAGATCTCTTATCATACCACAATAAGAGAGATTAACTTTCTTTTGAAAATGGTGTCCTTCTCTGGATGGAGCGTATAATTATACCCACTAAACTGAGAACCAGAGTAATGGAGGAACTTCACAAAGGCCATCCAGGAATCCTGTCTATCTTATCTTATACTCTAAAACAAGCTCCGTTTGTCCGGGCAAAGTTTTTTTTCGCTCCAAGGATTTTTGATTGAATATGGGGGTTTTGGCCACCAGAAATCGATTAGAGCTGGTCCCATAGCTGGGAAAAATCCGGTTTTCGCGCTAGAGCCCTTCAAAGCTCCCATTTTATCCTTATGGAGATTTTATTAATTGAATTAAAATCAGCTGATAACTGTAGATATAAACCAATGTGTTACATCTTTAACCTGTAGTTTAAGAAAATTATACCAAAGTGCAACACCCGTTGGCTTGGCGAGTGAGCGAAGCGAACGAGCTCGTCTTTAAAATGGAAGAGGGCGAGTGAGCGGAGCGAACGAGCTTAGTGTGAGAAGGAAAGTAATAATTTCACCGAGCTTAAGCTCGGTCCCCCTGGTACTGAAGGGAAAGCACGATTCCAGGTATGGTGGCCAAAAGTAGATAAGGATCTAAGAACACGTAAAACACTGTGTTGGATGTCAAGAGAACAGGTGTAAAGACCCTGAAATGCCACTTTTTTCATGGCCAGTCCCATCAGAAGTCTGGTCGAGGATACACATTGACTTTGCGGGGTGTTTCTCGGTAAAATGTGGTTAGTTGTGGTCGGCGCTCGATCAAAATGGCTCAAGGTGATTCAAACGACATCGACTACAACAAAGTCGACCATCAGTGTTTTAGGAGATTTGTTCTTGAAATTCGGGTATCCAAGAGTCATTGTAAGTAACAACATTCCGCAGCTAACGTCACATGAATTTCAGACGTTTTGTAAGAATCTGAACATTACATCACCTCAGCTCTCACCACGCCATATCACCCAAAAGGATGTGGTTTAGCTGAGAGATATGTTCACACTTTCAAAGAACGAATGAATGCGTCCCGAAACAATCCCGGAACCACCCAAGAGAAGCTAAACAAGTTCTTGTTTGCATATAGGACATCACCAAGAAGATCAACTGGAAAATCACCAGCTTTTATGATGTTTGGTCAAGATCTACGTTCACAATAAGATCTGCTTATTCCCAACTCAGAAGACAAAGCAGACGAAGAATTGGTGTGACAACATGAATCAAAATCTATATATATATATATATATATATATATATATATATATAAGTAGATAGTATCATGTTACTTCTGGCTCACTTTTGGAGACAATCAAAAATCAAACAAATTTCACAGTTTTTTAATACAATTATGCAATATTTTTGCCACTTTTTGGCTAATTTTCAGCTTTTGTCAAATTGTCTTAAAAAATATGCAATTTTAATGAAATTTTTAACAAATATGCCTAAATTTTCTACAAAATAAAATTTTTTTAAAAACAAGTAAAATTATCACATTTTATAAGTATTTTTTCAATAAAATTAATAGTTGACTTTTCATAAGGTAATTTAAAATTTTAATAGTATTTTTTTAATAAATTTGACTAAAATAGTAATAATTCATTCTAATTAATTTCAGTAATATCATTTTTGATTATATTATATTCAAGTAATTTTTCAGATATAATAATAATATAACAATTTGTTTTACTAGTAGCTACTATATCATAATCAAAATCTGCATTAATAATAATATCAAATAGGTAAGATAATAGGGTTGCTATGCTATTTTTCAGCTACCATTAAAATTTTTTAAAAATTATATAAAAAATACATTATTTTTTAAAAATAATTAAGAAAATTATGAAAAAAATTCTAAAATTTTAATAAAAAAATTTCAGCTACCTTAAAAAATATATGATATTTCTTAATTTTGTTATGTTTTTTTTTACTTTTTATCTAAGCTTTAAGGTTTAAAATAAATTTATATAATACAGTTTTATTAGATAATCCTAAATAAATGTTAAGAAAATATGTTAAATCTTTTTGTTTTGTAATGACAATAACAACTTTTTTATCAATTTAAAATTTCTAAGTAAAAAATATTCTTAATAAATGGTAGCTGAAAATAAAAAATCTGATACTTATAAATATAATATTACAGAATTACTTGGAAATAAAATAAAACCAACAAATGAAAGATTTGGATTATGGTTACTTACAGAAAATTTATATAATAATAATTTAATTACAAATATTGGTGATATTGATTATACAAAAAATGAACAAAAATTAAACAAATTTAAACCAATTACAGAACCATTTTGTGATAATATTATGATTGTTAAAATAACAGATTCTACAGATTTAGAAGGAAAATTATTAAAAAAAGATGCATGTGGTTCATTTAATAGTTATTTAAGAAGTAAATTTTCTAGATTTCCATTAGCAAAACATGGTGTAAAAGCAAAATTACCACAATTATTAAATTATAATACAAATACAATCAAAGGTGTTGAACAAATTATAGACAAGGATTATAAAATTATTTATAAAAAATATAAAAAACCAGTTGCAATACCATATAAAATTGAATTAGCAGATGTAAAATTATTAACATTATTAGGAAAATTACCAAAAATACTAAAAGAATTAGAAATAGAACATTATTATCTACTTGATTTAGATATAACACAAGATTTTTCTGGTATTTTTGATAAAGAAGAAATGATTGAATATTTAATAGAAAACTATAATTTTTGTAAAGAAGGTAAATATAAAAAAGGTTGTAAAATAATTGTAGACAATAATAAAACTGTTGGTAAAGATTGTTTAACATGGATTAGTTATAATTCTAGAATAAAAATATATAATAAATTTGTCTGTCAATTAACAAGTCCTGGTATTAATAAACAATTAGGTAATCATATTATAAATTTTGTAAATTGTCCTGATAAAAGATTAAAAGAAACATTTAATAGTGATTTAGGAAAAAATAATGGAATAACAAGATTAGAAGCAACTATTTACAATTATGTTGATGAAAATTTCCAAACAGACAAGGAATTTGATCCATTAGATGATTGTATAAATTTATTAAAACAAAATAGAAAATATTTTAAAAATGCACCTTTTTATTCTGTACCATTATATAAAATATGGAATAAATTAACAGATTCATTACAAAACAGTTGTTGTTTAGTTTTTAAAGATATTTTACAATATGTTTATTATGGAAATTTGAATACAAAAAAATTGACAGGTATACAAATAAAACTACCAAAGAAGAAAGAAACAAATTGATAAATTATGTATTGTCTGCTTTTAGTTTTAATTTATTACCAATTAATTATATTTATATAAAAGAAGATAAAGACAATAAAATATCTATTAAACATAAATGTTTTATAAAAGAAGGAAGATTTATAACATGATTTTATAAATCATGTTAACACAAATATAAATCATGTTAACACAAACATAAATCATGTTAACACAAACACAAATCATGTTAACACAAATGTAAATCATGTTAACACAAACACAAATCATGTTAACACAAATGTAAATCATGTTAACACAAACACAAATCATGTTGACACAAATGTAAATCATTTTAACATAAACACAATTAACATAAACAATAAAAAACTATAGTCTTTTATTTAATTTTTTTTAACTACTCAAAATATTCTTAAACTAGTTCTTGTTTTTTTAAAACATATTATTTAATAAAAAAATGTGTATATTAATAGTTATCTTGTATGTATATTTTTTAAATATATATATTAAGATAAATTATTAAACATTAGTAGAAACTAACTATTTATTAATTTAAATAATTAGAATTCTACTAATTTTCTTTTTAAACACTATAAAATAATTTAAAAAAGATTATTTGAATTTGTTTCAGTTTTTAAAGAAACAGTACACTTTTACTGAACCAAATCAAAGAAAAGTGAACCAATATATGTTTTTTATTAAAATGTGTTATTGAAAAATTAATAAAAAAATTTAAATTTAAATATGGATTATCAAAAACTAAAAAGTTATCAAGATGCTTTAAAACAATTAGAAAATAATGATGATAATAATTTCGAAGTTTTAAGAATAATTACTTATAAATCAAAAGATCATTGTGAGACAAGAATTGCCACTGTACAATTATCTATTGAACATCAAATACAAATTTTATTAAACACAAAAGAAGCTATTAATGAAAAACTTAAAAAACTTATAGATTCATAATTAAATATATTTAACTAAACATATATTTTTATAATTAATTAGATATTATTGTTATTGTCTGTTTACAGCCTCTACAAATTATCTTAAATGTTTCTTTCTTTTTACCATTACAATATTTAATAATTATTCCTTTACATACTTTACAATTTTTATTATTTTGTAAACTATTACTTTCTTTTTCTTTAAAATCATATTTATCAGATTCAACTATATTTTTTGTTTCTTTTTTATAAAATTCATAATAATTTATGTTGGTTTTATTTTTATAATTTCTGTTTTTGGCATCTTTATTTATACAAATTTTACAAATAGTTCTATATTGTCCTAATTTTTTACCAAATTCATCAAGATATTTTAATGTATTACATTTAGTACAAACTTTATTGTCTGTATTCATTTAATAATAATTTATTTTTCAGATAGAACTGATGAAAAATAAGATAATCAAGTAAATTTTAAAATTTGTAAAATATTATAAAATAAAATAATCAAAATTATATTAATAATTTATAGACATATGATATTGAATTTATACTATAATTTATGTATATTTTTAAATATTTTCTTCAGGTAGCATATTGCTACCCCTAACATTTTTTAAAGTTTTAATATATTTTTCTTTAATAAATTTAAATATTAAATAAAATTATTATTAAATTTTTATGTTTAGTCATTTGTTTTAATTCATTTATTTTAAGTTTTAATCATTTATCAATATATTTTTTTTAAATAATTTAGTATCTTTTTGATTTTATAATTAATTCATATAATTTAGATTCATTTATAAAAATTGTTTTTCATTATAGGTCAGGCCAGTCTTTAAGACGGGTCTCAAATTTGTATATAATTTATTATCTTTATGAATATTTTTGAATGTTTAAAGGGTAACGTTTTGTTCCCCTTAAGTTTTTATTGTATGATAAGGTTACCTCCTTTAGAAATTCCTTTAATAAATTCAAATATTTTTTTAAATATTCATCAACCTAATTTTTAAATGATTTAGTAATTTTTTTATTTCATAATTAATTGTATCAAATTTATTAATAAAATTTTTATCAATATGTAAGTGTAACTATTAGTTACACTTGATATTCTTTAATTCTTTTATATATTTTTCAGATGCCCTAAAACAGGGCGTTAATAAAATAGATAATAAAACAATATTTATTAATCTATTTTTAAACTTTTTGATTCTTTTTTAATTTTAAAATTAATAAATATAAACCAAATTTATTAATAAAAATAGTATGTTTTTCATTATATTATAGGGGAGACAAATTGCCTCCCCTAAAAATATCTATAAATTTTAATTTATCATCATCATCTACATGTTTTTAAAACCTTTTTTAGTATCTTTATATTCTAAAATATTACAAATATCTTTTCCTTTAAACCAAGGATTATTTTATTTATTAAATATAATTAATATATTTTTATTATTAAATATAAAATCATTATTAAATTTTGTATATAATTATTTGTTTTGATTTTAGATTCTAATATAATTTTTTATTATAATTTATATGGGCCCCATTTTGGGTCCTACCTAATTTTAATAAGTTTTCTATGTTTTTCATTATTAGTTAATATAAGTTACTATCATTATAAAACATGTTTTTTTTGTAAAAAATTTTATTATTTTATTAATTAATTCTTATAGATTTGGTGTCATTATTACTTCTTTTTATCTTTAAAACAAATAGTTTTATATTGTCCTAACTTTTTGCCAAATTCATCAAGATCTTTTAATATATTACATTTAATACAAACTTTATTGTCTGTATCCATTTAATAATTTATTTTAAGATAGAACTGATAAAAAAGAAGAAGATAATCAAGTAAATCTTAAAATTTATAAAATATTATAAAATAAAATAATTTAAAATGGATTGTAAGTATTATTTTCCTAAAATAAAACAAAACAAAAATTTTAATGAAAAATTATTTCAAATAAATAATGTATATTTTAAATTTACCTAAAGATATTTGTTTTTGGGATTGTGACCAAAAAGTTTATATAACTAAAAAGATAATAGACAAGAAAGAATGGATATTATTATATAATTATTTAGATTATAATATTTATTATGAATATGAACCTAAGGAAAGTAATTGTATTTATCCAGAATTTTTTTTGGCTTTAATTATATTAATAAATTTATAGAAGAATGTTTAAATATACAAAAACCATATCCAAAAGAAATGTTACAATATATAAAAGAAAACAATATTAAATTACCAGAATATTTTGATTTTAAGCAATAAATACTAATCTTTCCTTATGTTTATTAGGTGTTATTTTAATTTTATCCATTTTTAAATTTATTTTATAATTTAAATCAATTTTTCTATCTTGTATTTCTTTTTCTAACCAATAATTAGATATAAAACAATCTGGATTATTTTCAAATTTAAAGATGTATCTTTCTTTATTTCTATAATAAATTGTTTTTAAATTAGTTATTTTTAATTCTAATCCATTGTCTAAATTTTCTAATCTTTTACAATCTTTTACTTTAACAGTTCCAATAATATCTTCCATTCTTAAATAATCAGCTTTGTTTCTATCTTTTTCATTATAAATTATATTTTCTTTATCTTTAAAAACATCAAATGCATTTAAAGTTATAATTTTTGGAAAAGAATGTCCATTAAAAGTTGTTAGACCATTTGTTTGTATTTCCATAATTGGTTTATCTATTGGATAGTAAATTATATTTAAACTATTATATGGAATAAAAATAAATCCTTTTTCTTTTAATTTGTCTTTATTATTGTTTAATTCTATAAATTTATTTTTATAAAAACCTTTTATATAATATACACATTTAACATTATTTGTTTCACCTAAAACACCAACATATGGATATTTATTTTTATTATTTACAACAAATGCAGATATTTTATAATTATTGTTTATACTTAATTCTTTCCATTGTTTAGAAAAATAATTAATTAACTCATCTTCTATTTGTTTAATTTGTCTGTCTTTTTCTAAAATACTCTTATATTCTTTTTGTATATTTTGTAATTTTTCTGTATAGATTTTTTTTCTTGTCTGTATATCTATTTCTTCTAATTCTTGTTTTCTTTTTTTAATCTATCTTCTTATTTCTATAAGGGTTTCGTCTGTTACGTCCCTTTTTCTCTTGACCTACTGAACCGATTTTTAAGATTGAGGTGTCATTTTAAAGCTTAGGATATACCGCAGTGACGAATCGTAATTAAAAAGGTCATATTGTTTCGGGCTTCGCCCCCCTCGCCTTTGAATTTTTTCTAGAGGGCGCTTTAAAATGTTGACCAACTTTTATTGCAAGTTCTTTAATGTGAATTGTAATTTAACAGCTGATTACCTTCAGATGAATTTTAAAAGCCAGATAGTAAACAAAAATAGATATCTGTCACTTCATAATCAACATTCACGTACTTTAGGTGAGTTTCACTCATACAGAATCATAAAATGCGCAATTTGCGCACGGGCCACCTCGTACTTTTTAAAAATATAGTGTTAATTGGATTTATTTCTTTATATGGATAAGGACATGTATTTGTAATATTTATTCTTTTTCTAGGTATTTTTGGAATAATACTTTTTGTTTTTATTAATCCTAAATTATTTAAATTTATATCTTTTGGAATTGTAGAAAATACAGTATTTGATTTAGAAAAATATGTTTTTCCTTCTTTTATAAAACATTTATGTTTAATAGATATTTTATTGTCTTTATCTTCTTTTATATAAATATAATTAATTGGTAATAAATTAAAACTAAAAGCAGACAATACATAATTTATCAATTTGTTTCTTTCTTCTTTGGTAGTTTTATTTGTATACCTGTCAATTTTTTTGTATTCAAATTTCCATAATAAACATATTGTAAAATATCTTTAAAAACTAAACAACAACTGTTTTGTAATGAATCTGTTAATTTATTCCATATTTTATATAATGGTACAGAATAAAAAGGTGCATTTTTAAAATATTTTCTATTTTGTTTTAATAAATTTATACAATCATCTAATGGATCAAATTCCTTGTCTGTTTGGAAATTTTCATCAACATAATTGTAAATAGTTGCTTCTAATCTTGTTATTCCATTATTTTTTCCTAAATCACTATTAAATGTTTCTTTTAATCTTTTATCAGGACAATTTACAAAATTTATAATATGATTACCTAATTGTTTATTAATACCAGGACTTGTTAATTGACAGACAAATTTATTATATATTTTTATTCTAGAATTATAACTAATCCATGTTAAACAATCTTTACCAACAGTTTTATTATTGTCTACAATTATTTTACAACCTTTTTTATATTTACCTTCTTTACAAAAATTATAGTTTTCTATTAAATATTCAATCATTTCTTCTTTATCAAAAATACCAGAAAAATCTTGTGTTATATCTAAATCAAGTAGATAATAATGTTCTATTTCTAATTCTTTTAGTATTTTTGGTAATTTTCCTAATAATGTTAATAATTTTACATCTGCTAATTCAATTTTATATGGTATTGCAACTGGTTTTTTATATTTTTTATAAATAATTTTATAATCCTTGTCTATAATTTGTTCAACACCTTTGATTGTATTTGTATTATAATTTAATAATTGTGGTAATTTTGCTTTTACACCATGTTTTGCTAATGGAAATCTAGAAAATTTACTTCTTAAATAACTATTAAATGAACCACATGCATCTTTTTTTAATAATTTTCCTTCTAAATCTGTAGAATCTGTTATTTTAACAATCATAATATTATCACAAAATGGTTCTGTAATTGGTTTAAATTTGTTTAATTTTTGTTCATTTTTTGTATAATCAATATCACCAATATTTGTAATTAAATTATTATTATATAAATTTTCTGTAAGTAACCATAATCCAAATCTTTCATTTGTTGGTTTTATTTTATTTCCAAGTAATTCTGTAATATTATATTTATAAGTATCAGATTTTTTATTTTCAGCTACCATTTATTAAGAATATTTTTTACTTAGAAATTTTAAATTGATAAAAAAGTTGTTATTGTCATTACAAAACAAAAAGATTTAACATATTTTCTTAACATTTATTTAGGATTATCTAATAAAACTGTATTATATAAATTTATTTTAAACCTTAAAGCTTAGATAAAAAGTAAAAAAAAAAACATAACAAAATTAAGAAATATCATATATTTTTTAAGGTAGCTGAAATTTTTTTATTAAAATTTTAGAATTTTTTTCATAATTTTCTTAATTATTTTTAAAAAATAATGTATTTTTTATATAATTTTTAAAAAATTTTAATGGTAGCTGAAAAATAGCATAGCAACCCTATTATCTTACCTATTTGATATTATTATTAATGCAGATTTTGATTATGATATAGTAGCTACTAGTAAAACAAATTGTTATATTATTATTATATCTGAAAAATTACTTGAATATAATATAATCAAAAATGATATTACTGAAATTAATTAGAATGAATTATTACTATTTTAGTCAAATTTATTGAAAAAATACTATTAAAATTTTAAATTACCTTATGAAAAGTCAACTATTAATTTTATTGAAAAAATACTTATAAAATGTGATAATTTTACTTGTTTTTAAAAAAATTTTATTTTGTAGAAAATTTAGGCATATTTGTTAAAAATTTCATTAAAATTGCATATTTTTTAAGACAATTTGACAAAAGCTGAAAATTGGCCAAAAAGTGGCAAAAATATTGCATAATTGTATTAAAAAACTGTGAAATTTGTTTGATTTTTGATTGTCTCCAAAAGTGAGCCAGAAGTAACATGATACTATCTACTTATATATATATATATATATATATATATATATATATATATATATAATACGTGAAGCCGTTTTTTGTAAACACTACTCCTCCCTTATTTCTGGACCAATTTCAACGTTTGAGGTGTCAAAAGATTCGTCTTAGTTCGTAGTTTTGCAATAAAGGTTTTAGATTTTTTATATTTTTATTCTGAAGGGCACGGGAAGCCCTTAAAGTTTGTTTTTCTTCCATAAGATTAACATGGGGAATAATTTGTATTGAATTTCAAAATAAAATAGCTGTTGATAGTACATAACAGACAACCACATGTTGAAAGCTAAATAGAACTTTGAATTTTTTATGCCAAGGGGAAAGATTTTATTTCCAGGCACACGGGTAAATGCAGCGCACTGCGATGAACAGGTTTTAACTAGTAAAAAGATGATGCCGTATGGATATTGAACACATCGGGCTTTACATATGGCATTTCTGGGTGCACAAACGTTCTTCGTATGCAGTGGGGGCTCTCCACTAAGGACTCCCGGACTCCGCCTCTCCCAATAAAATAAAATAATAAAATAGGCCTAATTTAAATAATTATCCCTACATTATTATTATTATGTGCATAGTGAACTGAATTACGATAGTATATATCATAATAAGTTGCAGATAAAAACAGATTGTACCGAAATAAATAGAAAAGTGTCATCGATTGCGTCTCTAATTTGATTGCGGCCGGTGCGACGGACGCCAGCTACTGCTACCCAGCGCCGTTGCATTGTCATTTAAATTTTATACATAGATATTGGTAAAATGGACCAGTCCACATCCTGTTTGATTAGTAATAACTTTTATAATAATAATGATATTAATAAATAATATAAAGAAAGTAGGTAATATAATAACAAACTGAACAGAACAATAGCTGAGAATAAAAGTAAACTTAATAACATACCACTTTTAATAAAATAAAAAAAAACTATGAGCAAATCTTCAAAAGAATTTTAAATATTCAAAGATCTTTTGAAATCTTTAAGATCTCAGATTTAACATGTGGAACGTGTTTAGAATACACAGTTAGCTAGCCTAGAAGCTCGCAGGAAAATCTGTGACTTGTTCCTGACCAAGCTCTTCATGGATCGATTGAAGTCCTGACCTATTGGAGTTGACATCTCTCCACATTCCTGGCCATACAAGATCTCTGGATACCTTCGAGAGGCTGCATTACTCCAATCTGTACCAGCAGAGGAGCACAATTCCCCGCCTACTACATGTTGGTAACGAGTTGGGTGCGATGGCTGATCTGTTCCAGCTCAAGGTGGAGACCATCAAGAGCAGACTCCATCTCACAAACGAATCTTTACTCTAGTCAGTTTTCCTTTTTGCATTGGGCTTTTATAGTATTGTAAATTATGTTTGACTGTTTTATGCTTGTGGTAGTTTTTATAAGTAGCATAAGTTAGTGTCATCAGGGCCGGATTTACGAATTTGCCGCCCATGGGCCCAAAACATTTCCGTCGCCCCCTCCCACATCTACGACCGGGGCTAAAAGTCACACAGGTTGGTTGTCACAAAGCTTATAACTCCTGCTACCAACAACTGTTGGCGCTAGTTTTGCTTGTGCCATTTCTTCCTTCAATATAGAGATAATTTTTCTAGGGAGTGGATGTTTATCTATGTTTTTGTATGAATTTTGGCCTTTTTTTCTAATTTTATCCAGGTAAGTAAATTTTCTTGTCACCTAATTATTTTTTTGCCATCCTTATCTTATGAGTTATGAACATAAATCTCATTTAATAATACTAGAAAATACCTTTAATACTTAAAGGTATTAAACCTGATTTATTAACAAAAAAGACGGTTAACAGATTTCGGTATACGTAGATTTTCGTCCAAAATGGCGGCACGGGGCAAGTTGTCACAAACAGGCAAAAAATATATAGCCTAGGGGCACCTAAATGTTAAATCCGCCCTGTTTATATTAACTGCACAAGTTGTATTAATTGAGAAAATACTAGAATACATAAAGTAATTTCACATGCAAATTATAATTAGATAGCAACTAGTGAAAATAAATATTTAAATACAACAATACACGATGTAAATGAATAATTAATTAGACAAGAATTAAATAAACGCTTCTTAAGAAATTTAAATATGCCGCCGCTTTGTATTTCTATTCTAGCCAATCACTTTTGAAGGGACCACTGCTACTGGCGGACAATATAGACACATCTATCAGGTGCAACAACTGCAAGCTGAAGTATGTAGCCAACTCAAAGATTATGTTTTGATCAATATTTTCCCCGTGTATTGTTTTCAGGATGAAAATAAATGTAACTTTCATTCTGATTGGGGTGCGCTGAGAATCCTAAATGAAAAATATCAAGAAATCGTTGTTCCCAACGAACAATTGAGTATAACTTAAATGGTTTTATGTTGGCTCTACTGTAAGATCAGCTGTGATGCAAGGTTGTTGTGAGTAATTGCAGAACGAAACAGAGATCATCAGTGCACTCTAGTGTAGTGTCTGCTTGTCTGCTAAGTTAAACTTGTGTGTTTGTTTTGGAAGTGGGAAAAAGTCACGTTTCAAATGTCAATACCGTAATGTTGTCAAACAACTTTTCTCATTGTATATTTTTTTTGCGGCAGAACTGCTTAAAAGTCTAAGTTATATTTTTTGTACTAAAGTTTAAAGCTTATTTTCAAAGTGAAAGTGAATTAGTGGATTGTGTAAATAGGTTGTGGTCATTTTTTATGGAAATCTATTTACTATGGCAAACTTCACAGGCCCTCCCTCCTTGGATTCTGAATACGATGAGTATCTAGCTATACCAGACATAGACGATAATGGCTCTCCATACACTATTCCAAACAATTCAGAGTTGAAAAATGATTTTGATGAATTACCCATTGGTAAGTTATTTTTGTCTCTTGTGATATGAGACTTTATACTGTTATAAGCCAGAAAGTTAGGGTGACCAAACGTTTTTGATCATGCCAAGCGATGTCCCGAAAAATTGCATCGGGACGCGCAATAGTCACGGAATTCCATTTTTAAAGGATTAAAAAAATAAAATATTGATACATTAATATAGACCAATTTTAAGGAACGGAACAAAATGGAAGTGGACTCATTGGAAGCAACCATCCCGATTCTTTATGATTAAAAATGTGACTGTGTGCAATTTTATAACTTACATTTAAAATAACAAAGACTAGATTAAGAACGCCGTGAGCAGTGACAAATATCCTTTTCTGCAAAGCCGATCATTGCCATCCACAACCAGTACTGAGTAGGCCTAATTAAATGTAATATTTAATCATTCGAACTCTGTTATTTAGGTGTTTGTACCATAAATACCTACATTAATAGTCAACATTAAGTTTATGTAGTCATCATGTTACCGGTATCAATTATTGTAATATTTATTCCTATCAGCCGATGACAAGTTAAATTTTAAACAATGCTACATTAACATAGAGTACTAAGGGTTTAGGTTTAAGAAATTCATGAAACTTAGTTTTTGTGTGAATCTGATTAATTAACTGTAATTAAAAACATATAATATGAATCTTATTAAGCCTAATTCTTATCCAGCGAACAATGGACCAGTTGGTTGGTTTACTGTGAGGGTATCCTATTCGGAACTGTCCCGGTTTCCTCCTTGAATGATTTGGTCACCCTACAGAAAGTGTCAAGCATTGTTAAAGTGCATTTTTGTTTGGACAAGTTACTTTTCCAATACAGTTGGAATTGAAATCTTTTCTAGGCTTAATTTCCATCTTATTGTACCCCAATAGGCTAATTTCTTTACGTTTTACAATCAGATCTGTGTATGCTTGAAGGAGTTACCAGCCATTTGGGTTTTCCGGCGTTACTACTTTTTCAGGTTTAAAATTTTAGCCTATGCAAAAAGTTTTATTTGACTTTAAAAGTTTAGTAATATAAGTTACCAGTTCGGTTTGGTAAACAATTTTATACTGTAGTTACGAGGCAAAGTAAATTTAACAATCAATAATATAAATATTTGCCAAGTTGCAAACAATTTATTTTTATGGTGAGTCATACAGGCCTGGATTAACACTTTTTGACGCCCTAGGCCTAAGGTCACAATTACGCCCCCCCCCCCAAAAAAAAACAAAAAAAAAAAAAAAAACAGCGATTATCTCAAAAGATAGAGAAATAGAAGAAGACTTATTTTAATTCTAATTACTTTGACTGTACGGTAGTATAAAACCACAGAACTATTTAACTAATGTGATGATCAGAATGTTCGTCACTTTAATCTGTTGACGTAATCCTTTTGCATCATTTGATGTACCATTTTACCACCGTATTAATTTTAGATCTGAAATCAACTTTTATATAATTGTAATAGGGCCTACAGAAATAAATTTAAATCCAGGGCAAAGGAACAAGGTCATGGTAAACCTTTCAAGGCAAAGGGACGCTATTTACCGTCGATTAGGGGAATTTACCGTTGGTAGAGGCCGCTCTTTACCGCTGATCACAGGCGCTATATATGTGTATTGGGGGGGGGGGGCTCTTTATAGTCGATCAGGGGCGCTCTTTACCACCGGTTAGGGGTGTGATTTAACACTGACCAAGGATGCTATTTATCGTTGATTAGAGGACGATGTTTACTGCCAATCGGGGGTGATGCTCTTGATCGCTAATCAGGGACACTCTTTACGGCACAACAGGGGACTCGTCCCCGCTGCGAAGGAGTCCCTCGGTACCCGACAGCTTAGGGGGTCACCTAGTATGCCTAAATAGATCTTCCTTCTTTCTATTTTGCCGAATATTATATTTACTCTTGTTATAAAGAATTTAAGTTAAAAATGGAAAAAACCCAGAACTAAATTATAATATTAGGGGTAATTTTTTTTAAAAACTGAAACGTAGTATAAAAAAGGCCCGTTTGAAGCCCGCCCCCCTGGCTGACGCCCTAGGTTGGCCTAGTGGATAATCCAGGCCTGGAGGCATAAGCAATTGGAGTGTTTACATCTCAGTAATTCCTCTGCTCTTAGCAAGTTGTGGGGGTTTTCTTTGAATAGCCTATCAGATTGGCATGAAAAAACCAAGGGAAAACATCAAATTTTGAGCTAGCCTCTCGGACTTAGTATAACTGGACCGAGCCCTGCCATGCAAAACTGAACTAAAAAACGTGGAAGTCTGGAGCCCGACTCATGGCAAAAGGATTCGATGTCGCGGGACCCGAGCGAAGAACATCCAAACAGCGCTTCATGTAACCTGACATTTAAGCCATTCGGAATGAAAATAAAAAGGTTAAATTTATATTAAAATGTTCATCATGAAATTGTGAATCTAGTGGTATGTATTTAAACTTTAAATGGTCTGCTATTAATTTTTATTATTAGTTAAACTGAAACTCTTTTTAGTTCATATCTCAAGGAATATTTTCTAACATTAGCCGTTTCCGCTACAGATAATATTTTATTTCAGTGGATTCGGCGCGAGCGCTGATTCTTGGGTACCCGCGAGCTCGACGCAAGAGCGCGAACCTCAACAGACACAATACCGTGCTATAAATAAATCCTATCGTCTGTTAAAAATATATAAAAATCAGTCAGTGTTTAGGAGACAGTGAAGAGAGGATGTAGATGCTGTTAGTGATCAGTTTTTAGTTATGGCTATATAGTTTTTAGTTATAGTTTTTTAGCTATGGTAAAATCTTGTTCATTTAATTGCACTAACCGAGCTGACGGACAGAACAAAGGCCTGTCATTTTGCAGGTGAGCTTTTATATAATTTTAGTTCTAAACAACATAGTAATATTT
Organism: Neoaliturus tenellus; assembly: GCA_030545055.2. Classification (NCBI taxonomy): domain Eukaryota; kingdom Metazoa; phylum Arthropoda; class Insecta; order Hemiptera; family Cicadellidae; genus Neoaliturus; species Neoaliturus tenellus. The sequence continues at coordinate 179,077,919 of CM061533.1, read as the reverse complement.
TTAATATATTTTAAAGAACATGTTTTTATTACATATATAAATTTATTGCCAGGAAATTGCAATCGAAATTGTCATGTCAACATTGTTTAAATGTAATTTTGTTAAGAGATTATAGTAAATATGAAAGGTAGCGTACGTTGACTTTGTAAATGTGGCTATTCTTAAAAGTAAGTAAAGATGTATTGCTCATTGTCAAAGCTTTAGACTCAATTGTTAACAATTGTAACCAAACGCAAATATTTATGAATTTTGTAAACAAGATAGCATTGCTTACTTGCAATTAACTGGGGACAAGGTTTCTTTTAAAACATCCATCAGTCGAGGAATGTGGGGTTCACTCTCATTGTATAAAATTAATTAAGATGATAAGTTTAATGTTTTGAAAATTCGTCTCCATGATTTGGCTAAGAAAGTATCTGCCGCAGCAAATGTATCTACAGGAACGAATAAAAAACTAAACAAGTTAATTTTATTTAGTCATGTTTAACAGGGATTGTAAATAAACAGTACATGAGTGTTTAAAGTCTTTTATTCTACCACCCATTAATCTCTTCAAACACCAATTTGTAGCATTCTGAAATATGTTACTTCCTGTTGTAAAAAACTGCACCGTAATATCAGCTCATATCATAAGAAAGAGATGCGAGATACTCGCGCGCGCTTCCACGAAATCCTCAAACGCTCTATAAAATAATTTGTACAACGATATCTGCTGGTCTCACGAAGAAATGCTTGAGATAAAAAATAAAATTCAGAATATTTGCTACAATACTCCTGCTGACAGTTTTTATTTGGCCAAAAAATAAAAAACTTTCCTGCATCTTATTTTTTTCATGTCATTACTGAATTGAATTAAAAGTAAGTTTGATTAAACTATGTATTATTATTATTTACAAAACCTTTTCTTAATCTATTAAATACTGTAAGAATCACCATTTCAAGCAGAAAATTTTAATATAACGTTAACATATTTATGTAATGGTTTAGTAGGTAAAAATGCAGGTTTATTGAAGTGCTGTTTTGGTTTCCGTGCCTCGGATCCGCTGCTTTTTGCCACCCAATGGTCCTGAGACGTCCACGATTTTTGCCCATTGAATGCGCAGTCCAGTTATACTTAGTCCGAGGCTAGCCTTTAGCTAAACTAGTTCATAAGTTTTGAGGAAAGTTAAGTTTAATTGTTTTAAAAATTCTAATATCCATGCCTAGGACTTTAGTGATTTCAATATTTTTAAGCGTGTAGCATTTATTTCCTATTGTTGTTAAAATTGTCTAGCTCGATTTGCTATTTTACTGATGTTTTCAATTTTGTGTTCAAAGATTCAAAGATTTTACTGAGCCGATCAGTGGGGGACACAATTGGCCAGGTCACTAAAACTAACTTAAAACTACACAAACCAAGCAAGTTCATTCTCCTGACTCTCAAAGCAAAGTGCAAAGTGCAATGGTGCCAAAATTAGTCCAAACAGGTCCATGCAAAATAAATACCGTAGTGCAACACCATGCACAAAAAAAAGTAAAAGAAAAATGGAAAGAAAAAATCTAGAATCAAGTCTCACTATGATACTACCGAGCATTTCTGAGTAAATTCAGAATGATATATGCTCCAGAATTCTTAAAATTGTAAAATAGATTGGCTAACATTGGTTTGGCAATGGATTGGCCACCTTCAAAGTGCTTGCAAATTTATTCAGAGGCTGTTGTCCAAGGCGTACTATAGTATGGTGTTTAAGGATCTTATTCCTGCAACAGAAAGCTAGACATTCTTAACCTAACTCTATGCTTGGATACATCACACGGTTATACCTTGTTTCATGTTCATGTACATTGTTATTCAAAGTAAGATTGAATAGGCTCAATCAATTTTTTAACTACAGTATTCGCTTCTTTATACTAACCCTTCATGGGTGTCTTTAATTTCAAGACGAGACGTGACTCGTGAACGGAGTTTTTTCCGGCTATTGAAATAATTGGACAAGCAGTGTCATTTTTTATATGTACCGTATATTATTACAAATGTGTATAAGAACCATGTATAATCAGTAAAAGTGTTAATTAACGCAAAAACTTAATATAAATATAAAAAACTATTTATAAATATTTATATAAAAACATGAAACATCATAGGTGATAAACAGAAATATGCTCTGGGAACCTAGTGGCACGAGCGGTGAGACACTGTATTGGCCTCTATGTTACGCTACTCTCAGGCTTCAACTGAAAAGAAGGGGTAGTTGGGGGGGGGATTAGAGAGTGTAATGATCATGTTGGTTTCTGTAAAGAGGCCCGCGAGGTACTGTGACTTCTGCAACTGCCAACCAACAACAATGCACATTTTTTCTATAAAAATTAAAGCTTAAGGCCAGTTGTCAGTGGACTGAAATCATTTCGTAGCATACTGCCAAACGACATATTACGAATAATAAAAAGTTTTAAGAACTCCCACAGTCCTGATATCTATGGTATGACTGTTACCACCTTAAAGTACATTGCTGAGGTCATAGCGTCGCGGTTGGCTGATGTCATCAACATCTGTCTACAAGGAGGAGTCTTCCCCGACTTGTTGAAGGTTTCGCGGACGGTTCCCATCTTCAAGAAGAATGTGACCCTACAGCAGTCACCAGCTACCGCCCGATTTCTATCATACCTGTCATTTTGGAAAGATCTTTGAGACTGTGATTAAAAATCAGTTGGTTGACTACCTGGAATGGAACTCCTTGCTTGCTGAAGCAAAACATGGATTTAGGAGAAATAGGTCGACTGTATCAGCTGTCTCTAGGCTAGTCTGTGAGATTGTTGACACCTTTGAGGACAAGGGCTCCACAGCTTTAATTCTTGCAGATCTGTCAATCACGAGTTACTGTTGGTCAAACTGGAACGCCTTGGTTTCGGTGGCAGTGCCCTGAGTGTTTTCAAAGCTTATCTTCGAGACAGAAAACAAGTCCTCTCGGTTAGTGGAGCAAACTCTATGCCCAAACTGGTCAAGCACGGCGTGCCACAGGGGTCCGTGGTGGGACCGGTGCTCTTCTTGAGATGATGATAGATGACCTCAGTCTGCTTGGCGACATCTTGATGTTTGCCGATGACTCTACGATTGTCTCAAGGGGGGCCTACACCAGACAAAGCCAGAATGAGGGCCTACGAGGTGTTTGAAGATGCAAAGGCTTGGTTTAGCTCAAACTCTCTGAGTTTGAATCAGGACAAAACCCAGGAACTTGTTTGCAGTCTTGGCCGCATTGATGCTGAGTGTGCCAGGGAATTTAAACCGTTAGGATTCGTCATCGACTCCAAAATAACTTGGGGTGGCCAAATAAACAGTGTTTGTAACAAATTATCTTGTGTTGTATTCCTCCTTCGCAGATTAAAGCCGCTGCTGACTGAGCACTATCTCGTTACTGTTTATTATGGCCTGTTCCACTCCCATCTTACCTATGGATTACTTCTCTGGGGACACTCTGCGGGCTGTGATGACATTCTTCTTCTTCAAAAGAAGGTGGTTAGAATTATTGCCTCCGCCGGATACATTGACCATTGTAAACCCATATTCAGGCGGTTAAAGATACTGACCATATACAGCCAGTATGTTCTACTTTGCCTTTGTTATGTCATTAACAATTTGAACTCCTTCATGCCAAGAGAAGACTATCACCCCTACAATCTCCGTAACAAGGCACAACTGGACATACCTTTCTGTTGGCTGTAGAAGAAAAAGAATTCATTCAGGGTGATTGCCCTCAGGATGTTCAATGCTCTCCCAACTGACATAAAAGTTTTGGAGCCCGCAGTTTTCGAGCGAACTATCAAGGCCTGGTTACTGGATAGGCCACTCTACTCGGTTTCTGAGTTTTTTGAACTGTCGAACCAAGCTTGACGCCATCTTGTAAATTATGTAAATATTGTAAATAGTTTCCATAAGATAGTTAAATGTATTATTGACTCAGTCTATCCAGCAGTGCTTTTCAGCGACGTCGTGGGAGGTATTCAAGGTATTCACGGAACACAAACCAATAAAACATTGAATACCGTACATTAAAACCTAGAACAAAAAAATAGCATGGCCAGCAAAAGACATGTTTGGACGGAAAAAGTATCATGGTACATGAGTCAGAATGTGTCTGGCCGACCATGCTATTTTTAGTTCTACCTTTTAGTGCAGAGACCCATACTATAATTTCTTAGAGAGCCAATTTGTTTGTATAAAATTTTCCTCAAGGCCGCAAGCAGTGGTGGCTCGTGATTATATCTGGTGGAGGTTTACATCTGGGGGGTTTGGAGGGGCCGGTGGCCTGGACGCCTTCAACCATCCGGGGGGGGGGGGGGGGGGGGGGGGGGAAATAAATACCTTCATCACAGCAGACCTTCGTACTCAGCAAATTTCCAATGAGATTGAGGTTTGTATTTTCCCCATAAACACCATAGGAATGAGTATGTAGGTTTGCTGCCATGACGTGTTTTTAGATATTTTTATTTGTTAGAAAATATAATTGTTAGGTGAGGCAAATATCAAATTGTGTAAATATTTGGCACTTTTTAATTTTCCCCATAAACTTTGTGGGGGTGAGTTTGTAGGTTTGCCACCATATGGGTGTTGTAAGCAAATATTAAACTCTACCTAGTGAATGTACATACTAAATTTTATCAAGTTATGTCAAGAAATAAGCGAGATACAGGATTTGTTGATTTCCTATAAGATTAACATGGGAAATCTATTTTTGGCTTTTCTCCGTATAATCAGTTAAGCCAAGTTACAAATTCAAAATGCTAAATTGTTTTTTAAACTCTTTTAAATATTTTCAGTTAAAATGGTTGAATTTTAAAAATTGAAGTCCAAAAATGTTTAAAAAACCCCATTTTGACCCCTTTCAAACCCCATAAAACCACGTTCCCATAACCCGATCATGCTGGTTAACGAACTTATAAAAATATAATTGGTCTCACACATTCAAACAAAATTTCATAAAAATCGGAGGTCTCCATCAAAAGTTATCAGTACCACGCACACACATATAATATACAGGATGTCCCGGAACTCTCTGGAACACTTTGTACATTTGTTCCTTACATCAAGGCAAGAAAGAAATCATACAAATAGGGGTCATTTTATTTAGCTTTGTTAAGCCCCTAGCCGCCATTTTGTTTTTTACACATAATAAATTTTATTGCCGTAACTGATGGTTGCATTAAGTTCATATTTGGTATGAACCTTTATCACCAAAGCTCATTTTCAGGAAAAAATTTAATTTTTTCCATTATATATTTTCAAAATGGTGGCCATTTTAATTTTTCAAATTCAAATATTTGTAAATCTGTAAATTTTATAAAAATTTTACAGGACAAATAAAAGTTTCTAAATTGAATTATACTGGGTGAGTTTCTTAAAGTGATCCAATAGCTAACTTTTTTATTCCTTATCTGACAGTATACTTCTTATGGAGGACACCCTTTACTTTTTTATCTTGCTTCCAGGTATGTATTTCACTTTTCAAAATTTCCTGCCATTTTTTTAATATGGCGGCCAACTTTAAAATTTCTTATGGAACACCCTACATTTTATGGTGTTTTTTTTTTTTAATTTCCTTGTGATTTTAAGACTTTTTTTATTCTTTGCGATTTTTCTACAAACCTAACGGTTAGGGAGCTAGAGGCAATTAAAGTTCATTTTTAGTTCCATAAGAATAACATGGGGCAAACTTTATGTGCCCATAACTCCGAAACCATTGATTAAAATAAAAAATACTCAAGAATAAAAATGTCTTAAATTGATGTTTTATGAAATTTTTTTCATAAGAACATCGATTTTTTATTTTATTTTATTTTTTGCCCGCCATATTGGAAAGAATTTAATTTATGCGTAAATGATAATTTTTATGAGTTAAATGTTCTTAAAATATCAATTTAAGACACTTTTATTCTTGAGTATTTTTAGCGAATTTCCCTATAGGGAATACGCTATTACGGTAGTAGCCATGGTAAGACCTAAGCCCGGGACCACTTTACTTTTTCATTTTGAGGGTCCCCAGAAGCCAAAAACACCATTCGTTCATTTTCATATATATGTATATATATATCTATATATATATATATATATATCTATATATCTATATATCTATGTGTCCGTGGTACTGATAACTTTTGAAGGAGACCTCCGATTTTGATGAAATTTGGTATGGAGGTGTAAGACCAGGTCTATTTTCATGAGTTCGCGAACCAGAATTGTCGGGTTATGGGAACGGGGTTTTATGGGGGTTTCAAAGGGGGTCAAAAATGGGTTTTTGACATTTTTGGACCTTAATTTTTAAAATTCATCAATTTTAACTGAAACCATTTAAAAGAGCTTAAAAAAACAAACAATTTGGTATTTTGAATTTTTATCATAGCATAACTGGTTACGGGGCAAATCAAAAAATGTGTTTTCCATGTTATTCTTATGGGAAATCATGAAAATCCTATATCTTGCTTATTTATTGACATAACTTAATCAAATTTGATATGTACATTATGTATATAAGGTTTAACTTACAT